>CM034052.1:4664573-4745818 GCA_019804595.1 Bruguiera parviflora | reverse complement strand
ATTATAGAGCGTAGTTGTTGTTGCGAGGTTACTGCCAAAAATATGTAGCTCTGTAAAATAACCAAAACGCAGATTGGGATAAAATTCAACAACCCTGTGCATGTGCTACATTCGTTGCTTTTGTTTTGTTTTGTTTTTTTTTTTTTTGTTTTTTGTCAATCTAAAATGAATATGGCCCCAAGTTCTTATATTTGTAGGTTATTTTGTGTCCTAGTTATGATTATTATTATTTTTAGAGTAATACTATTATTTATGACTTAATTTCTTGACTAAATTGCATAAAATTTAAAAATCTCACTCACCTTCGTCCTTTAAGGATTCAAACACAAAATCTCTAATATAAATGTGTATACTCTCAAGTTACTTAATAAAAGATGGATAGATGGCTTAGCTGGTATTTAGATGTCTTTATATAATTGCGGTGAATACCAATATTTTAATAAATTGTTACACATTGTAAAGAAATAATACATCCACTAATAAGAAATAAATAGGATTAACTTACCGTGTAATCTTATCAATCCAATCTGTAGATTCCTTTAGAATTAGAGATTAGATCCCATCAAAATCTTCAAAAAACTTGATATCTATCATGCTTTCCTTTGATTCTTATGCTTCATATTGTAATTTTCGGATGTGGAACAAACTTGATATCTATCTTGACAGAATCTTCCGAATTATTCCCTTTACTTTTGAGTTATTTAAAAAGAATCCCCCTCCCCTTGGATGGTAATAAAGGTTACACCATGACTAGATGATTTTAAATGCACACCCCATGTGGAGACCAATTCAGTTTTTGTCCTTGGCTGCCCTAAACCTCTCAAAATTATGAGGCACTCCACCATCCCGAAAGGTTTTGACCGCCATGGTTTCTTCTCTTTATCAATGCCTACCTGTATCGTGGCATGCTTTTATGTAGGGTTGTCATAAATAGTAATATTAATTACCCACGTACATCGGGAATGGAAAAGATGTTAGCATCTTCGAGGTTGGAATTCACGTTACAACATGTGAAGACAATCATGGGCAAATGAATTCTATGAGGTTCTTAGCACACATCGATAAAAAGGAAGACTTCGTAAGAGTACTTCGATGGACACCTTCCTTCCTTGTAATCTTCATTTTGGATTGTTGATGTTTAGTTAAATCTAGAAAAGCTATAGCGAATAGCAGTTAACTTATTACAAGTTATTAAGTTCTAATAATATAAAATCTCAATTCAAATATAAAAATTCAAATTGACTTATAACATCTATAAATTTTAAAGTTGATATAAAATATTACTTTAATTTTGCATTTTGTAATAAATCTAACATTAATTTTAAAGTATAATAGTTTATATCACGTAAATTATTCTTATAATAAAAATAACACATTATTAAATAATTTAAACAGAAATTGTTAATTGCGTACACTTGACATCTGGGAGTAAATTAGTGGGTAACATATTGGAATAAACGTACAATCACTCTTAAAAGGAAAACTGACCTTCCAAGAAAATTTTTATAGTCTAATTAGAGGGTTAGATTGTCTCACTGTGCTATACTCGTCGTTCTTTTGGCAACGAAGAAAATAAAAGGAAAACTACAAGAAAATTTTGGAATTGTTCACTTTGTTTTCTTTGCTTTTAAATAACATTTTTTTTCACTCTCATGCATGCTCTTTCACACAGAATAATTAAAAAAAATTAAAAAAGAAGTATAACACTTGGAAAGCAAAAAGATGAAAATTCTAATGAGCTATGAAACTATGATTTTTTTATTAGTTTCATGGCAACCAAATGGAGTAAAGAGAGAAAGCAAATTTTTTAATTTAATTTCTCAATTAAAATTAGATCAAATTAAAATATCAAGAAAAAGAATATTTCTATGATCCATTAAAGGAGAGAGAGAAGAAAGATTTAAATTAAAATGAAGAGAAAACACATTGCCCCTAACTGATGAACAAAAATAATAAAATCATCTTTTTACTAGCCAAAATCAAGTTTAAGGAATTAAAGAGCTTCTTCTTGGCCTCAAAGGGATGATAATCGATTTTAAGTTTTGAAATCTTAATGATCTTAGAGATTGGTATACTATCATTTTTAATCTTCTTCTTGGCAGCGTCCTTAGATAAACTAGACTTGGGTCTATCGTTTGATTAATTTGATTAATTGATCAAATCTTTAACCAAAAAAAAAAAAAGAAAAATGGTTTAGTTATGTATTTATAATGGCCTAATAAGCCTAATTAGAGGAGATCCAACCTAAACACTCTAGTTAGCTTATGTCTCTCTTTTTGGGTTTTCCATGTCACCCACCAATCTATGTTAGAACTCTACTTATGCACAATTTACATTTTTTGTCTTAGCCATCTCACAATGTGTTATTTTTGTTACAAAAAAAAAATTACAGGGTATAAGTTGTTACATTTTAAAGGTGAAATTAAATTTGTTACAAAATGCAAAATTAAAGTTATTTTTGTATATTAACCTTAAATTATACTACCTAGTAATTTCAATTATTGAGTTTACTAATTTCTTTAACATGTTCATGCTTTTATTTGCACTTCTCACTTAATAGTTTACCTTAATAATATCTTATAATGCTTAAAAGAAAAAGAAATTTCTTATAAGATACTAGTTCTTATAAAAACCTTATTAATGAAAAATTATTACAAAAAACTTGAACAATATAATAAAAATAAAAATCATGGAAATATTATTATGGATTTTTTAAAAATTGGTAGATGATTATCTTCAACCATTGATTTTTTATCTTAGTTTTTCCTTATTTAATATTTAACAAGCCAACCTAAGGCTAAATTGAGTGGAATTCTTAATTTCTATTTCCTTAAAAATAATAACCTTGCTTTTGACCTAATTTGACATTTTCCAAGCCATTGGATTTGATTCTTTAGTTAAAAATCTTAAAATTCCATTAAACCTCCATCTCTTTTACACATAAGTAAGATCTAATTAAAATTATCTATAGGTTCCTCGTTAATATGCATGACTTTGATAATACTCTCCTTGTTATTCACAATGAAGCAAATTGGTATATAAATAAGAATTGAAGCAACATATGCAATAAAAGAATTATTGCCAATGGTTATACTTATTATATGCTATTGTAAATTGTATAAATTTCAGTAATACTATTTTGTTAGGCTAGCTATTTTTTTTCCCAAACAACTATAATGGAAGTAATTCAAGTTTGGGCTAAAGACTTGTGTTTTCCAATAAGCTTTTAGCTCTTAGACCTAGTGTTTCCAAGTACATATATTTGATATGCTTGAAGGTAATAGATCCTAAATATTTATTGTCATTTGAAAATATTAACTATTGCATTGATTCAAGTAGTTATGTTGGATACTTTTGGACATTAGTAAATCTATCCTCATTTAATAGACAAAAATACGACTAATAGTTTTATTTCTTTATTTCTTAATCTTGAAGTATCATATGATAATCCATATGAATTGTAGGAGATTAGGCAAACAAAAGTGAAGTTTTCTTAAATCAAATTAGCAAATTAAACATAATATCACCTTTAATTGGCTATTTAGAATTTTACTAAGTAAAAAGTTTAGTGCTTAAAGTAAGTAATCAAGTTAGACGTGGTGGTGAGAGAGTAAGGACCAAGCATACTAGCTTTGCCTGAATTATAAGATTGTGGGGTTGAAGGACTAATAATTTAATCAAGATTATCTTAAGAACCTAAATTAGTATTAGATGAGCTATTGATATTAATGTCATATTAATTCTCTAATATAGGTTACAAAATGTTTTAGTAGAAGTTAAACATATTAACAAGGTCTAGAAAATTAACGTGGAATTAGTATTATTTGATATTACTTTTTAAGTTCTTTACTTAGCTTACTAACTTATTACTCCTTTTATCATTTTCAACAATTTCGACAATTTCGACGATTGAGCTAACAGATTACTTTATCGTAATTATTGATTGCATATTCCTAATTTTTTTAATACATAATTACAATGAATGATATAGACCATAAATACAAATCTAACAAAAAAGATAGTTTAATATGGGCATGAATCTTAGGTACATCAATTGACCATATTAATATGTGTAACAAAGCTCCTATACGTATAACTAGTGATTTAGATATAATAAGTTCATTATATGAATCTTAAAATCATATTAAACAATTATACTTTCCTTATTTATAATTTATATTTTTGATGTATAACAAAAGTATAAGAAAGAAATATTATGAAGCTAAAAAGGGAGAGGGCCAAAAAAGAAAGAAAAAGGGATGAGTCTTAAAACTCCTCTTCCCTAAAAAATAAACTCTTGGTTCCTTTACCCAATTCCAAAGATAAGGAAAAAGGTACATGCATCAAATGTGGCTTAGTCTATGCATCTTTAAAAGGGGAAAAATAACTCCCTCCCCTTAAAATAATGACACATTTAATCCATTTATCTAAACCTAAAGATGAAAAAAAGAAAGATACATGAATTGAGTGTAACTTAGTACTTGTACTTTTAAAGGGGGGATAAAACAAAAGGGAAAAAAAAGGCTTTATAGCCCCCTCAAAAGAAAAATAACCTATTTATCTTACCTAATAATAAGGGAAAAGATATATAAACTTCATGTGGCTTAGTTCATGTATCTTTAATTAGAAAAGAAAATAAAAAAAAGGAGGCATTACAACCCCCTAAAAGAAAGGCAATTGGTTTCTCTTACCTAATAATAAGGGGAAAAAATACATAGATATAATGTGGCTTAATTCATATACCTTTAAATTAGAAAAAGGGACAAGAAAAAGGGAAAAGGAAGGCCTAACAATCCTTACTTAAAATAAAGATGATTGGTCCTCTTTATCAAAGCTTAAAGATAAGGAAAAGGTAAATAGATTAAATGTGCCTTAATTTATGTAACTTTAAAGAGAGCTCAAAGGCTAAAAAAAAAAAAGGGGAAGAATAGCCCATATCTTACCCCTAAAAATAAAGGCAAAAGGGATTATGCATATTTATTCCCTTTATCTAAATCTAAAAATAAGTAAAAATGTATATGAATTGAGTGTACTTTGATCATTGTACTTTTAAACAGGGAGCGAAAAGAATCAAAAACTCTTAAAGGAAGGGTAATTGGTTATCCTTACCCAAATTTAAAAATAAGAAAAAATGTATATAGATTGAGTTAAATTCAGTTTATATAATAGTTGGAGAGAACCAAAAAAGCCCCCTCAAGCATAAAATAAAGGTAAGAGCAATCGAATGTGACTTAGTCAACCCAATCTAAACCCAAAGATATGAGAAAAGAAATATGGATTAAGTGTAGCTTAATTTATATACTTTTAAAGGAGGAAAGAGGCTAAAAAAAGGGGAAATAAGGACCTCATAGCCTTTATTTGCCTTAAAATAAAGACAATGGGATTAAGTTATACTCAATCCTTTTATCCAAAACTTAAAAGTAAGGAAAAAAGTAAATGGATTGAGTATAGTTCAATTTATATACCTTTAAAAGGAAAATGAGACCATAAAAAAAGGAGAAAGGGGCCTTTATAACCTCTCTTCACCTACCATAAAAATTTATAGTATGGAAATTGAGCCATACTTAATCTTCATACCCAAACTTAAAAATAAGGGAAAAGATAAATGGCTTAAGTATGATTCGAGCCATATACCTTTAAAAGGAAGAGGTGTTGGTCTTATAAAAATGTGTAATGTAAACAAATTAAAAAATCACAATATGAATGTGTATATGAGTGTATGCAAGAGAAAATAATCAATCATAAAATAAACAAACAACTTATGTCATGTATAATGATGAACAAGTTCAAGGAAGAAAGAAATAAGATATGACCATTTATAGAAATTTAAATCTCTTGATCTTATATCCTCAATACCTCTAACTTAAAAATTTCATCTCCATTATTGAACTCCCTAACTAAAAGGAAAACAATACACATAAAAGTTTATGATCTTTCTTACAACACTTTGAGTACACATGTTTACATCTTGCATACAAACTCTCATTTTACAAACTTAGAATACTCAAATTTTTCTCATTTTCACTTTAAACAACACTTGCTTTTCCAAATTTTTGGTCTTTTAAGCAACCCAAGAAGAGGGTGAATTAGGTTTATTTGATTTGATTACTCAGCCTACGCTTAATCCCAACTTTAGAGAGTAATAACAAGTTAACTAATAACAAATAATTAAGTAATATATATGACTCAAAGTAAATAAATAAGGAAAGAAAAAATGTGCATAATGATTTATAGTGTTTGACTCAAATTAAGAGTTTACGTCTACTAATTAAGGTTTGTCCACTCCTTAAGTTTCATCCTTTGAGAGCTCAATTTCATTTACTCTTTCTGCTTTTATAAGGTGAAGACAACTTTTTACATTAAGTCACTTTAACCTTAACCACAACAAAACTTTGGCCAAGTTTTTATAAGAACCAACAATTTTTAACAAATTTAGAAACTCAAACTTCATTACTTTTCACTGGAACACTCTTATACTTTCATAATCGTAACTTTTTAATCTTAGAGCTTTTGCTCTTGATTTCTCCTTCTTTATTTTTTTCCTTAATTTTTCTCACTAAGTATAATACAATATCTCAAAGGTCTTTTTCATTTGTTAGTCCATATTCATATCTTTTACAAGAGAGTTTTGCAACTTTTTTATAGATAAAAATGACCAAAATAATCATTAAAAATTAATTTTTTTCTTATAAAGAAAATCAATTTATAAAACAAAAAACTCTTTTTACAGCATCAATTAGCCATAATCCTTAAATCAATTTATGGTTAATTGACCTAAAATCTTTGTAATTTTTTCAAATTTATTCATTTTTAACTATTTAGTCCTATCGGTTAATCATAGTTATTGGTTAGGTCGATTAAGTTGAATTTTTTATGACTTTGGCAATATTGAAACTCTTAACTTTTGAGTTATCTCTGATCGATTAGTTTGTACTTCTGTAATTTTTCTCTTTTTAGCTTTTGTAGTGTTTAGTCAACCATAAATGGTTTGGTTGACATACCTAAATTTTTTGTTTTTTTTTTCGACTTCTCTTCTATTATTTACTAGCTAAATGGTCAATACCATAAATCGATTGATCTAAAATTCTTTATTTCTTTTCTTTGTTTAGGCGATACTATATGTCGATTGATCCCAAATTTCTATTAATTTTGAATCTTTAAGATTCTTCCCATCTTTCTTTGAAATCATTGATGATCTCATTTAATACCTTTTTATAAATAAAGATTTGATAGAAAAAAAAAATTACATAATTGTTAGAATAATTTAAATTTAAAATTCAAAATTTTGTTCATAATAAGTGTAAATCAAATAAATACTATATAAATAAC
Organism: Bruguiera parviflora; assembly: GCA_019804595.1. Taxonomy (NCBI): domain Eukaryota; kingdom Viridiplantae; phylum Streptophyta; class Magnoliopsida; order Malpighiales; family Rhizophoraceae; genus Bruguiera; species Bruguiera parviflora. Next base: position 4,738,489 of record CM034052.1, on the reverse strand, counting down.
AATAATAATTACTTAACAAATAGTCATATCAATCAAGTATAAAGGATAGATCAAAATTTAGAATAATAAAGTATAATGCATGATTCCATTAGACTTAGTATAATACATGATTACAACAATCTTAACACAAAGAATTCTCTTTTTTCTTTCCTTTAATATTCATAAAACTTAACATAAAATGAAAAAGATGTTTTGGTTACTGTATAAAAGCCTTGGGGCATTCTACTAGTTGGAAGTAGAGAAGAATCTCATCTAGAACATTGGCTAGTTGTTTTGGAAAATTTGTTCAATTCGTTTCATATTTAACATTGTTGATCAAGGTAATAAATTAACTTAATCCTCTATAGATGGAAAATTTTCAAATTCATTGTAGGGACTTTCCAAAATAGTATCAAATATTCAAAACTTTGGCTTTAAGTCTTTCCTTCTTAATGTAGACAAAAATTTTAGTAAAAATAGTTTCAATGAAAAGTTTAATTTGACTTTTTGTCAACTAGAAAATTTTTAGCATTAAGGATTCACACTAATTGAACCTTCAACTTGATTTCTTTCAATATGTGAAATTCTTTTGAAATTTTCCAACATAAAGGGATAACAAATTATTCCAATATAGTCCTCTTTTCTTGTAAAGAATATTTTGATGGCATAATGAAAAATTAATTTTAAAGAAGAATAACTCTTAGTTTTCTTTGACTTTAATAAGGATTAAAGAATAATTCTTTTACCATAAGGAGAATGAAACTCAGGAACTTTAGCTTGCGGTAGAGTCTTTGCAATTGAGGATACATAATAAAACACTCACCATATGTATAAATTAATTTCAAAGGTCATAATTAATATGATAAAAAGGTAATGACAAAATGATCAACAACAATGATCAGCTATAGGAGAATTTTCCAACAATTTAAAATTAATCTTATATAGGAAAAATAATTATAATAAAAAAGTATAAACAAGTATAAGTGGTTATAAAATAAAACCTAATGTTGGCACATCAAAAAACAAAGTATAAGTATATGATCAAATACGAGGGATCTAAAAAAAAAAAAAAAGGAGGAAAAGTAGCCTTATAACCACCTTTTAAAATAAAGGTAATCCTAAACCTAAAGATAAAGGAAAAAGCATATAAATCAAATGTAACTTGGTCCATATACTTTTAATGGATGAAAGGAGGCCAAAAAAAAAAAAAAAGGGAAGGGAGACCCCATAACCTTTTCTCTTAAAGAAAAAGTAAAAGAGACTAAACCATTTAACCAAGTTAAAAGAAAAGGGATAGGGTTAATGGATTAAGTATAGCTCAAACTTGGTTTATATATCTTTAAAGGGTACATGGGGAAAAAAAGAGAGAAAAAGTGAGTTATACAATCCTCCTCTTCCTAAAATAAAGGTAAGGGGACAAAGTCACACTTGATCTCCATGCCTAAATTCAAAGATAAGAGAAAAGGTATATAAAATAATGTGACTTGATACTTATACTTTTGAGAGGGGTAAAAAAAAAAAGGAGTAAAGGGGCTTCACAACTCTTTAAAAAAAAAGAGTTTGTTGTCTTTATTCAAACTCAATGATAAGGGAAAAGGCACATAAATATAGTATAACTTGGCCTATATATCTTTAAATAAGAAAATGGGACAAAAAAAAAAAAACAAAAACATGGAAAAAAGAGTCTTATAGCCTCTCAAATAAAAGCAATCATTCCCTTTTATCTAAACGCAAAGATAAGGAAAAAAGGCATATGGATTGAGAGTGCGTCTAAGTCCATATATCTTTAAAAGGGAATAGAGGCTACAAAGAAGTAGGGGAAAGGTAATCTCATTGCTTACCTCCTAAAATAAATACAAAGGAGACTAAGTCACACTTTATTCCCTTAATTAAGCTTAAAGATAAAAGTAAAGGTATATAAACTGTATGTAGCTCAGTCCTTTAAGAAGGGAGAAGGGTAAAAACCCTTAAAAGAAAAGCAATAAGTTTTACTTACCTAAGCCTAAAGATAAGGAAAAAAAGTACATAAATTGAATCACATTCAATCCATGTAACTTTAATTAGGGGAGGAAGCAAAAAAAAAAAAAAAAAGGCTAAGAAAGTAAGTCTTGCAACACCCCTCCTCTAACCTAAAATAAAGTTAAAAGGATCAAGTATCTCAATCCCTTTTACCTATGTTTAAAAATAAGGAAAAAGGTTTTTATTCTTTTAAATGAGGGCCAAAAGGCAAAAAAACAAGAGAAAATGAAGGTCTTACAGTCTCTTATTAAAGTAAAGGTAAGAAAAACTAAGTCACACTAAATCCCTTTACTTAAGCCTAAAGTTAGAGAAAAAGGTACATGGATCAAGCATGATTTATGTACCTTTAAAGGGTTTAAGGTAAAAAAAAAAAAAAAAAAGGTTAAAGTGAGTCTTATAACCCTCCTAAATAAAGGCAAGAGAGACTAAGTCATACCCTTTTCCCTTACCAAAGCCTAAAGAAAAAGGAAAAGGTACATGGTATTTATACCATTAAATGAAGGTCAAAAAAAGAGAGTAAAGGAAGACCCCATAACTTTCATTGAAAGAAAGACAATTAGTTCTCTTTACCTAAGTTCAAATGTAAGGGAAAAGGTATATAAACCAAATGTCACTTGATTTATGTACATTTAATAGGGGGAAAGGGACCAAAAAAAATGTAAAGATAAGTGGAACCTTATAGCCTCGCCTTCTCACAAAAAATGAAAGTGAAAAATACTAAAAATATATTGGTTCTTTTACTTAAATCTAAAGATAAGATAAAAGGATATATGAACTAAGATGGTTAAGAACCAAAAATAAAGGAAAAAAAAGGGTTATAAAGGGGATTGAGCTATACTCAATTCCCTGACCTAAATTTAAAGATCTTAGTTTATGTACATTTGAAAAAGGTTAAAAAATAAAAGAACAAAGGGACTCGATAATCCTCATAAAAGAAAGGTAACTGATCTTCTTTATTTAATCTTAATGATAAAGGAAAAGGAATATAAATTGAGTGTGATTAATCTATGTACTTTTAACGGAAAAGGAGGACTAAAAAAATGAGGAGAAGGAAGGCCTTATAGCCCATTTTCCCTTAAAATAAAGGTAAAGAAAATCAAATGTGACTGAATTCATGTACCTTTAAAAGGGGTTTAAGGCTAAAAAAATGGTTGAGAAAACATCCTTAAACCCTTTTAATGTAATTTCTCTACTTAACTCGAAGATAAGAAAAAAAAAGAAGCACATAGATTTAATATGGTTGGGTTCATATACTTTTAAAAGTGGTGGAAAGCCAAAAAAAAAGTGTAGGGAAAAGCATCCATAACCCTTTTCCTCTATATGACATACATTTAGTCCTTTTACCTAAGTCTAAAGATAAAAAAAAAAGTATATAGATTATGTGTGTCTAGGTTTATATACCTTTAAAATGGTTAAGGGCCAAAAATAAAGGGAAATAGAGGGGGGGAAAAAGTCCCACAACTATTTGTTCAAAAAGTAAAGATGAGAGGAAAAAATAAAGTAATAAAATTTTAATATGCATACTTTTAGAACTACTAATGAACAAAATTTTTTATTTTATTATCATCATAATTTGCAATTAAATGTATAAGACCATTGAATAAGAGAGCCCGTCTACTTAAGGTAGAAATCAATAATGTTGGATAATTTTTTGTATCAATATTTTTGTGATGTTTTGCTACATTAACAATAATAATAAAAAGTATTACAATAATGACAATGTTTTTACGATTAATACTATTTTGAGAATGAGATTGTGAGATATAAGGTTAACTGGATAATTAATATAAGATTTTAAACATGCATGTTGTAAGAATAGTAAAAAACACAAATTAATTACAAGTACATTTTAATGTCAATTAATTACTTTCAAAAGGCATTAGTAATTGTGAAAAAAATAATTAGCAAAAGTTAAGACATAATTTCTGATTATTTATTGTTAATATTTTTTTTAAGAAAAAAGAAGAATAAAAAAAATTAGGTTTTACTTATTTCTTTTAAATTAAAAAGACACATGTAAATAACAAAATCTTAATCAAATGAAGAAAATGACATTTTTATTTTAAAATGAAATTAAATTTAAAGACTTATGTTCAAAGAAGAAGAAATCTTACGGGAATATTACAAAAGAAAATTAGTTTGAATAAAAGAAAGTAAAAACAAATAAAGAAATAGTAAAACATATTTAATTCAAATATTAAATGTACTAAGAAAAAGAAAAAAAAATCTAAACTTAAAAAATTAACAATATAGAAAAATGTAAAGAAAAAATAGAATTAAACTGAAACAATAATTTCAGTTTATACAAAAAATAGAAAAAAAATAAATTTCCCTTTCTTAAGTAATAATTTCATATTTATTAAGAAAATTTTTAGTCTAATTTATAATACCAAATATAATTAAATTTATTTATTTTTCATCACTTAATATTATAACCTTCTTATTTTTAAAATAATTTCAATTGAGAGTTTTGGTTTAATTAGAGTTTCAGTGAATGTCAATATTTTCCTTTTCAATACTTAAATAACAAATAAAAAATTTATAAATATACTAATTATTTATTTATCAAATAAAATTACAAATTATTTATTAATATTCTCATTCAATCTTTTTATAGAAAAAAGAACTTACTATTTAAACACTGTTAAACCCAGACACACTTTTAAAAATGCATTTTTAACACGAACCTCGACATTATTCTGCAAAATTTCGAGCCTTAAATTAGGTATGTTATTTGCTGGCCCAGGAACCAACATGGTGACCACTACGTTGGTGGCTTCCATCATCAACCAGCAAATCTTGAATCATCAGCTCCCTCGATGACAAACCATTTCCTAAACCGAAAGTACAGGACTATCCAGCCTCCAATACAAAAGGCTTGGAACCCAATCAAACGTCGAGCACAGGGCTGATCTTCAAGGCTCAAGAACACCAGAACCATACAATTGGCAAGTATTTTGTAACTTGAAGGTCCGCAACGGCGTCGTAAATTGGCCCTAGGAGAACAGTTTCAAACCGTCGAAACTAAGTTCTCTTTTTTTCTAGTGGAAAAAACCACACCTAACCTCAACCATCCAGCCTCCCAACTCGATACTGATCCAAAAAGGATTGCGGAGAAGGATTAGCCTGGCATGGGAAAAAGAAACCCGTGTCTGCCTGATAATGAACGCATCACAGAGACAAGGTCAACCGAAAATTTGCAAATAAAACTTACCAGCAGCAACTTGCACCAGAAAAAAATAAATAAATAAAAACAAAAAAGAAGCAAAAAAAAAAAAAAAAGACGAAAATTCCGGCAATCAAACTGATTCCTAAGACCCTGGATTTTCTTCCTTCTTAAGGTACTCAATGACAAAATAACATACACGCATATAAGATCACTGCAAATTCAAGTCTACCAATTAACGGAAGATGCATGCCAAGCGAGACTTGTACAACCCTTCACAACAAAAGCCAACAAGGATGTCTTAATCAGAACCCCAAAAACTAGGTTGTACAACAACCATCTATATTAAAGAAAATTCAGCAAGGCTGTAACCAAAAAATTTCATGGTGTTGCTGCGTAAGACATTGGAAAAATGAATTAATCAGCCAAGCCAGTTGAGACATTCTGCTCACAAATGCATGTTGAAGAAGCTTTCCCAAACCGTGACCCAAAAAACATCTGAACCATCACAGCACATTCTGAAAACAAGAACAAAAAAGATATCAGATGTCTGTTGATATGGCTTTTTAATAAAAAGAAGCTGCACATGAAACATGTTACACATTCTAGTATTGAAAATACGATGGCATTAGCTTTAAACTGTAATTGGTCTCTTATCAGTTCAAGAAAAAATTGCACAGCTATCTCTCTCTTTCTCTGACATCATGGTCTGAATGCCAATGAGGAAGATAAATTGAAGAATAACATCCATAAATATTTTAACAAAGGAATCCTGATGCTGTTCTCTAATCCTTGCAATTGAAGGAAAACCGAGTTGTAGCATGGCACATTCACATAGAAGATATTACAGAGGTATCAAATAGGTTTTCCACTACTTAAGTATAGTGCATGGTTTTTCTGAAAATTCCAAACAGCATAACTCAAGGACTATACTATAGGAACTAACTAATACTACACATTTTTCTCAATGTAATTTCATTCCAGAGCCAAAATCTCCTATTTTAGGAACAGTGAAATGCCAATCATCACTTACCGTAAGACTGTGAATGTAATTTAAGATGGCTGCTTACTCATACAAGCGGGCAGTTGTAAGTGCTGCAAAGCTGTAGTAATGCTGCCTGATTTGCTGGATCAAGGTTCTCACTAATGATCTTGGGATACCTCCCAGGGTAAAGAGCAGAAAGCTTTGCCAGTGAAGCTACTAAGAATTCCCTTGGATCCTTAATACTCTTCAGAGGATCCTCCTCCTTCTTCCCAGCATTGTAAAGATTGGCAAAGCTGACAGTATAACCCATGCTATCTGCAATATCAGGCATTTCTGGTTCTTCTACCACTCTATTTTCCTCTGGTTGTGAGAGAAGGGTAACAATGCTGTCCAGCATTTTCCCCCAGAGTCCAACAACTGCAGCATCCAGAAGGACAGGAGATTCACAGATAAGTCTAGTTGAGGCAACTGCAGTTAACTTAACCTCAATAGTACCAGTAATTAGCTTAAGATCAGGAATCCAGAACTTCTCCAAAATGGACATAAATATGTTGGATTGGACTGAATTTATAGTGCCAACAAGATTTCCAGAACCATGTTTCACCAAGAAAAGTGACATAAAAATCAAAAGGGACTTGACAAACTTTATTGTTCGTTTGCCTTGCAGGCGCATAAATAAGATACTCCATATATGGCCCATGTAGGGGGCAATGACACCATAGTCGAGACACTCAATGATTGTGTTCAGGACATAGAAGCCTTGCTCCTCAGTGCTCGAGGATGAGATAAGCATTTTGAATATCCCAAGTACCTGGTTCAGTATTCCCTCTTGGTTTAGCTCATGGGGTGATTTTTGAAGGAAAGCTTGAAGAAGACGGACAAGGGCTGGAACATTTGAATTTCTCTTCCATAAATCAGGAGATAGAAGACCACCAAAAATTGGCATGTAATTAGCTGAAATGGGTGGTCTATTCAACTCGATAAGCAGAGCCGAGATCTGGAACGCATAAGGCAAGAACTCAATCACATTATTTCCTAAGATGAACTGGATGCTGGGAAATAGGCTTAATTCGAAAGTTTGTAGCAGAGAGGCATCTCTCTCACATGCACGCCTTATAAGAACAGCCACCGACTCCCAAAGATAGTGGTTGAAAATTGGATTCTTTGGATTTTTGCAAACTTCATTGAGAATAAAAGTCAAACCAGCAATGCAAGGATGAGCGATGCTGGTTGATATTTCTGCAACTCCTAGAACCCGCATGATACACTTCATTATGTATTGATTCTCCTCAGACTCTGGAAATTTCAAGGCACTAAAGAGTTTATTCATTAGTTCTTGCAGAGATGGCATTATTTCAGTAGAGGTATACCTTGCTTGCCCCCCATCATCCTTAACCAGCAAGAGTTTCTCTATACAACTTGCAGCATAGGAATGAACAACATTTGATTCTGCACCTAGATACCTAATCAAAGCTGAAAACAACTGAACCACAAGATGCTTTGGTATCAAACTTCTAAACACTGTAAAAAATTTAAGAGCACCAGCCTTAAGCATCGGAAATCCATTCACATCCTGACTTTGAAATTCAGGCAATATAGCTGTTGCAAAAAAATTCTGAACATCAACAAGATCAGTTGAGACAGAAGTGCCCCCCGCCTTTTTGGTTGCAAGTGAAACAACCAGATATATTGCACAGTCCTTGTCCTTCCAATTTGCTGTTGGGTTAGTAGAAAAAGAGCTTAACAAACTCTGTATCTGAACAGATATCATATCAGTTACCTGTTTCTTATAATTTGTTGCGATTCCTTTAAGCAATTCACATGCAATTCTTCTCCTAGTGTCAAGATCACTTCCCTCCATATCCCTTCTAATAAACTCAACATAATTCATCTCAAAAAGCTCCTCATCCTCATCTCTTAACCTGACATTGGGAATCACAATACCTTGACAAATCTGTGAAATGACCCCTTCCCCGGCAAACAAAGTGTGGTGCACACTAGTACTGACTGTAGTCAAAAATTTAATTGCGGTCACAGCTAACCGATCACGGGTGGAAGTCTGTGATACATTACCCAACAAAGTCCAAATGGCAAGAGCAAAATCATTCAAGTAATCCTTAAACTCCTCCTCATTCTTCTCCATATAAAGACTAATATTCTCACACACGGCCGCCCTAAGGTCATCTACAAGACCCAGTCCATTGGCGCTACTCTCCAGTGCTTGATAATTGGTAATTAAATATTTTTTAAACTCAGTCATCCACTCCCTCATATGATCCTCAAAAAATTCTGGCAACTCTTGAAAATTCAATGAGTAAAAAATTCTACAACACAGCCTCTGTGACTCAAACAATGGCTTTAGAGGTTCAGGCGATGCAGCGCCCGAACTAACGGTCGAGTCGATCAAAGCAGCAGTCCTAAGGAAAATTTCCAATAATGGGGCGGCAAAATTGTCGAGACAGTACTTCAAATCCAGTAAAAGATCATTTGTCTTGTACTGGTGACGAAACTTTTTGAAGATAGAGTTGGCCGTACCGAGAATCCCGTTAATGGAGGCGTAATTGTTCGCTTGGGCTGCAGCTTGGAGGTTCGACACGAGCTCGGGGAGCAGTGACGACCAAGATTTAGGAAAATCGTATTTGCCGATGAGAGAGAGAGACTCGCTGAGCTGAGATTGAATGCGCGGGGAGGAGTTGAGCATGAGAGAGACGATTAGGGTTTTGATCCGCTCCTTCTCGGTGTCGACGATCGGGGAAAGGGATGACTCGGGCAGCGGAGACCAGCGAGAGCGCAAGTGGTTCTTGAAGTTGACGGCGGCGGCCTGGCGGATCTGCTCGTCGACGGAGGGATTGGCGACTAGCTCAAGGACCGCGATGCCGTAACCCGGGCGGTCGGCTAGCTCGGCTAGTTTGCCCTCGGCGGCGCGCCGTGGCTCCGGGGCCGGAGAGAGACTGTGGAGGAAGCACTGGGCCAGGATTTCAGGGGATTCCATGATCTTTTCTTCTTCTTGTTTTTTGCTTTTTCCCCCCTTTCCTTTTGGTACAGTTTGCCAAGACTGCTAAGGTTCGTGAATGTGTGTGTGGCTCTAGGGTTTTTATGTTATGGGGCTGACATTGAAATTACAGAAATTAACGGACCACGGATCAAGAAAATTAAAAAGATGATCGAACGAGGAGAGCGGCTAAAAGACCAGAGCTTCGGGAGGGAATGCGGTTGAAAATTGGCCGACAAAAGGCCATCAATCAGAAGGGAATTGGGAGGTATTTTTTGACAATTTGGGAGGTTTTTTTTATTTTTTTCTTTTTGAATCTATATATATATATATATAACCCTTTCAAAATAGGATATATATATATATATATATCCTATGTTGAAAGGGTTTTATTTTACTTTGTGTTTGTGTTACGAGTAAAGGCAAGCAAAAGAAAACAATTAAAATTTAAAAAATAAAATAAAAAAAGGTTAGTGTTTCAAGGCATTTTCTCATGTTTGGATACTCGTGAGAAAATAGAAAAAATAATATTTCTCGAGGTAAATTGTTGTTTTTTTTTTTTTAAAAAAATTGCATTTTTATATAACAAAAAAAAAAAACTAGATTTATCACTAAAGAATTTCACTTGGGAAAGATTAAATTATTTACTCTAGATGCACACAACACTTTGAAAAAAAATATATATATATAGTTTTCTCTATTGGACTATATCCCTCCTCCTTCCATGATTTAACACTAGTGGATAAAAAATCAAAGCATGTATCAAAACTAGATATATTGTATAAATTTGTATAGAAAAGCAAAAGTATCATTTTATAATTTTTTTCTTTTTTCTTCGCACCTTTTCTTAACATCTAGACAAATTATTATACTCCCTAGTTATTTATTTATATTTTTACTTATTTCTAATTTATCTAAACAATTTATTTATTTATTTTTATATAATTTTTTCTCATAACTTTATTTCACACTCCCTTTTAAATCCAAACAAAACATTGAGGCCGTGGTAGTAATAATTAATTAATGGTAGTGGTGTTTGCGCAGATAAGCGACGCGTGTCTCTAATAAGGCCCGAATCTTGTGGGCTTTGGTTAGAAGAAAGAGGCCGAGGTTAAAATAGGGCTCTGTTTTGGGCCAAATCCAGGACCTCAATTTGGGTCAAGCACGTGCCCATTTGTATAGTTACCAGACACGTCGGGTTCGTATTCGGGTTGGACGGGTTCATGTCATTCTACCGTGTTAGTCATTTGGAGTCGCGAATCATTTAAATTTCAATTGACCAAAGAAATCATCAAGTTGTTGAGATTTTGGGTGCCTTTTTGAGTCAAATTTATTTTGAGTTCAAGTCCTTAGAATTTCAAGATACTTGAGATATTTTAAATTAATGTTAAGTCAAATTAAATTTGTATCAAGTCATACCTAAAAATTTGACAAGATCCTCAGTCAATGAAACTCCTAGTTCTCTACCGAAATTTCAGGCCCTTTGCTTGCTGATATTTTGTGAGACCATGACCCTCGACTTTTGTAAACAAACCTTTTGCCCAGAGGCTTCAAAAAAGCCATCCAGGCAATCTTTGACAACTCAAGCTTGGTCAGAGCTTGCCTCTGCCAAAAGAATAAAAAAAAAAAAAAAAAAACAAATTACAGGGCCAAAAACAAATGAGATTGGCTTCCATTGACCCTACGCCACCTCCCCCTCTATCATATGGCTTCGCTTCTCCATGCATAACATGAATACGAATGGTAGCAAAGGGTTATCTTGCCGGAGCCCGTGTGACGGTTGGATAGGCTCAGCTGCTTCCCCATTCTACAAAATCTGCATGCTGACCGTCGTGATACAAGCCATGAAAAGATTAGTCCAATTTGGTTGGCAATGCTAACTCCATCAAAGTGTCTCTCACAAACTCCCAACTGATGCAGTCGTAAGCCATTTCAAGATCTAATTTGAGTGCCATGAACTCTCGGTTTCCTCCCAACCCTCGCGTGGAACGAATTGCCTCTAGCAAAATCACAATGTTATCTGTCATATGTCTAACGAGCACAAAACTTGTCTGGGTAGGCTCTACCCCCTTTGGAAGAACTTGTTTCGACCGGTTAACAATCACTTTAGTCAGAATTCTGTAGCTCACATTGCATAAGCTAATTGGTCTGAAATCAACCATCCTTTTTTGGATTATTATTTTTTGGACTCAAGACCAACAATGTCTCATCTAACATTGCTGGAAAAGGAGCTCCATGCAGGATATTTAAACTGAAAGAGTTTACTGTGCCACACACTATGTCCCAAAACTTTTGTAAAAGTACGGCATGGACCCGTCAACTCCCGGGGCTTGAAAGGGGCTCATATGAAATAGCGCTTCCCGAACTTCCTCAGCACCAAAAGATCTAACTAATTGTCTCATCTCCTCAGCTGCCCCTAGGCCTAAAGCAACTTGCCCCTCGCCCGAGAATAACTTTCGAAAGTAGTTGGCTGATAACTCCTTAAGCTCCTCCCATAGCCACTGCCTGTTATCGTCTTCCAAAGCCTCAATTTTGTTTTTTTTTTTTTTTCGTTTCTTCTAATTATTGTAGTTGAGTGGATGTTCTTTCTCGAATTTCTTCTTTTGTTGGCAAACCGCTTAACTCTTTGACTTCTGAGACCACAATATTTCCTCTTGCTTCAACACCTCCTCTAGTTTCGATTGTAACTTTAACTTCTAAGTCAGGAGCCGTGGGCAATACTTCCATGACATGGCAGCTTGGCAACCTTGTACTCTGTTCATTAACTGCTTCTTTTTATAAAATAACTTCCCACAGACCTCTTTTTTCCGCCGAGAAAAAGTTTTTGCAATGTCCTGTATGGCTATTGACGGCTTAATTCCACTGCTGCTTATAAAAGATATTCCCAAACAGGGTGCAGCCAAAGGGTGTTCAGGCCTTGCTATAGTTGTGGGTGTCTTAAGAGATCTCGATGGCAAATGACTGATGGGTTTCGCACATCATATTGGGGTATGTTCGGCAACAGTTGCTAAGTTGTGGGGGATTTTGGATGGTTCAGACCTGGCATGGTCTTGTGGTTTTCGAAAGATCTGGGTTGAAACAAATTCAACTCCTGCTTTGCAGTGGATTCCTTGATACACACCCACCTGCCAATATGGTTATGAATATCAAAGACGTAGTTCGAAAAGACTGGTTGGCGAATTTTGCAGTGACACTTGATTGAGGATTCCATGTGTTGCAGGAAGGCCCTACGGGAACAATTTCATTATTGAGACAGGACACACCTTGGGGGTTCATCGGCCTTGCGGGGCTACATTTTAGTTTAGTTTTACATGCTATTAAACTTTACTCTCCTTTAGAAAAAAAAAGAGAGAGAGAGAGAGAGAGAAACAGGAGACCCTTTTTTGGTACATCGGAATAAAATAAAATAAAATCAAAACAGAAACAATTATCTATCTATTAAATTTTAGACCTTCCTCTATAACAAGACACAAAGACGAGGTTTGCAATTTCATGTATGTAATTTAAAATTCAAGGAGTGTCTAAGTCTCACTAAATGGTCTGCACAAAAATTAGCCTCTCTAAAAATGAGAAACACGATATTACTAATCTTTATGCATTAAAGTACGACAGTTCTTAATAATAGCAGCATGGGATGAGACATTTTTATCCCGAGGAGGTCTAAAGTATGATAAACTTGCGAGTCAGTGTTCAGCCAATAATTCGACCACATCAATAGTGGTGGTGCCTACTCTCATGGAAAATCCACGGATCCACCGTCCTTCATTATATCGCAAAATATCTCTAGCAATGGAAGGCTCTCAGTTACCGATACTACTCCCATCAACATTCAACATTGAGCTTGACCTAACCACTAGGAGGCGTTATTCATGAAACTAACTTGTTTTCCTCCACTAGAAACGAGCATGACATATCTAGCACCGCTAGGTATTCATGCACAGGATTAAGGTATTTAAAAATCTAAGTGTCAAAATCCCAGGGGCATCTTTTATTAAATTCTTCATTTCGTTGCTTCCAAATAATCCACAACGTGATCAGAAAAATAAAATATCATCTAATTTCAAATTGACTGGTCATGGCCTCATCGAGAGTGTTTTCCTCATTGAGTAGTCCTAATTAATAATTCCTTATTCTAATTTGATAATTAGAACTTTTGCCCCTCTTCCCCCCCCCAGAAAGAAAAAAAAAACTTCAATTTAAGGCCAGATGGTGTGCTTAGAACAAATTTATTTACTCTGTGGTGAAAACTTCTGTATCAAATTTCAATTGAAATTGGGATATTCCCCATGTATAGATGAAAGTTGTTGTGTACTAACGTTAAACTAATTATCTGTGGTGGAAAATCAAAACAATGCCTTCAAAGGTTCAGGATACAATAAGCAAAACAAGAAATCCATAATGGCCATTATTCCCATTTTTCAGTCACGCCCAAGAGCCGAAAATGGTATCGCATTCCTGGAAGTGCCAGCAGCACCATCAATGTCCTTCCACTCGGTACTCTTATTCTCCTCTATTCTATCTCCTCTTCGTTTGCCCCATCGTGGCCCGAACCAGCAATAATAGTAAAACTCGTCAGTGTTTGTTAAGTTTGAAGCCCGTTGATTGCGATTCCTTTTTGTTCTTGCTTGGCTGCTGTCAGCCCCAGTAATAATGGTGCACTCAGGTTCTCTAATAATAGAGAGTTCGTCATCATTTCTGCTATCTTTGTTGATATTATTGTAAGCGTAGAGTGAGATCTCCAATTGGCCTTCTTTTGGCTCGTGATTCTGGCAAGTCCATCCCTTTTGGGATTTCAGTTCACCCCCAATTCTCGTATCTTCTTCATTCTCATCGAACCCTTTCTTCTTACATAAATTGCCTGTCATTTCGGAATTATCTTCAATTATTTCAATATCATTATCCCCTGCCCTCGTTTTTATCGCTATCATTTCTTTTCCATCTCCCAATGTAACGCTGCGTCTTTCATTTATCATATGCAACCAAAAAAGACGCCATCTTATTGTGGATTCTTAATCAGCCATTATAATCTAAATGAAATCTTAAATTAATTATGAGAGGATATAGGCATGTGCACATGATAAATTAATTACCTCTTAATGGCATTAACCAAACCATTTGAACTCCCATTTTCATCAAAATTAGGGTCGTTTTGGAACTGGTAAAACAAAACAAGCGTTAGACCGTAGAAAATTATCATAAAAATGGAGAGAAATGACAACGACCATTCACTTAAATGCTATATCACAGGTGAATGAAAGAGAAAATTTTGAGTTTAATTTAATCAAGCCTTAATGCAACATATTTGAAATTTGATAAATATAGAGAGAAAAAAAAAGAAACGTACAAAAATTTGAGAGAACCCCACAAAATGATTTTCATAGATCTAGCAAAAGGTAGAAAAATTGTAATAAATAAAGAGAGCAAGGGAGGGAAAAAGAGAGAAATAACCTCTTCATCAGAGAAGGACATTACATCCCATGGCGACTGGTTCAACTGGCACACGTGTGCTGGTAAGCTCTCAATTCCTAACTCTTTAAGTAATGCACCACGAAATTTTTGATTCTTGCGAATCCTCATATTTGATCAACTAGTGTTTACTAAATATGTATAAAGAAAATCCTAATGTAGATCTTAAACAAGGATTGTTTCCCAATCTCCCCCAAAAGTCTCAAAGAAAGAAGCGGCTGAGCTTACATTTCTGCTTACATATCCCCATCGAATTTGGTTACTAGGGTTTTTGAGATTGTGTTTGGGAGGTAATATAATATAATGACTTATAAATGGTAAGGACTAAATCGGGATTGAGAACATGATTCAATCCTTTTGGGTGCATTCTGTAATTCAAGTGGAAATTGAATTTGCCTTAAAGGAATTTCGCATCATAAAAGAAATATAATAAAGGCCTATAAAAGGAAGGTCGGGAGGGATTATTGCACTGTTTGGATGTTATTGCAGACAATAGGAAGAGAAGGTAAAAGCAATATGGCTTTTACTTTTAAAATAAAAAATGAATTATCTTAAGAATGCTAATACTTTTATTGCAGAATTGACCAATTGAGACATGTTTTGAAATTGTTGAATCACTGGGTCTAAAGTTTAGAGTTTCTGTCTAACAGGCCTGATCAGAACTCAGTTTTTTTTTTTTTTTGAAAAGTATCTCAAACCCCAAATTAAACTCTAAGCTTAAAAAAGTTAGTCCCTTACATGAAAATTTTGGTTGAGCTAGGATTGACAATAGGGCCAACCTTAAGCTAATTCCTCTCCCTTTATTATTTTTTTTTTGTCCAATATTTATCCATTGATCACTAAACATATCAGCTAATTCCTCCCATATCTTCATTTCCTTTGAGTTTTTACTCATTAATTGCTTATAAAACATGTTGGTCTAATGAGAAAATATCCAGTTAAGACTTTGATAGACTTCGCTCATAAAATGAATGATTGGTACATGTTACATGTCACATTGTTAAAACGAAAGGCATTAAGATATTTTGGTTTAAAAAATAATAATTCACATACACGCACAGAATTGGTTCTCGTTATGCGCGTGTCTTTTTAAGATGCAATAAATTTTGAGTATGATATTTGTTATTATTTGAAGATAAAAATAATAACTATAATTAGTTTAAACAATTTACAAAAATTAAGTCAAATTAATGTTAAGAAAGATATATTAAAAGCAACAAAAATTAAACCAACAAAAATATTTCAATTTTGAGGTGAATTGACTCCATTGTTGCTTAACTATATCAAAATACATCCTTCATGGTTATGATTAGCAGTTTTATCTAAAAGAAGCCACTGATGAAGCTTTTTCTTACTATGACCACGGAATAAAACTTACAATCATTTGTTCGAAATATTTTTTGTGGTCAGATCATGATCAAACCAATTATTAATAATAGAAAATTGTGTAAATAAATCTTTGTGCTAATATATTGTCTAGGTTTAATTAACGACATATTCTACTTTTTTATCGACAAAAATTCATAATATTTTCTTTTTATAATGTGAAAAAAATAGATGTATATTGAAATTTTAATTTTATTAAAATACTAAAAAAATTAAAAATTAACTATTGAACTAATATTTAATATTACAAATTAAGAGAATCTACCAAAAAAATCCTTAAATTAAGTATATACTATCACATAAAAATTTTTAGTTCAAAGAATTACTTGAAATCAATGACTTTCTTTAAGTTTCAATAACATTAATATACATTAGTGAGTCAAAGATAAATTTTTTTAAATTTGATTTAAAGAGAAATATACCAAAATATTTTATTACTAATAATACTAAATTTAAAGTTAAAATATTTAAAATATCAAATTAAAGTTTTATTTTAATAAAAAAAACTATTTTACTTATAATTTCTTGCAATATATATTTATTTTTTGTTAAAGTAATTAATTTATCATAAAATATCATATAAGTGAAATTTTATTCTTATAATTATAAGAACAATGTTCACATTCATTTAAAGATTATAAAATTGTGTTAGATATGAAAAAAAAAATAATATATACATAATCATCATAAAAAATATTGAATGTTATTAATCTATCATTTGAACTATTTTCTTAATGATCTACTCGTTAAAGTGGTGAATTAGAGCATTTTTGTCTTCGTTGTTTAGAAGGTGTCGTTGCTGTTTAGTTCAGAAAATTAGGGCGTAGGTATTTAGTTAATTCTTTAAAATTGTTATTTACTGATAAGAGTCTTTAAAATGTAATTAATACGAAAAGCTACTTTTTGATATAACAAAAACTAATAAATGATATTTGAACTAAATATCTTCAATAATATGCTTATTTAAAATTTTCCTTTTTTGCCTCATAATAAACAGAGGTTTTAATTAGTTATAATAATAATTAACAACAATAAACAAATATCAATCTAACTAAATACTATTATTTTATTTTATTAATCAAAAATAATAATCAACAACAATAATTAATAATAGCAGCAATTTGTGACAAGCAAACCAAAAAGGGCCTTAGTAACTCAAAGGCTTAGTAACCCAACATCCTCTTTTGAAGGTTGGTCAAAGTGACAACCCCTCTAAATGAATTTCCCTCCTGTGGTTATTTAAATTGGCATTAATTTGAGCCTTGAATGGACCAGACGTGATACTATTTTTCCATTTTAATGAACACTGTGGTTATATTTTCCAGATAGAAACATTTGCATCTACCAATATCCTTTTTAAGTAGTTATAATGGTATTTTATTGTCGCTTGAAATTTCATACTCCCTTTTCCGTTTTAGAGTCTCAATTATGATTCCAACTTCAAGTTTAATTTCAATTCAAAATCAAATCCTAATTTACATTGTAGTTGCATGTTTTAACTGATTTTTTGTTCTATCATTGGTTACATAAAGAAAATTTTGTTATATTATTATCTTTTGGAAAAAAAAAAAAAAAAAGCCAATACAGCCAGACATTATATGTACACATGGGGCGTGTTAAAAAGGCCACATTAGAACATCAATTGTCGTGGTCCAATGATTGGAAGTTTGTTCATGTCAAGCAAAATTTTGAGTTTAAGTCTCTATATTTGATGGAGTTAAACGTATGTAATTATAATTATTAGAGTGGCTAAATTCCTTTGCCGGGCACGACATCCTCTCCAGTGGGTTTAGTTTGCAGGCCAGCTTACAGTGTGATGTGAAGACGCAATTTTTGTTGATAAAATTGTGGAATATCACCCATATTTTCCTATTTTTAGGGGAAAAAAAAGCCATATTAATTAGTACCCACAACTATTAAACAAAATATTCCTACTTGTTTTTGTTTCTAATTTTTGATGGAAAAATGTTATTTCATGACTCATAAGTATAAGTTTGGGGACAGTTCTAAATTGAAAAGCATTATTGTTCCGAGAAAACATAAATAAATAGACAAAAAAGTGAACTTATGTACCCCTATAAATCTAAATAAGAGTTCTAGACAAACTAGGAAAATTTTGCAGCAAACTTAGTTTAATATACATATATTATTCCTTACCAGTAGTAGACATACGTATTATATGAATTCATCATATTTAATGAAAAGTATGTTTAAATGAAAAAACAAAAAATAAATAAATTATGAGTTTTTTTTAAATAAATTCTGGAATAGTTTATTTTTTTAAAGAAGTATTTTTCTCTTTCTAGAAAAGGATAATTTTGTAAATATTTTTTATCTCTCTAAAAAATAAAAAAAAAGAAATTTAGAATTATTTTATATTTTTTAATTTTTTTTCATTTTTTATTTTCTTTAATTATAAGTATTTGTATTAAAAATATTTTAAATATATGTAAAAAATTATTAATATAAATTAAATAAATTATGATATATATCATATTATAATTGAATAAATTAATTAAATTATATATATATTGAAATTTTCATATTATTAAAATGTTAAAAAATTTAATTATTATGTTAATATAAAAATACTATAAATTATGAGAAATTATTAAAAAACTTTAAATTTAAATTAAATATTTAAATATTTTTAAAATTAAAAAATATCATCATATAAGTATTTTTTAATTTTTTTAACTTCAATAATATATATATATATATATATCTATTGGACCCATTTGCGTCACAAGTTTACGATTTTGTGTTAGAAATTAATAATATAAGTTTAATTATATGTTGAGATGAAATTTAATTATTTTACTATTATAAATAATATAATTATATACTAAAAAAGTTAAAAAAGAGTTAAATATATTCTAATTTAAGAAAGAAAATTAATTTGACAAAATGAGATTTGAAAAATAAATATATATGTCATTGTAGTGTAGATTTCTCATTCAACCAATTACATTATAAAGATTTTTTAATTTTTTTCCTTTTAAAGAAAAAAATATTTTTATTTATTGCTTAAAATAAAAATGAAATAAGAGGTGAGTAACTTTTTTCTTATTTTTATTTTTTTTGAAGAAAATAAAAAGATAAAAGTAGATTTGAATTTTAAATATTGTTGCATAATGAAATAAAAACTATGAAAATATAATAGATATTAGTAATGATACAATAATGGTTAAACGTGTAAAAGATGATGAACAAATACAATAGTCTATTGTTTTGTTAATATGTACGACTATTTGTTTTTTTAAAAATAGAGAGGTAAAGCTTATATTTATAACTTCATACTTTTTTATAAGACTCTAAATTACATTACAAATATAGTTGTTGACATAAACTTCCTAAAATTGCATTGTAAGTGTTGACAATATAGCATTTGTGGCTATGGAAAGGGATGAAAAGAATGCTTGGCACAAGTTTAAAGAATCAATATGTCATCTTTCTTCTTTCAACCAAAGAGATAAAAATTAATAAAATTTAATATAATAATAGGAATTAACCATAAGGATTCAACTATTAACAAAATTAATCCCCTCAATCTCACAATTACATAACAAAAAAAAAAACCTCTTAAATCTTAATGAAAAAAGCAACTTACATTTAGAGATAAAGAGAAAAAGGAATAATCTATAAAAAAAAGTAAAGAATTTAAAGTTAACAAAAGATTTACATTGTATTTATCTTTTTCTATTACTTTAAATTATTTTGAAGAAATAAAAATATATTAAAAAGAATTTAAATATTTTTATATTTAAGTTCTTGAAGAAGAGAATTTATAAGTAACTTTTCTATTGTTTTAAATTATTAAGAATAATTTTTTTTCTTTTATGAGAAAATATAAGGAAAATTTTAAGGGAAGTCTTTTTATTTTTTCTTTTTTCTCCTTTTTCTAATTTATAAATTAAGGAGTAGCTATCATATGGAAAGATGAGAACAATTAATTTTTTTTTTCAATTTCAATAATGCTAATATAAATATAAATAGATATAAATATAAAAAATTATTAATATGAATTAATACATTATAATCTATGTTAGATTGTAATTGAAAAAATGAATAAATTATATGTATTTCAAAATCTTAATATATAAAAATAGCAAGAAAAATTATAAATTAATTATTAAGATAATATCAAATACTATAAATTGTAAGTATTTATTAAAAAAATTAAAATTTATATAAAATATTTAATTTTTTTTAAAATAAACAAATACAATTATATAAATATTTTATTAGTTTTCCCTTCATTTCTATAATAATAATATACATATAAATTAAGAGTTTTCTTGTCAATTTTAAGTCACCCTTTATAAATATAACGTTGAACCTTATGTCTAAGGGCATTATAAGAGGTGTTAAAATTTGACTAGACCCCAATAGCCTAACCCATTCTATTCTGAAAAAATTTGACTTAAACTTGACTTAAAGGTGACTTTACTTAAAAATGACTTAAACCCAAAATGACCCAAAAATTTAGGATCAAATCCAACTAAAATTAAGTGAGAAGATTTTTTTTTTTTCGAAAAAGTAAAAATAATAAAATAAAAGATTATAAAAAAATTTGGTTCGCAAGGATTAGGGATCAAACTTTATACTTGAAACTAAAATTAAAATATTTGAATTGTAGATTTTATCTACAAAAGAGTAAATCTCTATTATTTTTATTATGAATCTCATAAATATTCATTTGTAAAAATAAAATAAATTTATTATTTAAGATTGTCTTATATTTTTACTAATTATTTTATTTGTATATACACAAGTATATACACATTACATATATACACTAATTTATTTTTTATATATTATGCAAATATATATTATATTTAATTTACATAATTTTTAATTTATTATGTATATTTAATTATTTTATATTAATATTAATTAATTTATTTTGTATAACTATCTATTTTTTTCATATTTATAACATTTTTAAAATTTTATACATATAAAAATATACATACATTCATATTTATATACACATTTTATATATCTATATATAAGTATGTATTACCAAAACTAAGAGAAAATTTTATATCCACATTAATTAATTTCTTTTTTTTATTATTCTTAATCATAAGTATTTGAATTGTTGATTTATATGTTTGATCGTAATTAAATAAATTGAATAATTAGATACATGCTAAAATTCTAATTTCATTAAAATACTGAAGAAATACAAATAAATTATTAAATTAATATTAAATACCATACACCATAGAAGTTATATTAAGTAATTTAAAATTTAAATTAAATATTTAGATTTTTCTAAAATTAAACAAACATTGCGATAAATATTTCACTAATTTTTTCTTCATTTTAATAATATATATATATATATATATATATATATATTTCAATTATAAGAAAATAAAAAAATGCAATTAATAAATACTACTCTTGAGAATGGATTTAAAACTAAAAATGTATGATAAATGTTTATGTTAAACATTCTTTTATTTTGTTTACTCTTAAAGCAAACAAATTTTGGAGGCATTTGGTTTGTCAATTAAAATTGGAATTGGAATTGGAATTAAAATTAGAATTAAAATTAAAATCAAAATCAAGTAGAATTGAAAATGAAATGATTATCTTTAAAACTTGTTTAATTTATTATGAGAAAGGAAATGGAAAAAAAAAAAAAGCCATTGACAAAATTATTCAATTTAAAAACTCCTAAAATTAAATGATGCACCATTGGAATGAAAAATATTAATTTTTATTAATTGCTGAAGCATAAATAAAAAAAAAACTTACAATTAATGCTATTAACAAGAGAAAAAAAAAACATAAACCTTTTTAATATTTGGTTAAGAGAATTGAAAAGTTTATATAATAGAAATCAAAGGTATTTGTATTAATTATTGGAGCATGAACAAAAAAAAAAAATCATAAACTTACAATTAAAGCTATTAATATAAAAAAATAGTATAAAAATCTTTGATATTTAGTCAAGAGAATTGAAAATTTTATACAACAGAGATTAAAAATACATGTGCTAATTATTGAAGCATGAATAAAATAAAAAAGAAATAATGTACGTACATATCAAGGTATGCCACCATATCTTTGACCATCTAAGATCATATTCATACTTGTCTTCATGATTTTTAGAAAAATTAATTTCATCCTAAAGAAAAGTATTTAAAATTGACAGAATCCTCACTTCTTTTGTGCCGAGTGAGCTAGGATTAGGAGTTACTACTCCTTCTCTGAATCTTGAACATTTTATAGAAAAAAACCAAAAAAGTGAGCGACAGGCTAAAACCTTTAAGTTAAAACCTTTTGTCCTCCATATTTGCGATATGGCCTATAAGAAGGCAATGAAAAAGTGTTTCGCGCCAGCCCATGTAAATTTGGGCGACAGGCTAAAACACTAAAAGGTATGCGAAGACCATGACAGAAAGCCCAACATGTAAAAATACTCACCTTCCAGTTTTTAACCTGCACAAATGAAGGGTACATTGGGATGGGCCAGTTTTGGAGCTGCCATGTTCTTACTTAGACTACTTATATGGGTATAAGAGAATATTTTAATAATTAAAAATTTATATTTATATTTTTTAATTTTTAAAAAAATTTATAATAATAGATTATATAACTCATAACTGAAAAATAAAAATCTTTTCAATGATTCATTTGCACTTTGCACAAGTCACAATGTTTTTTCAATCTTTTTTTTTTTTACAGTTAGGAACACGAAATCCCGTATTATAAAGAAAAAAGTGCCGAGTTTTATTAGAATGGAAATTAAAAAATATAAAAAAATAAGAAAGGAAACAAGTCCGGGAGAGAAGCCAAAACACTCTCTGGCGCGTAGGACCCAAATGACAAAGCACGATATTAACAATTAAAGAATGACAACTATACGCAGCTTCTAACACGTTTCAACACGTGGAGAGGGGAATTTCTAGCTGGAAAACATGGGGTAGGCTACCTTTTCTGCCAGGATACACGTTGAAAAAACTGATAACTGTGGTAGTCTGAGAGAGAGCTCTATGAAACTCGAATCAATTGAGAGATAGGACAGCAGGATGTGAACATTTTATTGGTGCGGATTTCCAACTCGTCTTCATCATCATGTCCTCATCTTCTTGGTTTATCAATATATCTCTGGACTGTGTTAGATCACCTAGAACGACGTCACTGGACATTGAGAGCAAGTGCGTAGGTTGAGTGCATTTCGTTCAAAAGTGGAGAATAAGAGTTATAAAAAGGCCAAGAGGGCGAGGACAAATGGCTACCCAGTTGAGGAATCAAAACTAGACCGACACTCTCGGACGGACGGACAAATCTCAGTTGGCATCCCATATGGCAAATCCCACTGACAAGAAACCCGACCTTTTCCTAAGCACCATGATATTATTGCGTTAAATTTCGTGTCCTAAACGTGTTTTATTTGAATAAGATAATAAAAAAAAACTGAGAACTTGATAATTCTTAACTTTAGAATTGCGGTGCCTTACTTCGATTGACTTGTACGTACCATGATGTTGAAATACAAAGTGTGAAAGATTTCTGCTAGTTTTTTAACGCGTCACTGTGTTAGTGATAAGTCGTGCTGAAGCATGAGTTTTACAAGCATATGCTACAAAACAAACAAATAAACGAGGAGAACATTTAAAAGGATTTTTTTTTTTTTTCAATGGAGTATAAATTTTTTTAATAACTAATCTCTCAAAAACGAGGTTATTAGGTTACTTAAACAAAACGATATTATTAAGTATTAACTTTTAAAATTTTAAAATTAAATATATCATATAAATAATATCGTAAGTAATTTATTTTTTATTTTTATTTTTATTATAATTATATATATTTAAATGAAATTTTTATATAGATTAAAAAGAAAAAAAAATTAATCATATATATATATATATATATATATATATTTATTTATTTATTTATTTATTTATTTTTAAATTAAATTCAAAATTGTAATTTTTAATAATGCAAAAATGTGTATAATTGTTCTTTACTAATCAAAACACATTATAATTGATGTTTTAGTAAGAATATTATTTAAAAATATTCCAACACTATTAATTAAGAATATTTTAATATTTTTTTTCTTAAAATCTATTTATTATTATGTATTAATGACATTAATAACAATTTCTTATAATTTTATTATAATACCATAATATGATAAACTATTAATTGTGAGTTATGATTATCACACCATATTTGTCCAAAACACTTTTTTTATATATTAAAACAATTACAATCTATAATTCAAGTTTCATAAGATATATATAATTTATAATAATCTATAATAATATTTTATAGAAAATTTTTTATTTATTTTAAAATAATAATATATATACAACCATAAAATAACATAAGATATATAATGTATGTTAAAAATTCATTAATCAATTTAGATTATTATGACATCATAAATCATTATTATTATAATCAAGCCTCATTATGAAAATATGCCTATCATAATGTATGTCAAAAATTTTAATTGTAAACCTTTCATAAAGATATTTGTTATCATAAGATCCATACTAATGTATTCAATAAACACTCCTTATTTTCGAATCTCTTCAATAAAATAATTTAATTTCATATGCTTGGCACCTTTTGAGAATGTCATTTTTTAAGAAAAATACTATTATGGAATTATTAAAATAAAATTTTAATAGCTTAACCCAAATTTTAAAATAAAGTTCTGTAACCTTCATATATGAATTATGGCTCCAAAATATGTCATAAACTCTACTTTCATGGTGGATGAAGTAATAACATATTGCTTTACACTTTTCATAATACTACTCCTTTAACTAACAAGAATAAATAATTGAAAGTGGATTTTTACTATTAAAACATCTAGTAAAATCTAAATCTAAATATATAATGACATCTAAGTGGTTAGACATTTTGTATATAAAAATGTAATTTTTCTTTTTTTTTTTTTACTTTAGGTATTTCAATATTTTCTTTGCAGTTTTCTAGTGAACTATTATAAGATTATTTTTACATGTGTCTAGTATTTTGACTATAAAACTAATATCCAATCTAATGAGATTTATAAGTACATTAAACTACCAATAATAGAGACATATAAAATTGATTTCATCTCTTTATATTTCACATCATTCTTACAACATTGCAAGAGATAGAATTTGTCAACTTTTTATATGAGAAAAACCTTAGCTGAATAATTACTTATAGGGAATTTTTTTAAAATTTTCTTAATAAACCTATTATGAGATAATTATCATTTATTGTGATATGTTACAAAATATTTTTATTTTTATCACATAAAATGACTATCTTATATTTTTAGTATAAAATTATTTTAGAAAAAATCTTTAATGTCATGTAATATACTCAAAATATTAGTAACAAGTAAAATACAAGACTATAAAATAAATTTACGTTCCACATCATTCTTAGAACATTGCATGACATTAAATTTGTTACTCTTTTATATAGGAAACCCTAACTAAATAACCATAACTAAATATAAGATCTCTAATATTATAAAATATACTTAAAATATTAACAACAAGTAAAATATAAGATTAAAAAATAAATTTACTCTTATTGATCTTTTAATATATATATTGATCAATAAAGTTCTTTTTAAAATCCAAAAGATATTATAATATTGTTAAATTTAATATATCATTTTAAGAAAACTTGTTTTAGTTTATATATTGACTTCCTTAATTTACTCACTATTTAATCTTTGCCTTTAATGAAAAAGACTTTTATATTAATTCTTGTAAACTTTTTTTTTTTCAGATTTTAATTATGAAAGATAATTTTCATATCCATTTGGAGTAAGTTCAAGTTATATTGAGTCACTAATATTATAATCAAATTCAATATTTTTATAACTGTACAAACAAAATTGAATATTTATTAATTTCAATATTAAAATCTAATTTTTGTAAATAAACCATATAATTATCTAGAATAATTGATCACTTCTCTCTTTGATATCTTTTTAATACTAAACCTTATGGTTTATTTGTATCAATCAATTGTAAGTTAGTTCCTTTAAAAAGTGTCTCTTTATCCATATGTTCATTAATTTCTAAAACAACATTTGGTGTCGTGGTAGATGAAGGAATTATTCTGGGTAAAGAAATATTTATCCTAATTTTTTATACACATTTTGACATCAATTACTTCCACTAACTTTGTCATTCTCAATGAAATTTAAATTATCAATTTTTACAATTCTTAGTTTATAGTTATACTCTTTAGATTTCTTTGGGTAATTAATAAAGTAACTATTGATTGTTCGAAAGTTTAATTTCTTGTCATATGAATTCTTATATCTACTTAGCAACTTTAAACATTTGAATGTCTTAAACTAGATTTCTTTCATAGTTTAGTAAGAATACTTTGAACTACCTTACTAAGAACTCTATTCAACAAATAATTTGTGATTTTCAGTACATACAACTACAAAAATTTAGGTAAGAAGAAATTACTCATTATGCTCCTAACCATATTTATTAATTTCTAATTATGTCTTTTTGTTACACCTTTTGCTAAAGTGTGTTTGATATAGTTTACCATATTCATATGTCATAACTTTCAAAAAAGTTCATAAATATACTTGAACTTTATCCTAAATTATTATATTTTTTATAATATTTACCATTATTATAATATCTTACAATTTCACCTTTTATCTAATTATTTTTTATTTTCTTTATATATCATTCAAGGATATCTAATGATTAAGATTTTTATGAAACAAATAAATATAACTATAATGTGAAAAAATATTTATAAAAGTAATGAAATATAATTCTTCATTAAGGATAAAGTGTCAAAAGTTAGCATGTATGATTTCCGTAAGCTATGTGCTTATTATGACTTCTTTCATGGTCTATTTGATTTACTTTACACTCAACATAATTCACATATGTTTTAAGATCAGCAAAATTTAAATTCAAAAAAATCTCATTATTGAATAATCTCACTAATATTTTTTTAGATATATGATATAAATATTTATATCATAAGTAAAATTTGTATTTATAATACTATACTTAATTTTAATATTAAGATGTATAATAAATAAGATTCTTTAAAATTTATCATATTTCAATTAATATAAAATAATAATAATAATATATTAAAAGAAATATTTGTATTATTATATTAATTGAAACAATCGAATTATAATGAATTCTTATATTATTATAAATGCATGAAAAATAGTACTAAAATCAAGTCACCAAGTATTACGAGAAATTTCAATTAAATTTGATCTAAAACATACTAAGATTTTTTTTTTTCTTTTTTGAATCAAACTTCATATATTAAGTAATGTTCTTTTCTTTCTTAAATTAATTAACTTTTACTTTCATTTCTTTCTCATCCTTTTTATCCATGAGATTAATAAAATGACTCACTTAATTTTTTTTCTTTCCTGTTTCCTCCTAAATGAGCAAATTAACCAATTCATTAACATTTCACTTTTCCTTTATTAATACATTAATGAATTTGAAATAATCTAGACTTAAGAAATAATGACTTTAAAATGAACTGTACCAAAAAGATGTCATTTATTATTAATCTTAAAGTTTTAAGTCTTAGTACAAAATTGGTCATCTCAATAATGTGTTATTTCATAGTTCAAGACCTAGTAACATTATGATTGTGAGTTTTATCATAAGAGTATCAACAAATCATTTATTTGCAAAATGGAATTGTATTTTTACAAATTGTAAATATTCTTTTACATTTTTATTTTGTGAAATAATTTTTTAATATTTTTGACAATAATCAATTTTATTAAAATAAGGGTTAACTATTATTTTGTTTTTACATTCATGATGTAACGTCTTTTTCTCATTATTTAAATATATAATAGTAATAGGCTTACTCATTAATAATAAAAGTTAAGATTCATATCACTTAAATAAAGTTGATTTATTCATGTTATTTTGAGAAGTTTAATTTAATGAACAAAACAATAGATGATATATGCAAGTATATCAAACTAGTTGTATAACTATAAATACTTATAATTAATCATAAGTCAAATAAAATAATCATAGTATATTGTAATTTTTGTTTGAAAAATCTTATGATATATTATCATAAATAATACTATCAACTTTAATTGATAAATTAAATATTTTCAACCAAATATATTTAATATATTTGGATAAACAAATATATTTAACCAAAATATTAATATACCTTAATTGTGTCATTACTTAATAAATAATAATTTATTTTTAGTTAAGTCTTAAAGTTCGAATGAGTAATAATATAAATTTATCTAATCATTTTTCATTTATAGGTATTTTATTAAAATTATGAATAAATGACTATTTATGGATGTTATTAAATATATTAATTTGACCACTTTAGTTACTAATAAATTATAACAATAATGCATGTGTATTAATTCAAATATTTTATTTGATCAGTCCAGTGATAATCAAATTGTAATTATAACATATATATGACATTGAACATACTAATTTAGTCACTTTAGTAACTAACTAAATATAACCTTAATACATGCATAGGAAAATACAACTTAATATTTATTAACAAAGATCACAATATTCACATTCATGGATTGTTAGGTGTAGGCCTATAAATAACACCAATGCAGAGGATTTATTAGCACTTGTACAATATATACATTAATATCTTTCATCAATAAATAAAAAATTGAATCAATTTCTTGGTATATACCCTTTAAGGACACAATACATAAAACAATAAATCTAACCAAGTTTAGCAATTCATGATCTTCCAAATACCATGTTAGATTGTAGATTAGGAATTATCTTAGGAGTTTATATCAATTAAATCAACTTAACCTAATGGTTGTAAATGTCCAAATATATATGACTAACTCTTCATTTGACCTTATTTCTATATTCAAGGAATTAAAAATTATTTTATTATTCTTAATTATCTTAAAAATTATACAATTGCCTAATGTATAATGTTTAGTCAGCCTATTGTTTCTTTAGAAAAGGAACTTAATAATTCCTTTGTATTTCATAGCTAAACAAAGAAGACATAAGCCTATTTTATCATTATATATATATATATATATATATATATATATATACTTAACATCGTATGCAAGGCTTTGTATTCAATAATTATATAATTATGATACTTAAACCACAACTTCTTAAAGAATAAACCAAAAACTCAAATAGGATTATAAATTAAATAAACATATGTTTCATCATATAGAAAATATTCAGTTTTTAAAACTCAAACTCTAATAGCACTTGTTAAGTTACTTAAACAAAAATATCATTATTAAATGTTAATATTTTAAATCTTAAAATTAAATATATTTATTTAAATAATATCATAAATAATATATCTAAATTTTTAAATATTGAAACTATTAGTTTATGTAAAGAGTTTACCTAAATCTTACAATTAATTTCTCACTCATAATTTTTACTATAATTATATAATTTTAAATTAAAATTTCGTATGTAATAAAAAGGAAAAAAAAAACCTATTATATATATATATATATATATATATACACACACACACACACACACACACACACACAAATATACAAATACATACAAATTTAAATTAAATATATTAGTTAATATCTAAATTAAATTTGAAATTATAATTTTTTACATTACAATAATATATAAAATTATTTTTTAATTAGATCAAATTATAATTAATTACTTAATAAAAATATTTTAAAAAATATTTTAATATTATTAATTAAAAATATCTTAACACAAATTACATAAGGTGTTGGCTTACATTGCAAACTCACAAATAACCTGCACAATAACCAAATTGGAGGAGGCCATATTTTTCCTTGAATTTCTTAAAAAAGTTAATTAATTCTAAGAAAGGTGTGATATAGGAGGTTGAGGTTGATGATCTTCATTTTTGTTGGAGACTCCCGATAGTCCTGACGAACTTTCCAAGACTGTTTCCTATCTATACATAGTATTGAATGTTTGTTTATATTGAATTATATCTCTAGGCTGCCTCTACTAGTCTTGGGTCTATGCGAATTGCCTTTTTGCATAGAAGTCATCTTCTCTTCCTTCTTCCCTCAGTTCAGCTTCTAAAAAGATGAACCTAAGTTCTGCTTATGACCAAAAGTGCTGCTTCCCTTAAGTTGCCTCTCAACTTTCATGGCTATGTGTACCATGTCTTCAAGCTCTACATAGTGTTGCAGCTCTACCACATCAGCTATACTCCTATTCAACCCTTGGAGGAACCTAGCCATGGTTGCCTCCTTATCCTTCATTACATTTGCCCTAACCATAGCAATTTCCATCTTCTTATGGTACTCTTCCACACTCTTGGAACCTTACATAAGGCTCTGCAGCTTGTTATACAAATCCCTATAATAAGAGTTGGGAACAAATCTCCTTCTCATCACAGTCTTCAACTCATTCCAAGTTTCTATAGCCTTCTCAAAATTCCTTCTCCTTGTGGTAACTTGCTGGTCCCATCATACTACAGCATAATCAGTGAACTCTGCCACAGCTAACTTTACCTTCTTCTCCTCAGAGAAGTTGTGGCACTCATATATTAATTCTACCCTTCGTTCCCCATTCAAATAGACATCATGGTCAGCTTTCCCTTGGAAAGAAGGTATTTTCATTTTACTACTACTAAGATTTTTGTCTACTCCTTCCTCCCCTCTATTTCTGTTATCCCAACCTTCATTATACCTATCATAAACATTTCCATTGCTTTTTGCTCCTCTACCATTCCTATTACCATGTCTTCCTCTAAAACCACCTCTGAAGTTTCTACTAGCATTATCGTCGTCATTATAATAATCATCACCATCTTCACTAAGGTTATGTTCAAATTGCTCCTTCATGACCCTCCCAGCTGGCCTCTTAGGATTGACGCGTGATTCCCCTTCTATTTGATTCATCCTATCTCGAACTTCCCAAAGCACTTGGTCAATCCTATTAAATTTCTGTTCTAAGGATTTCATAAGCAATTTGAAATCTGGAACAACTACTTCCTCCTCTACATGTGAGAAACTGTCTGCTTTATCATTAGACATTGTACATGTAAGATTGTTAGTAAATAAAGAATATGCCTCACAAAACTCACTCCGTTGCATGTTTACTCTCCACTCAACTACAGTAGTCCTCAACTCTCGTGTTTCACACAATAAATTGCAAAAGTCTAAGAGCTTTTTTAATAGTCCCAAGTAAACTAAATTCAAAACAAACAAAACTTGAATATATCAATCCTAGACCTACCTATTTAGAGAAGTGACAAGACCAAGAAGATAGGCAATAAAGTAAATAGAATGACAAGAAATTTAATGATATGAGCAATGCAATTGGACAATAATCAATTATCAAATATAATTGAGTAAATGACCAATTGAATAATGAACCCTTTTTTTTTTTCAGTTAACTAATGGGTATTTCTATGGAAGAAACAAATATCAGAAAAGAAACCCACGAAATACATGATTTTGTTTCTGTTTTTTTTTTGGCATTTTTTCTCTTTTTGATTATTCAACCAACAACAAAGAATACATGAAAGATATAATAACAACAATATAACTAACCTAAGTTAGAGCCAAGGTTCTGATACCAAATGATACGAACTCCGTTTATATGTAAACGAAACCTAACACCAATTATGTAAATGAAACCTAACACCAATGTTGGTATATGATCATTCTAACAAAGGTTAAGGGATTTGAAGTTCTGACCCAATGATTATAAACAACCAAGAACCAGAACTATAAGATTCAGATGTCATTCCTAGCAATAATAATATTGAAGAAGATAAGTCTAGGGAACCAACACACACAAGTATGAAAGTTTAGAATTAGTTCTCAAAGAACTAAAGAAAATAGCTCATACACTCATTAAAACGAGTTTGCCTCTCCCAGTCACCCTTTTTGCCTTTTTTATATGCTAACTCCTAGAAATCCTAACTAATAAGCTGGTCTCAATAAAGGAATTCGTCCAACGCACTAAATAAGCCGGGCTTAATAAGAAATTTCATCCAACCCATTAAATAAGCTGGGCTTAATAAGGAATTTCGTCTAACCCACTAAATAATAATAAAAACACATGAAAATAACCCATTTAAAGGCCCAATCATGGGCTCTCAAATCCAACTTCTTTCCCAAGGCCATGGTTTGCAAATTCCTCCACAGATGACGCATTTGCAAGTCTTGGTGAAGACTCCATCCTTTTTAACTCGTACTTAGCAACTTCCTGATAGTAAATGTCGCACAATAAGTTGTTAAGAGCTTCCTTTATTTTCTTTGACCTTTCCCTTATCATTGGTCCTCCAAGGTTTCGCAAAGTATCTACTCCCTTGTTAATTTGAGTTAGTACAATATGGTTTCCATCACTTCTACTAAAACATTTTGTAACCTATATTAGAGAATTAATATGACATTAATATCAATAGCTCATCTAATACTAATTTAGGTTTTTAAGATAATCTTGATTAAATTATTAGTCCTTCAACCCCACAATCTTATAATTCAGGCAAAGCTAGTATGCTTGGTCCTCACTCTCTCACCACCACGTCTAACTTGATTACTTACTTTAAGCCCTAAACTTTTTACTTAGTAAAATTCTAAATAGCCAATTAAAGGTGATATTATGTTTAATTTGCTAATTTGATTTGAGAAAACTTCACTTTTGTTTGCCTAATCTCCTACAATTCATATGGATTATCATATGATACTTCAAGATTAAGAAATAAAGAAATAAAACTATTAGTCGTATTTTTGTCTATTAAATGAGGATAGATTTACTAATGTCCAAAAGTATCCAACATAACTACTTGAATCAATGCAATAGTTAATATTTTCAAATGACAATAAATATTTAGGATCTATTACCTTCAAGCATATCAAATATATGTACTCGGAAACACTAGGCCTAAGAACTAAAAGCCTATTGGAAAACACAAGTCTTTGGCCCAAACTTGAATTACTTCCATTATAGTCGTTTGGGAAAAAAAATAATTGGAATACACAAAAAAAAAAAAAGAAAGAAAGTACTACTCCTTTTGAATGTTAATGTGACAAGATAAATAATTGTAATATAAAAAAAAAAGTAATACTCCTTTTGTATTTTACTGAATAATAGAAAATAGTTCCCATCAAATTTTGGACTTTATAATTAGTTCCCTTTCACGGGTTTAATTATTTAGTCCCAAAAAGTTAAGGCAAATCCAATTTTTAGGACCCGTTTGGTTCAAAAGAGACTAAAAATACAATTAATGGAATAATGGTTGTGAAGTTAAAGAAACAAATAAAAATTAATACTTTTTCTTCTTGGCGATTTTGTTTTATTAACTGATCAAATTAATAATAATTACTAAACAACCGCCCCCACTTTCCCACCGCCAAAAAAAAAAATAAATAAATAAATAATAAAATCCACGATAAGCACCTTCTACCTTTGATTGGATTGCCATGAGCACGTTCTTCACAATTCACAGTCCGGGGGATCTTCCGATCATGCCAATGTTTAGAAATTTAGGCACCGATCGGGCCTGGGATCCACTTGCGTCACCCGTCTCGCGATTCCGCCTAAACACCTAAACAGTACCAAAAAAAAAAAATGAAAATCGAAAATCTCAACTGATGACGAAATTGAATGAGTTTCCAATCTGCCTAACAACTGGTGGTGATTGATGTTGACCAGATCACATGTATTTCATCCTCGGACTTGTAATATTAAAGCATTCCCCCACCACCAAACCCGCGTTATGAAAAATCATATATATATATATATATATATATATATATATGGATTCCAAATTCAATGGCACAATTGTCCGCACGGGATTCTATGTAGATTCTCCTTTGATTACAACGTTATCGTCAAGTTTCGCCACTCTCCCTTCATCTTTCATCTTTGTCCTTTCTTCTTCTATTTAACTCAAATTCCATCCAAAAACACATATCATATGTGGTGCGAGGAAGTTAAACGCGTCGTTACATTGCTCGATCTGCTCATAATTTTGTTTTTTTTATGCGTCTAATCTGCGTATAATTTAACATAACATATGTGTCGAATGTTGTCGATAGTACGGTTTTATATGATATTGACATTAATTGAGTAGAGAAATGTTACCTCACAAAAAATCATGAACACATCCCTGATCAAAGTGATGGTAAACCTTTGCTATCTTTATCTTTGATCTAACTCACACAACACAATGCAGGTTATTGCATTTTTTTTTTTTAAAGCATAAATGCATCATATGAAAAAATTGTGGTCAATTTGCAGTACATTAATTTTTTTCATATATAATGGGAACTAATTAACTAAAAATATAATTTTGTCATATAAGTACGCAAACAAAATAAATATAAATACAATGCAATGTTTTACATCGAAAGTTAATCTAATTTCTAATTTGACTCACCCCAAAAATTAATAAAGTTAATTTAATCTAAAGTATAAGTGAA
Source organism: Bruguiera parviflora (assembly GCA_019804595.1). Classification (NCBI taxonomy): domain Eukaryota; kingdom Viridiplantae; phylum Streptophyta; class Magnoliopsida; order Malpighiales; family Rhizophoraceae; genus Bruguiera; species Bruguiera parviflora. The sequence goes on along the minus strand of CM034052.1, from coordinate 4,704,057 downwards.
AACAAAAATTTTAATGAGTCCCAATTGAAATAAAAAATGATAAAATAAATTTTTTTTTGAGTAAGATCATGTGTGTGTTATTATTTTTTTTTAAATAAGAATAACAAACACCTAATTTTAATTGTCCTTTGAGAAAAAACAAAAAACAAAAACATTTCGCCTTCTTAAACATGGTCATTAAATACTGAGCCATAAATCACTTTTTTTGTCTTCCTAGTTTGACACTGTTCTTAAGTATAAACACAATATTTTTTAGCATTTAAATTAATCCTTATCATTTATACCATTATATGTTTCTATTCCTTGTTGTTAGTTAATGTGAAAATATGTCATGTGGAACGTAGTCACAGGCTACCTTAGATGTCACATCATTAAAAATGAAGACGAGTCAGTTTATAAAAATAAAAAATTAAAAATTAAAAAATTCTCAAAAATTCCAAAAACTGTAAAAAAAAAACTTAAATTTTTTAAAACATGTAAAAATCTCCAAAAATTCTGAAGATTCAAAAATTTTTTAAAATTATAAAAATAAGAAAATTCTAAAAAAAGAAAAATTCAAGATTAAGAAAATTATAAACTGTGAAAATTTGTAAAAATATTTAAAAATTAGAAAATAAAAAATAAAAGAACTTTAAAGAAAAAATAAAAAGAGTTTTAAATTGGTCGAATCTTTGAAAAAACTTAAAAATTTATAAAAATATCTAAAAATTGTAGAAAACAAATTTTATTTCAGAAAGAAAAATTTAAAATTCAAAAAATTCAAAACTTTTTTTTTATCTCTGTTTTTTTTTTTTGGTCTTGTCTTTTGATTTTTTTTTTGATTGTTTGATAGATTTTCAAAATTTACAATTTTCTTAATTTTAATTTTTTTAAATAATTTTTGTTATTTTCTATACTCATAGCATTTAATGCGACGTGTAAACTACGTGTTACATGACATGACATGTTTTAATGATTGAGACAAAATAACTGAAACATGTAAACATTATAAATAATGTGAACAACATTTAAAAAAGAAAAAGGAAAAAATATCTAATTTACAAAAAAAAAAAAAAAAAAAAGGGTAGTAAAAGTCAAGCATAACGGACAAAATGTGATTTATGCATTAATAGTGATCACGTTGTTGAACCCAGAGCAGTAACGCATTAGATTCGAAATCCGGAAATAGTACCGCCGTGCCGAAACACGAAAATCAATGAGAACACGCGCGCAGCGCCACAGTCCGTAGATCGTTGAAGTTTGACCTGTCGCGTGCGGCCCGGTCGGAGAAAACGCACCCGAAGTGCAAAGCACGTGAGCAGGCGGTTTCTTTTTTGTATTTGTTTTTTGGTGTGCCAAATCCGGACTCCCAAGTTTCGCCCGTCAGCCATGACCTGTGATTAAAAACGTGAACTGACCCATATGCCCTTCTAGCACCCGCACTCCTGCGCTGTCACGCACCGAAGTAAACGGTTTTTTAACTCGAAGTAACGAGTGTCTTCCTCGTCTTTTTTTTTTTTTTTTTTTTTTTTTTTTTCTTGAGCAAGAAGGTGGCCATCCTCGTCGTTGTTGAAGAGCTGTATTTTTTTTTTCTTTCCTTTTTGACAAACAAAACAAGGGTAAGGTTGAAAATTAGATATCCCCGCAATTTGATTGAAATTCCGTGTTTTTGTGTATTAAAATATTATTTTGAACATTTTGTCCTTGACTTTTGATACTCTGTTAACAAATTTGTCCTATTTTTGTATTTCTGTTTGGACATTTGGTGTTATTTATTCTATAAAACATTTCTCGAGATTGCAAAATTCGCTACGGCTCGACCCTTCCAGCCCAACGTGCTCGACGTCACACGTTTTTGTGTGTGTGTGTGTGTGTGTGTGTGTGTCGAATGAGGATCCTAGGTGTCGAAAAACCAGAACTGACAATTTTTTTTTTTTCTTTTTTCTTATTTGAACCAGATGCACTCATTTTTAATAAAAATATTTTTCTTTAAGCCACATTCCACGCATATTATCTGCGGGGACAGAGATCAATCAATAAACAACAGATTTGGAAAATAAAGATGTTGTTATTTAAGTCGTTTGGGGCACATCATTTGCGTTTTTATCATCGAGCACTAAAAAGTTCAAAATGAAACGTTGATAGATCAAAGTGTAATCACACCTAAATTTCAGAGTATTTTTGTAATTGACCCATACAACGAAAAACGTTTTGGATGGGCTAGATTCGTACATGATTGAATAGAAGAAAATAAAATTAAAAAAAAAATATATTAATTGATATGGTTCGAGTCTTATGTAACCTGGTACACTTGGGAGTTTGAACGCTGATTTTTAGAGAATTCTCAGTTGTCAAAGGCTTGACGAACGTTTATATGAAGCACAGAGTCACTTCCAGTCCTCCAACTTGTTAAATTCTTATCTAAAGACTAACGGGGCCAACCTTTGCTGATATTGATTTTGGTTCAACCTTTTTATGATCTACCTCTCAATTAATTATTAAATTAAGATGTTTGGTGTGATTTTAATGAAAAACAATGGCATAAGATAGGAGGATTGGGTGCTGCTACCAAAAACCATTTTGACAAAGGATGGCGGTGACTCCGTGTTGATTAATTGGCAAGCTGCTACCAAGAACTTCATCTTCGCCCCACCGATATTGCCACCTCTGCCAGTTCTGGGTCTTCTTGATTAATTGGCACGTTAGAAGAAGGCCTAGTCCTATTGTCAAATTTTTCTGTCCAATTTGTCGTTTGTCCATTGCCGGCGATGGCAAGCCTTTCCTCTATTTCGTTAATTATTTTATTTTCCCTGCGGGAGAACTACGCGTCAAAATGCATCCGTTATGCCCAGGCTTCCATTTGTTTGTCAACTATTTTCCTCTTTATCATGTGATGATTTAAGGTTCATAATGACTCGGCAAGCAAACTTGTGCATAGTGCAAATAACAAAACTAATTTATAAGAAAAAAAAAATTAGTAACAACCAAATTAGAGTAACGTAATAGTCTTGCACTAATATAATATAATTTATTAAAAAATGATTAAATTAAAATAAGCAATATAAAATAATATATATATCGTTAAATAAACTGTAAATTTCTTAAGTTTAAATTTGATTTCAAAATTCATGGTCTTGAAGATTAAATTTATAAAAGTACCCTGACCTTATGAAGTATGAAAAAGAAAATAAAGTATATACATAAATATTATAAAATATCAAATATTATTAATTTGTAGATTGGTTAATAATTCAAATTGTTAATTACACTAATGACCCAAACAATGAGATCAAATTTTATAAAAGAAACAATTAGACAAAAATGAAAATAATAAATACATCTGAAAAAAATTAATAAAATTATATAATTTTTTATTTTTCTTTTTTCATTAAACCATTTTCATTTCCAGCAAATATTTTCCTTTCGTAAATTTGCCTCTGCCCCTACAGTCTGAAATCGCAGAAATTGCATAAAGCGCAAAGGTGGACGGTGACCGGCGAAGCTGACTTGGCTATTTTAGGTACAGACACACGCCAAACGAATTATATATACAGTTGTTGGCTCATGCTTCACCATAAATTACAGGTTTGAATATTGAGAGAAAGATACGAGATTTATTTTTAAGATGTATTTTAATTATTAAAAATTTATATTTATATTTTCAAAATTACAGATTTGAATATTGAGAGAAAGATATGAGATTTATAAAAATGAAAAAAAAAATTATTTTATTATATAATTTATAATCTAATAAATTAAAAAAATAAAATTTTAATTATTATTAAAATAGCAGAAAATATTTTGCTTAAAAAAATAGCAGAAAATAAATACTTGGTGCAAATCACGTTCTACGTCTCGGTTCACGACAGTATCACGTGCTATTCACGAGCTTTTGACCTGTTTTTTTTTTTTCGGTTTTTTTTTATGGTGCTCGTGTTCGACGCGTTTCTAGACTCGTGCTTTCTTCTCTCTCCTCTTCGTTGGTAAAATTTCCACGTCGGTTTCTTCGTTCTCGTCGAGGACCCATACAGTGTTGACACGTGACCCAAGTTTACTACTTTGAATAGCTCGTTGTATGCACGTGCCTAGCGATGATACATTGATATCTTTTCTTTGATAAGAGCCTCGCAAAACGCGTGATGCACGATGAATCTCATGAGACCTGTCAATTTCACGCTTCCAACGAGAGCACGTGGCGCATATGAGCATATGGTAACCATGTCCAACAGCTGGGCTGTGAGTGCAGCACGCGGTTGATATTCACGCCTTTGATTTTTACTTTTGTTTCTATTTTATTTTCTTTTCCTTTTCAGCTAAACTATAGAATAGCAATTCAAATTTTATTTAACCTTCATTTTCTTTTCCCCTTAAATTACAACCTCTTCCGTTTTATTACAAGAATGTCCCCTACATCCTATCTAGAGTTGGTTTCAATTGTGTCGAGAATATATGTTTAAAAATACTTTAATAATTAAAAATTTAAATATTTATTTTCAAAATTTTAAATATAAGTAAAGATAACACGAGAATTCATTTTTATAGGTTTATATCTAATCTTATCCCAATTAAATATTTATTATTATTATTATTATTATATATTTTTTTAGAGACAATTTAAATTATTCTCTTTTTGTAATAATTATTTAATTTATTTTTCTAATTAAAACTCATCAAATGACAAAGTGAAAAATGAGATCCCAAAACTAATTTTCAATAGAGATAGAGATGAGGATGAAAATAGAGGTGAGAATTAGAGATACAGATCGGGATAACTATATTTGTCGTTGTTTAGTTTTATTATTATTCTTAAGTATAAGAAATAAATAGATGTAAAAGAAAGGAAAAAACAAACAAAACATGACATGTAAGTCCCAAAAGCTAAGTTGTCATCCCTTTGATAAAGTCACATTAATGGAATCCTATTGTAACAAAGTAATCAAACTAAGTGGGGAGTTTTCATAAACATTTAAATCCTTTTCATACTTCAAAAAATACTAATAAAACTTCATTAATTAAATAAATTAAAACTCAAATAAAATTATGAAAAGAGCATCTCAATAGAAGTGATTGTTTTAATTATAACAAGCTTTACATATGTACATTATGACCATATTGTTATTTGAATGTAATAATTAAGCAAGTGATAATTGTTGCAAAAGAAAAAAAAAATGGAAAATAGAATTGATATACTTGTGATGTTAATAAGAATAAATGTTAATATCGTTCAAAGTGGAATGAAAAAATTATTATTTACATTACTACAATGTCAAATTATTGAAAATATTCATTATCATCTAATATTATATTTAAAATAGACTAACCGTAATGTACATGAGAATATGATACTATAAGGTTTAATGTAAAAGTATTATAAATTTACATAATGTTATTTTTTTACCATTATATATTAGGTGGTAAAAGTTAACTTAATTGGAATAACTCAACTAAATTTACTTAAAACCTAACTTAACCTTCCATTTATTATTAGATTTCTATACCATCACTAGATTGGTTAGCTAGGTTATATAAGTTACCTCTTCGACAGACTTTGTAGCAAGTAGTTTATCCACCTTTTCCTCAATGACAACTTACAGGATTAACGCAAAATCTCTTTTCTTTTTTTCTTTTTTAAAATTTTACCTACATAGGGAGAGAAGGGAAATTTAGATCCACATTAAGCTTATAAGCTTTAGATGAATTCCTGACATATTGATTGTAACTCATGTGAATATACTTGTGTTGCATTTTAAAAAAGTGATAAATGTCTCTTTAACGTTGGGGATCAAGCCTTCTCCTACATGCATTATCTTTTTTTACTTAGCGAGATCTAATAGAACTTGCTCTGGTCCTTCTTGAGGAACACATCTTTCTTAAAGTTGCTTTTCATCTAGCTTTAAGGTAGAAATTTCAAAGTTGGTTAACATTTTTTTTCCTTATATCTAAGCCACTTGAAACTTTCAAGCCTATTTTTGGTCTTTTTGGACTTCCCCAACTATTGCTAGGGTTGAAAACTTAATCTTAAAATGCTTAATAAACAATACAATATCAAAAACTTTGAGGGTAAGTCTTCCCAAAATTTCTTTGTATAAAGATGAGGTATTAACTGCTAAATATTTCATGGTTATATTAATTGTTTGAGGAGGGAGGAATAAAGTGACTGATATTTCAATTGCATTTTTTGGGATAAGTAATTTTATTAAGAAACAGTATAACGAGTGATAAATAGACTTTAACATATTCTTTTAGAGTTCCATTTTGATAAAGGCTTTATAATATAGTATATTCACTGAACTTCTCATATCCACTAACACCTGTTACATAACAAACTCATTCAAAATAATTTTGATAACTATAGGGTCATTATATGGGTTGGCTTTTTTTAGGTAGTTGTTAGTAAATGTAATGAGAGTGTGAATTTCCTATATCATTTATCTTGCATGTTTAAAACTCATTTTGTGTATGACTTTCTCATTATGGTGGTGTTCTTAATTGTTAGATCTCTAACAATTATATTTATAACTCTCTGAATAAGTTGTGTGGAAGGTCTTACCTTGTTACCTTAATTGGGATATGGTTCTCATGGATATTGTTATGTTTCCTTTCTTAAGAAGTGACTCCTTATTTTAGATTGATGCTGAACTTCCTTTTCACACATACTTTTGTAGCATACCTTTTTTATAAGTCTTACAATTTAATCTCTTAGGTTGTAATAATTTTTGATATGGTAAAAATGATCATTATGGAAATGAGGGAGCTTATCTGTATCACGACTTTATGCATTTGAGAAGAGCCCCTACACGTAATTGATTATACTTTTGTCATTGATTTCCATTAGAATATTGGTATAAGTTGTAGTTAAAAGGGTGTAGCGATGTTAATTTGGTTTAAGGTTGCAATTCTTTCTTCTTCAAGAGATAGGAGGAGAGAAGTGGCTTTGCTTTCTATCTTGAGCTTTCTAATACCTTCTAATTCCTTATGGGCTCATAAAGTATCTTTCACTCAAATATACTTTTATGCCTAAAAATTGAATTTTTGTGAAGTCCTTTAATGATTTTTTGTTCAATAAATGGGTAAAATAAAACTTCCTTAAATTGGCATTAAAAGTAGACAAAGTAAAGTTAGTGTTAGGTTTTATATTTTCAACATTTCTATAATGAACATGAGATGTATTCTTTCAAAGATTTACTAAGTTGTTGGTATACTCTTATTAATATTATTGGGCCTTTTTGTATTTTTTACTAGTAATAAACTATGTTGCAAATTGTCAACTTAGTAATTCTACACCTATAATTGATTAATGTGAAAGTTAAAATACCATATCTGAGCTAGACTTTTAAGGGTTATTAAGAAAGTTTTGCATATGGTAGTTTTAAAAGTTTTATATAAAGACACGAGAGTGTGAAACTTATTTTAGTGGTCGACAAAGTTTGTGGTTTCATCATAAGAATCTAAGGTAGGTGTTTTAAATTTTTCCTATACTAATGCATCTTGGATTTTTGGGGTTAGTAAGGAACCAAAAAGGTTATGTACTGAAAGGGTGGTTCTTGGCCTTATAGAGCAATGATTTAAAGTATTAACTTTTGGATATGTTTGATTGTTTTATCTTTATCTTAGATTACTTCTTGGGTATTTTCAAAAATAAGGTGTCTATGTGAAGAACTTTTTATAATTTTCTGCATAGAGGATGTCAAGGAGTGTTCTTAAAAGTCTCTTGATAAAAAGAGAGACAATCTTTTTCTCTTAAGACATCTGAGGAAAGTTGGCTGTTATTATTATGGCAAAGGTTTTGGGATAACATTATCTCTAATTACATGATTCAAGTTTGGGTTCTAAATATCTCAAGTTGTTCAAGGGTTATGATTTTTAAGGAGTTATCAATTTTGGTAAAAAGTGAATTGAGAAGTTTGTTAAAGAGAACCCGTTTTTCCTTTAAAAAAAAAGCCATAGAATCATTTATTGCCTTAATATATTCTTGCATGAGGTGAAATTGATCTTAGAAGCTTTAGGAAAATTATTCATTAATCAAATTAAAAGAAATAAATGAGTTTTATTATTAAAGAGATTAATTGATATAATAGAGTTATTAGTCATATCATGTTGGAGAAAGTTTACAAGTAACAAAAATAAAAAAGCATGGATGGTACAGGGAATACTTATAATTAAGTAAAGATCTGTATGAAATTAGATTGAGGACTCGGGTGTTGATACTCGAAACAAATCAAATCTATGACCCACCAGACAATAGGAGATTAAGAAGTGTTTGTTTGAGACTCGGTATTAACAATCTAATATTTAAGTCAACAAGAATTTGATGGAATGGAGATTGACAAAGAAGTGAATAATTTGTGCATCTCTTAAAAATATTATTTATAAAGTACATGTAGGAAAATTCAAATGATGTCACATGGTAAAAAAATAATTTAAATAAAAAATATATGTGAAATCAAAGAAATGAAGTATTTGTCTTAAAGGGATATTATTTTATTAGTTAATTAGAAGTTTATAAAAATTATTCTCATTAATAATAATAATTATTATTTAAAAAATAATAAATTATTTAATAATCATAAAGTTAGGGATCATTTTTAATGAAGAAAAATAGAGGTTTTTTTGTGTTTTTGTTGGCATGGCATGATTTGACCTCCGAATTTGCCTTAGATTGTACGCGATTTGGGGACCAATATTCATAAAAAAAAAAAAGAAAAGAAAAGGCATCAGGGCCCCAAACAACGGTGTCGCATGATGGGTCGTATAATCAATCTTTTTATCACCAGGCCTGAGAACATCAAAGTTATCAAAAGTTTTGTACATAATGATATCATAAGTGATTTCTTTTGGGGTTAAACTTTGAACGTCATTGATGGCCACACCCTCGCAGGACGCAACATAGAGAGAAAAAAAAAAAAAAAAAGTTAGATAAAGTTAACGCGCGATTCTCTGGATTTTATTACTTATCCTTAAACCGACGTTCTTAAATGCTAGGACCCCGCGATGGTCAGCCTGGTTTTTGCTTTGATAAAGCTCGGACCTGTAGTACTACACACTGTACGTGATCCAAAATTAGTGGACACGAAGCGGAAATGGAACAACAACAAGCATGAGTGTCTAATGGCACGTCGTCGTCGACGTAAATTTAGGACAAATGAGGGAAGTGAAAATTTTTTCTAACATATTCTGACAAAAGGGAAGTTGATTAATAATAAGAAATCGAGAAAGGAAAGCAGAAAGTGGACATTTAAGAAGGGAAAAATCATTTGTCGACAGGAAAATGTTCATCGGGCAATTTCCTTAAACACAGACACCTTTGATCTGTTCTGCTAATTACGCTTCGGTAAAAACGGGTGAGGGTCAGACAGTCCACAGTTAACACATGCGAAAAAAATGGAGCAATACAGTAAATTTCAGGTGGTGTGTATTGTTAACCTACAGAGGTTTTTTTTTTTCTTTCTTTTTCCCACTAAAAACCGAGCAAACAAACCACACAAAATCGGTGCCGACTGCTCCTCCTCCTCCTCAACATCCAACGTCCAACAATGTTTTTAATTTTACTGTTTTTTTTTTAAATATATTTAATTTAATTATTTAATTATTTTTTATTTTTCTTCCCTCCTTTTGAAGCTTTTCGCTTTAATCAGGCTTTAACTATGGTTATTTTTTTTGGGTCCAAATCTCTACTTAACCATGGTCTAGTTGTGTCGTTAAGGAGCGACCCGGACAGCAGAAGAAGAAGAAGAAGAAGAAGACGAAGAAGAAGAAGAAGCCCGTTCCTTTCTTTCTCTCTCTCTCGCCCGTCCTCCATAACTTGCCAGAAATATTACAAAAGCTGTTTCAGTGGTTTATTAATCGGTTGCGAAATTAAACTTGGTTGTTTGCTTTCCGGGAAAATTTATTTTCCATAACTGAGTGTTCACTTTCCGGGGAAATTAAACTCTCTCCTGACGATATTTTTCTCCTTCACTAACCAACTGTTGCCTCGTGATCATAATTTGCTTCCATTAGCTGGTTTGTAATTGTATTCTCTTTCAATTAATTTCTTCTTCTGCATTTATTATCGTGTATTTTTTTCTGGGTTCTCTTCGTGACATAGTGTCAGGGAAACTGCGATTTGATGTTTGGTGATACAGTTTTTAGTTCTGGAAGTCATGTGGGTGGGAATGTTACCTTTGTGAAAGCCATTTGTTAGAGTTTTTCTGCAATTTTGGGTGTGGTATTGCTTGATTTGATTTGGATATTTAGGTTGGGAGGTTTTTAGTTAGCGGGTATTCCATTTTTTGGGGTATCAATGAAGAGTGAAACGGGTATGGGAGGTGGGGCATGGACTGATGAAGATAAGGCCATGGCTGCTGCGGTTCTGGGCACTCGGGCTTTCAATTACATAATGTCCAACTCAGTTTCGAACCAGAATCTCTTAATGACCATGGGCAGCGACGAGAATTTGCAGAACAAGCTCTCTGATCTCGTGGACTATCCCAATATCTCAAATTTCAGCTGGAACTACGCCATATTTTGGCAGATTTCCAGCTCCAAGTCCGGTGATTGGGTCCTTGGTTGGGGGGACGGGTCCTGCAGAGAGCCCCGAGATGGGGAAGAATTTGAAGCCACAAGAATTCTATATCCGCACCTCGAGGATGAGAAGCAACAGAGGATGAGAAAGAGAGTTCTGCATAAGCTCCATACTTTGTTTGGTGAATCAGATGAGGATAATTATGTTCTGGGATTGGACCGGGTTACTGTTACTGAGATTTTCTTCTTAGCTTCCATGTATTTCTCATTTCCTCGAGGAGAAGGGGGTCCTGGTAAATGCTTTGCTTCCGGGAAGCATGTTTGGATCTCTGATGCATTGGCATCTGTGTCTGATTATTGTGTGAGGTCGATGCTTGCGAAGTCTGCCGGAATCCGGACCATTGTGTTGGTGGCTACTGATGTTGGAGTTGTCGAATTGGGCTCTGTTAGATCCATCCCTGAATGTTTTCAAACAGTTCAGTCTATAAGGTCATCATTTTCAAGTCATAGTTCAAATATCAGGACCAAGCCAATGGTAACAGCTACTGCAGCATCAATGGTTGCAGCCTTGCCTGTTGTCAACGAGAGGAAAGATGAGAATTCCCCCCTTTTGAATTTGGGGATAGTAGAGAGTGTTGATGGAAACTCGAAGATTTTTGGGCAGGAAATGAAAAACTCCAGTCATGGTCGTGGGTATGGATTCAGGGAGAAACTTTTGATTAGAAAGATGGAGAGGCCACCATGGGATGTTTACCAGAATGGGAATAGGCTTGCATTTCCTGGCACTAGAAATGGGCTTCATGGTTCCACTTGGGCACATAGTTCCTGTTTGAAATGGGGGAGCCCGGCAGAAGTTTGTGGCACACCAACTATTGTAGATAATGTACAAGAGGTCGTTAATGGAGTTGGGGAAGAGTTTAGGCTTAACCATTTTCAGCCTCAAAAACAGGTGCAAATGCAAATTAATTTTTCAGCGGCCACTTCAGGGCCTTCTGTGATTGCCCAGCCAGTTAGTGCCGAATCTGAACATTCTGATGTTGAAGCTTTGTGCAAGGAAGAGCTGCCTGTTGTAGTTGATGATAGGCGGCCTCGTAAACGAGGAAGGAAGCCGGCCAATGGTAGGGAAGAACCCCTTAATCACGTTGAGGCAGAGAGGCAGCGGAGAGAAAAGCTGAACCAACGATTCTATGCATTACGTGCTGTTGTGCCCAATATTTCCAAGATGGACAAGGCTTCATTGTTGGGAGATGCTATTGCTTATATCAATGAGCTCCAAGCAAAGCTCAAGGTTATGGAAGCAGAGAGGGAAAGACATGGGAGCACTTCCAGAGATGCATCGGCATGGACTACTAGTTCAAATGGACAAAGTCACAAACGAGCTTCTGATGTTGATATCCAAGCTTCAAATGATGAAGTTATTGTGGGAGTTAGTTGCCCTTTGAATTCTCATCCGGCTTCAGGAGTGATCCATGCACTGAAGGAGGCGCAAGTTACTGTAGTGGAGTCAAAACTTGCTGCAGTGAATGACACCGTGATTCATACATTTGTGATTAAGCCCCGAGGATCGGAGCAGCTGACGAGGGAAAAGCTGATGGCTGCTCTTTCGCATGAATCGAATTCATGGAAGCCTCTATCATCGATTGGGTAGCATGAGATATTTGGTTTTTAAAATAGTCCATAGGCGTGTATTTTGTGAAGAATGCTTTTAAAGCTTCTTCAGAGGTTTTGATATTCATCAATGGATCCTAAAAGGAAGCCAGCAAGAAGTAGAAAATAACCACGCATTGACCATTCAGTGTAGCAAATTTTATGCTTGTTTATAGTATACAGGTTCTGTTATCAGGAATTATTCTTGCCAGGTCAATTAAAATTGGTGTTTTAAACAACCATACGAGCATCGGCCAATTAGTATTGAAATCTTGTTTCTCATTTGTTCACTTAGTTATTTCTTTTTGATGCGTGGCCTCTAATAGATTCACTGTTTTGTGACTTGCACGATTTTGCTACTTGGTTTTCACCCGGATTGCAGGGTTTTGTCTAACAAGAGTGGAAAACGAGTAGGAAATTCGAGGCTGGGACCACGGGGGGATGTGGGGGACATCAGTGCATCGTTCTGCATCTTCACCGGTCCAATCGCAAGCTAGTGTATCCTGTGGTTAGTTGATGTGCCTTCGGCATGGTCTCGTTACTGAACGGGGGACATGTACGCCTGCTCACCATATCTGGACTCTTTGGTATAAAACTTTTGGCAGCTAGCATGAATCGAAAGGGTCCAACTCCATGTTGTGAAATAACTGTCCGTGCGTTTTCCTCATGGTTTCCTTTTCAATGATTTGCGGATGGCATAAAAGGATCCAAATTATTTATTAAAGCAAGTTGGGGGAGGGGGGACATTTGTTTTGTCTTTAGAAGTCGGTTTCGTTGTGAAGTATTGTTGGTCTTTCCTTTGTTAATAAGAAACAGAACAAAGGATTGCAACTGGAAAAAGACTCTTAGTTTTAGATTCTTTCTCACTTTCTCTGTTTGTCTTAGAAATCAATTGAAGCTTCTCTAGATGCACATGGAAAGAGGGAAAGAGGAAAAGAATAGATACCGTTCTCAAATTCTATGTCATCCCTTTATCATTATTATTTGTTTATTTATTTTTTTTCTTTCTATCAAGGGAATTTGAGGTATCTCTTCGCTGAAGAGAACCTGGAAAATAAAGTAAGAAAAGTTAATATGGGTAAATGAGAAAAGGAAAAGCAGTCAGTTCCAAAATCACCAACACCTTGTGCAGCATAAAATATTCATCTTGCTTGTGATCCATGAGAGTTGGAACATGAGAAAGTCATGGCTAAAACTAGGGACTTTTGGGGTGAAAAGAGAAAAATGTAACCCGTAAGTCTGACAAGAGCATCATCCATGAGTCCGCCTTTGAAAAACCCAACCCCCGTGAACCTGCTTGAAAGTCACGTAGACATTGAGATTCAAGCCTCATGCGCGTTCTTTTGGAATAAGGCAACACATTATCTGCATCAACTCCATAGAAGAAAGGAGAAACAAAAATTATAATGGAAATTGGAATTGAATTTTATTACCGATTAGATGGCCTTTCCAACCAACGAATTTTGCTAAAAATTGCAATCACAAACACTGACCCACCATAGTTTCATGGTGGAAAGAATCTACACGACCTATTCAAACTAACCGTCTCATTAGCTACAAAGGTGAAGCGCTCACAACTTGGTCCTTGCTGTTTCTATTTCGATACGGTTTCCAAGAATTAAACAGAAAAATATGCCTAGTTGCCTAGGGACCGGAAATAGGGCCACAAACAAGCCCTTGCATGTTTCGGCGTTGTCTATGATTCCTTTGCATGATTGTCCATCACACTTCATTGCCTTCTTGATTTACTCACTATTCGTTATTATGAATCCTTCTTCCTTTGCCTTTGAGAGAGGGATTGAAAGTCTCACGTTAGATGGACGACTGAAAACTCGAGAGGCCAAAGCATGCCATGCGGTTGTCATATTCCCCAAAAAGAAAAAAGAAAAAAAAAAAAAAAACCCTGGTAACATGTAATTAAGCATATAATCGTCATACCCTCCAAGCAACTTGGGTCCAATTGATGATTCCTGATTAGGAATGAAGAACTCATTATCAGGCACACCATCCGTGCGTGACTGGCCAATACAGAGCAAATGAAGTCTCTCGCGGCCGATTCTATTCCGACTTTGTAGCAACAATTCAATGGTCAACTGTGCAAGCTATTATTTGGTCCTTTAAACAAATGGAAGAATTTTAACATATCCACAATAAGAAATCAAATCCAGAAGACACGTCTGGTCATTGATTTTCGCTGTAATAAGTTGCTCCCGTAGACGGCGTTTAAGTACATTTTTCATCAGATTCCTCGGAATTGGTTCTACTATTGAAGACCTGTTACCTTTTTTGTTTTTTTTTTTAAAAAAATAATTGACTCCCACTAAAATTTGAAAGGTTTTAGATGGACAATATTTAGCTTCTCTCCAATTTTCTTCTGGGAAAAGTAAAACTAAGAAGTTGGGCCCACATAAACCAGAGGACTCAACTTGGACATCTGCGGGCTAAACTCCTGGGCAAAAGCCCAAAAGCGAGAGTCTAAGGGAGAGCGGACCACTCACTCGTTGGTGGAATAAAGATTCATGGAAACAAATGCGATATAGACGTGGCATGCGATGGTCACTTAAAAACACTAATGATGATACAAAATATTTAGGCTAACTTTTTCTTTTTTTGCTAAGTATATTTAGGCTAACTTTTTTGATGTGCTTAAACAAAATTCTTTATGTTAAAGACTAATGACTATGAATTTGTGATATTAATTGTAATAATTTAATTATCTATGTATTGTAATTCATATAGATTATAAGAATTAGTTATCAATTCCATCTAATAAGAAAGTATACTATTGAATTAGGCTAACTTTTTTGATGTGCTTAAACAAAATTCTTTATGTTAAAGACTAATGACTATGAATTTGTGATATTAATTGTCATAATTTAATTATCTATGTATTGTAATTCATATAGATTATAAGAATTAGTTATCAATTCCATCTAATAAGAAAGTATGCTATTGAATTTATTTTTTTATTATTTGTTTTTAGGTGGGCATAGAAGCTTAGAAAGGGTGATTTGCGGCGGGGGTTAGGGGCTCAATCTCTTGCCTACTAGCTTTAATCACAAAGGTTAGTGACCAATGCTCTACGGCAGTTGGTCATATTTTTGGATTATAGACACACATTAGTGTTGATGGAAAAAATTATAGTTGATGGTGTGTGTAAATGAAAGTATTATTTGACTATAACAAATTATTGAGTGTTGTGGATGATAGAATTACAAAACTTATAATATATGCAATAAAAGTACAATGAATTGCTTATTGAGAATTATAAAAGGAAAAAAAAAAGGCATTTCATTTCATCCATTAAAGTGTGAATGATGAAATTTTTGAGAAAATTACAAAAATAACTTCATCAAAATAGATATATAATAACTTAACAACATTATTCCAAAACGCAAACAAAGTTTAAAGTTATTTGCACAAGGAAATATGGTGATAGGTCTACCTAAAATATATCATTCTAATTAGATTTGCGAAGTTTGTATTATTGTAAAATAAAGAAAATTGCCCTTTCTGATATAAAAGAATTGGTATGTAAAGAAACAACTCAAGTTTATCTTTTTAGCTATTTGTGACCTAATGAGTGTTTCATCAAATGGTAATAATAGGTAGTTTCTTACATTTATTAATAATTTTATAAGGGAAACACGAGTTTATTGCATGCAAAAGAAATTTAAGGTGTTGGATTGTTTTAAAAAGTTTAGAACTTTTGTTAAAATACAAAATGAGAATTGTTTTGAAATTTTGCAAATTAATGATAGTGATGATTATATTTTTAATGAGTTTAAAGAGTATTGTGAAGTATAAGAAATGAAACATAAAATCATAATTCTTTACACCTTATAATATAATAAAGTTACTAAAAGAAAAAAACAAATCTATCATGAATATAACGAGAAGTTTGTTAAAAGCCAAAAAAGTACCTAATCCCTTTTGTGCAAAAGTTGTTTTGTGTTTTACTTACTTGTTGAACAAATCTTTAATAACAAGCATTTTAAATGTCATTCTTGAAAAAGTATGGAATAATTTCAAACTTAGTGTAAGGCACCTCAAAGTGTTTGGTTCTATTACTTATACTTGTAAGATAAAGACAAAGTTAAATGATCAAGAAGTCAGGATAATCTTTCTTAAGTGTATAAAAATAGGATACAAATTATTCAATTTTATGACAAACAAGGTGATTATAAGTAGAGATGTGACTTTTACAAAAATGATACTTAGAATTTTGACACTAAAGAGAAGAATAACTCTCAAAGACATCCGATTGCCAATTTAGGAGAAAAGAAAACTTATGCTATAGTCTCTCATATAAATTGGAAAGTTTCACTAGTTGCTACTTATAATTTTGTACCACAAGTTTCTAAGAGAATATAAAAGTAAAAAGAAATCATTAATAATTAGTTAGATTGCAAGATTATAAGATAATCATTAATAATATTATTTATGATGATGGAGATTTGATACATTTTGTCATATTTACATACTATGAACCTGTATTATTTAATAAGGTAATTTAAGACATAAAGTGGATGAATATTATGAATGAAGAAATCAAGGTAATAAAAAGGAATATTGCTTGGGGGTTAACTAGTATTTCATAAGTTTTAAAAGTTATTGATATAAAGTTAACTTTTAAAATTAAAAAGAAATTAAACAAAGAAATAGAGAAATATAAATTAATATTGGTAGCAAAATAATTTGAACAATAACTTGGCTATAACTATTACAAAATATTCTTTTTTATTACTCGAATAAAGACTATCAAATTTATGATTACTTTTGTTATGCATAATCATTGGAAAATTAATCAAATGAATGTGAAATCAATTTTTTTCAATGGTCCTTTTGAAAAGTAAGTTTTTGTTAAGAAACCACTAGGTTTCATGAAGAAAAAAAGTGAAGAGAAAGTGTGCAAGTTAAAAAAAGTACTATATAGCTTGAAACAAGCATCTAAAGTATAAAACAAGTACATTAATTAATTCTTCTATAAGACTAACTCCTAGAAATATTCTTTTGAGTATATCTTATATATAAAAGTTAAAGATTTTGGTAATATCTTATTAATGTATCTATATATTAATAATTTGATCTTTATAAGGAATAATTTTAGAATGATTGAAAATTTTAAAAAATTTAAGATGTATGAATTTGATATAATAAATTCAAACTTAATGTTATATATTCTTCGGCATTAAAGTGATTCAAGGAGATTGCAAAATCTTTATTTGTCAAAAAAGATATACTATTGAGCTTTTGAAGAAATTTTGAATGCACAATTGCAATTTTGTGAGAAATCTTATAAAAATTAGCATTAAATTTTCTAAGAAAATGAAACATTTATTGATTATACATGTTTCAAGCACTTTGTTAGGAGTTTAAGTTATTTAACATGCACAAAAATCGATATATTGTTAAAATTGATTTAATCAATAAGCTTCTAAAATCTCTTTGCCAATCTTATATGCCAATTATTAAGAGGATTATATGATATATAAAAAGGACTTATGATTATGGTTTACTTTATTTTTCATTTAAGAATTTTACTTTTATAAACTATTCTAATAATGAGTAGAGTAGAGATGAAAATGATCATATAAGTATTTTTAGTTACTATTAACTTTAGAACTATTACTTGTTTGTGGTTATTTAAAATACAATTTATTATTGCATTTTTAACCTGTAAAGTATAGTATATAACTACAACTTTAAAAGTTTGTCAAATTTTTTAATTGCATAATTTGTTGAATAAAATCTATATTTTAATTTAAGGTTATATAGAGATATTTGTAAATAATATTTTTGTAAGCAATTTGACAAAAAATCTAACAACACATAGAAAAAGTAAATATATTGGTACATGTTTTGATCTTCTAAGAGATTAAATTGATAAAATGGAGACTAATTGTTAATCGAAAGATTAAGTGGTTAACATTCTCACAAAACCATTAAAACATGAACCTTTCGTTAAGTTGAAACTAATATTAGGATTGATAATATCATTAAATTATGATTAAAAAGATATTGAAATTAATTTAAATTAATAGTTAGTTAGTATTTAGGTAAAAGTTAAATTAATTGAATTTAGTTTAATACAATTTTATTATTTTGAAAAAATTAAATATTTGCTATTATATAAAAATATGATGTCTATATTATTGTATATGTATTTTTTAGTTATTACTTGACATTTTTTAGATTAATAAAATTAAGTGTTAATATAATTATCTAATAATTAGTATATTACAATATAACCTTGCCAAAAGGCCTACACATTTAAGCAATAATTGGTTTAATCTATGATCTTGCATTAGACTTTTTTTATTTAATAATTATTATTAAACTCATGTACAAGTTTATTATATTTATTAAATTATATATTTTTATTAAAAATTTTATTTTTGTTTGTATTTTATTTAAATGGGGGAAAAAACTTAAATTATGAGTGTATTTGCTTTTTAAAAAAACAAAACATAAATTTGAGAATATTTTTTAAGAAAAAAATGAAAAAGTGAAAAAAATAATTAAATTATGAGTATTTTTTTCTTAAGAAAAAAAGAGAAATTTGAAATATATTTTTTTTTCTAAAAAATAAAAAAAATAATTATTTAGTAGAATTATTTTTTTTGAAAATAATTTTTCTTTTTTTTTAATTTTTGTTAATTATGAGTATTTGTCTTGTGTGGACTTGAGACATATGTATAAAAATATTAATATATATGGATAAATTGTAATAAATATTAGATTATAATTTATTAAATTAAATAAATTTGATATATATTAAAATTTTAATTTTATTAAATTACTAAGAAAAATATAATGTAACTGTTAAATTAATATTAAATATTATAAATTGTGCAAGTTTTTTAAAAAAATTAAAATTTGAATCAAATATTTAAAAATTCTTAAAATTGAGTAAATATCCATATATAAAAGTTTTGTAAATGTTCTTTTAATTTTGATAATATACATATAGATTAAATTTGAGTCCAAGTATTGTGAGGTATTTAGATATTTAATAAAAAGTGTTAAAAGAATAAAATTCAAGTTATATTGTTAGTAACAATTAATTAAATTAATTTCCTTTAAAATTTAAATTTGAAAAAAAAAAGTCAAGTAAAATTGAAAGTGATTTGGTCATTCACTAACATAAGTACTTTAGTTAATTTGGGTATTTTAAAGTTTAAATTTATATTAAAAGAATTGGATGAAATTAAAACCAAGTGATTAATTAAAAAGTGAAGTAATTTTATTGTTATATGTTATTAACTAAATTTATAATCAAAATTTTAAATAATATTATTATTATAATTAACTATATAGATCAATTTTAAAGGTAAGTTGTTATGGTAAAATAATATCTGAAATTAAATAATTTGGTTAAGAGAAAGAAAAGAAATAATAATGTAAATTAAATATACTTGATTTTATAACATGAAAAAAGAATTTACTATATGTTGAAATTCTAATTTTATTAAAATATTAAAAAAATTATAAAATTAAGTAAATACTATCACATATATATTTTTTATTTAAAAATTTACTTAAGATCATCGATTTCCACTCAGTGTTATAATACTAATATACATATGCATGCATTAAGTTTAAGACTATATTATATAATTTTTAAATATCAAATAAAATGTATTTAAATGATAAAAATTAAAATTTTACAATTGATCGAATCTATTTTAAATTAAATTTATTATATTTTTGATTTATATGAAAAAAATAGTTAATGAAATTAAATTGATTTAAAAAAATATTTTCCATTTTTTTTCTTTTAAGAGAAAACAAAACATTTTGTAGATTTTTTTTAAAAAGAAAAATAATATTCATAATTGAAATCTTTTTAAAAATAAATGTAGAAAAATAAAAATAAATTCAAATTATTCATATTTCTTTTTTTTTTCTTCTTTTTAAGAAAGCCAAAAGGAAAATTTTGGAATATATATATTTTTTATTTTAAGAAAATGAAAAGAGCAACTTAGAAATAGTCTTTTTCTTTTCATTTTTTTTTAATTTTTAAACTAATGAAAAACTATCATATAAGTGAGTTCAGATTTTTTTTTGTTCAACAATATATTTATAAATATCTAATATGAAGTATTAAAATGATAAAATCTAAAATCTTAAAATTAACTATATTTGATCAAAGTTAAATTTATTTTTATAATTAATTTAAAATTTAGATTGTGGAAAATGGTGAGCAAAATTAAATTAATTGTAAAATAATATATTTTTTTATTTTAAGAAAATAAAAATTTGGTAGAATTTGTTTTTAAAATATTTATAATATAAGTTTCTTTTTTTTAAAGATAATAAAAAGGGAAAAATAAAATAAAATTATATATATATTTCTCTCTTTTTTCTTTTTTTAAGAAAACAAAAAGGAAAATTTTGAAATAGTTCTCTTTTCCTTTGAAAGTAAAATAGATAAATTTATATAAATTTACTTTTTCCTTTCTAAGAAAATAAAAATAAAAACTCATTAGTAATTCCTTTTTTTATTTTTCTTAATTTTTTTAATTTTGAGAATATGTTATATAAATAAATTGAAGTTTGAGAAAATTAATGATTTTAAGCATTTCTTTAAACAAAAAATAGTTACATGACGAGATTTACTTAATTTTAATTTTTTAATAAATTTCAACAATTTATACTATTTGATATTAATTTAATATTTAATATCTAATATTTTTAACATTTTAATAGATTTAAAATTTCAATTTATATCAAGTTTTTTTTTCACACCATAAAATTAAGTGTAATTAATTTATATTATTATTTTCATATATTAACTTTTTTATCTAAACAATTTTCCTTCAAAATTAGTATCTATAATTGATTATAATAATATTATTAGTTAAATTTTTGATAAGAAATTTAGTTATAATTGATATGTAATAATAAATTTATTTTACCTTTTAATTAATCACTTAGTTTTAATTTAATTTAATCTTTTTAAGACAAGTGTAAATTTAAAAAATTTTAAATTAATTATAAGACTAATCATAATCAATAATTAATTTATTTATTTTTACTTATTTTTTTCTCAATTTAAGTTTAAAACATATTAATTTAGTTAATTTTTATTAAAAATATAACTCAAATTTTGTTATTTTAATTTTTTTATCCGTAAAAAAAATAAATAACTAAGGATTAGACCGTGATAAGAGAGAGGAGGGTGAGTGGGGCGAGGATTCTGCCCCCACCCCTCCTGGGGCTTTAACTATATATATATATATATATATATATGCTGTGGAAATCATAAAATTTTATGGACATTGATCTGAATCGTATAATTTACAAGAGTAAAATGTTTGAAAGTTAGTTGCTTCTATATATTCACACAATTATAAATATAGCCATATTCAGTCTGTAAAATTGATATAGACACTACCATTTATAAAACTAGTTAACAAAAAATGGTCGTATATTGCAACAAACTAAGAAAACCTTAATGGTCGTGACGGGCTTTTCACGTTGTTTCTTCGGCTTTCCGTCACTAACGCTCTCCACCATGCTACAATGAAAAGCAATAGTTAATGTGACAATGGCCAGGATCACTTTTGTGTAAGCCATTGAATCGATTTGAGTATTACCTCCAAAGGTGTCTCATTTATGCAAATTAAGTTCCAAAGCAAGACAGGACCAAGAAATAAAATAAAATAAAATTCCAAAGCAAGACCAGTATTTATAATTCAACAATATCTCTTAAGATTTTCTCAAAAAATTAGAAAAAAAAATGTAATTTCCAGACTATATTTGGAAAACATTATGTGAAAATTAATAATTTCCCTTTTTAGGAAACAAAAGATAATTATAAATCATGGACATTAACGAAAGATAGATGATTTTATAGAACTTATAATCACATGCAATACGTAGAATATGGATAGCATTTGTTTTGTTATTGAAACGACGAGACTGTACCGAGGGTTCCTTGTAAATTGGTGTGAACAGGTTAAATCTCATTTGGTATCAGAATGGTAAATTATGCCTATATATAAGTCAAGTATCAGAATTTACCAAAAATTTTGACTATTTTCTTAAAAAATAACGAATTTCTTCTTTTATATCGAGATTATCCTTTGAGACAGTGCAAAGTCCTTATGATTAATCGTGCATTTGTGCGTAAGGTAAGTCCAGAATTTCAGCTAAAATTTTTGAACCTGCCTTGAGAGGCTGGTGGCAGTTTAATTTTAATAATAATAATAATATGATAGCTAATCTTAAAGACTTAATTTAATATTCTAATGTTCTTGTTGAATGGTTCTTTGATATTATTCATTTGTTTTTTAGTTTTTCGTATGTTTATAAGCGGACGGTTCCAAGAGAAAAGGGAAAAAAAAAAAAAAAGAAAAGACAGTTACAAATTATTTTTAGGTTTTCCCAATTTAGATGGCCAACTATACTGCACTTGGAGAGGAAAAATTATTAAATGGACTAGTCTATACCATGCACAATATGCTAAACGAATTAAATAATAAGCGAGAAACTAAATATGGTTATCAAAATTGACAATATCTGAATTCAATCTGCCTAATAATTATTTTATGGAAGGGGGAAATGGTTGATTTGCCAATCTTTATTTCATGATTTTTGTTCATTTTTAATCAAATATTCATAACATATTTGCATCTTCTTCACCAGTCATATCTATTTGCTGCGAATCCACTGGGTAATGAACGGTATAAAGGAGAAGATGCAAGCCCCCCCCCCCAAAAAAAAAATCCAGCATGAAGCCACGCGTACATTTCATTGAACACAATACAATTACAGATTGATTAAGATTTTGTTGAATATGCCTTTGCTTGCATCAGAAAGTGCACTTTTTGGCACCAAAAAATAAATAAATAAATAAATAAATAAATAAAAATATATATATATATATATATATCGAACTTTCCATTCTTGTTTCATGATCTAGCGAGCACCTTTCAAGCAAAACTAGTATTTCGGTGTTTCTCCTGAGGAGACAAACCAAATCAGCAAGTTGGCCTCCCCCTGTGACGGTTAATTAGTAGGCCCAAAACTGTATTTTATAGAGACATTAATTACATAAGAAACACGACTGTCTTTTACAACTCATCCCCATCCCCACTCTCGAAACAATTGCACGTTAGTCCATAAGATAAAATGCTCAAGTAATAATTTTGCTTTTACTTTTAATAAACATAATTTAAACTGTCAACTTTATTAAATCAATTTACAATTTATTTATAGTAGTATAACTAATTGTACCTTTATATTAGTTGTTTGCATTTTTTTAAAAATATTTTGAAACCATTTGATTTAAACATAAATGTGAAATTGAGTTTAATTCCAAACATTGGAGGCTAAGTTTTTGAGGAAAAATTTTCTTCGACTCAATTTCAAGTTTCTATATATGTATTTATCTATTAAAGCAAGACATGCAAGCATATGATTTATCTAAAGAAAAGATGGTATTATATATGGAAGAGGGTTTCAATATTGAAGGAGATAGTCTGCTAAAGAAGAGATGTATCAAACAAAGAGAGATTTGAGCAGTCTAGTATTGTAATTAAAGAGTTGGAAAACATGCGCATGTGCGATGCTTACACTGATAGAACTGGAAATAACAACGGAGGGTGACATATACGCACAAAATTAAGCAAGCACAACCCTCTAGTCGGGAGAGCTGGGCATGAGAGCCGACAATTAAACAAACATTATAGTTCCCACATTACGAAACCAAGATGGCTAACATCAGTGGTTGGTGGTTGTAAGAAGGCAACGAATGGCATGCTGGCTCTTATGCTTCAACGTTTTGTAGAAAAGGGCTAAAATTTTGCGTTTGATGCCTCCCCTGGCAGGTGGCACCAAGCATCTCCTTTTGTACACAACTATTACTCTTTGCGGCGCAGCCTTCGACCCCATAACCTTAGTCATCTCCTTGGCCATTGCGCTAGCTACGCATGTGAGAGGGTGATGATAGAGGGAGAGAAGGGAGGAAAGCGGGGATTTGCATGGGGAAGTAGCGAGTTATTGGAAACTTCTTTTATAGCAACCGGTACGTAATAACAATCTAGAGAAGGAACCTTCCTGCCTGCTTCATGCCGCTGGCACGCACCCAGTTATAACATGTATGCTGCCAAATTAAAATCGGACGATAACTTGTACGGCTCATGCTTTTGCCCATTACTACAGCCATTTCGCTAGCTTCTTGGCTGAAGCCTGAATGATAAGCTTGAAGAAAACCTCTCTAGGGCCCTCCTACGATGAAGAAAAGAGAAAAAGAAAAGAAAAAAAAAGGTGTAAATGTTATTAAATTGGGTCAGTCAATAAATAATAAATAATAGACTTACTCAAACTATTAAAGAAAAATTTAAAGAAGTTAAAATATCTTTTTTATTATAGACACATATTACAAAATATAAGTAAAAAAAAAACATATTATCCATATTAATAAATACAATTTTTAAATATTTTCAAGATTAAAAAAATTAGGAATATAAAATTTCCATTGATTATCATAATAAAAAAAATTAATTATAAATAAAATATTATCGGTATAGTAATATTACATAAATGATAAAAAAAATTATATTTGTTAATAATCAATTTATTATTATTTTTAAAAGCTTTCAGGATAACTATAATCATAACCACTTTATCTTACAGAAAGAAAGAACATCAGTGCTCAGAGTGACTTCCACTATACACACACAGTGTTTATATGTGTACTTTCCACACAAACATAATTCGCATAAAACTAGTAAGGGGAACCTCCACGATTGCAAGGTAGAAGGTGAATGATCTTTCGGGCTGTAGCTTTAAGGCCTGGAAAGAGACAGCCAGACATCTTCCGTTCGATTCTTCCTCTAGCCGGTGGGAGAAATGGGGTCTCTCGTTCTCGGTTTGCCCGTCTTAT
This sequence comes from Bruguiera parviflora, assembly GCA_019804595.1. Lineage (NCBI taxonomy): Eukaryota > Viridiplantae > Streptophyta > Magnoliopsida > Malpighiales > Rhizophoraceae > Bruguiera > Bruguiera parviflora. Next base: position 4,679,033 of record CM034052.1, on the reverse strand, counting down.
CAATTCTGTGTTCTTAGAATCTATGACTTTACTCTTCATGTCCCCTCGTGGAGCTTCACATATTCTGGCTTGGCCAATGATTAATTATAATAACAAAGACGTTGATTAGAGAATTTGAGTTAGTGTTTTGTGCCTGTTTGTAGCTATAATTTCAATAGAATATGCCACTCCATGTCCTTTCTCCATAAAAATCCAATACAAGGAAGTAATTATAATCTACTGTACGAAAAGGATGTGTAACAAGAATGTTTAATTAATTAATCGATTTACTTAATTATCTGCCTGGACATACATTTTATGATTTTCTTTTTAACTAGAAACAGAGGTTTTTTTTTTTTCTTTTTTCTCTTTTTATACCTCATATTTATTTAAAATAATAGAAGTTTTAAGCTATTTGTCCTTCGGCGTGCTGGTTCTATCGGAAGACAGAGCAGAAGAACAAAGAACACACCGCAAACTCTACTTGTTCTATAATTATCTTACGCCATTTGTCATAAGATATGGAATTATTATATTCTCAGAAACAAATCTTTCAAACTATTCAAACATCACTTGAAGCCAACCAAATTATAACATAATCCTTAGCTTTTTTATTCGTCGGGACTAAGGTTTGAAACCTTTTCTTTAGCTTTGATTTGCATTTATATACCTTTTTTTTTTTCCCTGAGCCAAATCATGTTCACATGTAAATTCTCTGTGAACTTATTTAAAAAAAAAAAAAAAAGAGGCAAGATGACAGTAAATTGTAACGCTCCCTGGACGAAAATTACAAGTCAAAAGAGAATTAAATTTCAGTTGTTTAATTTGAATGACTATGAATCCGTTATTGAAATTGGAATAACAGTTTGCAACTTAAGGAATATGTTCATTCAACAACTTCAGAAAGAATCGGAGGACCCATCAAAGCAACCAGAAATGTTAAAAAAAGATATAGAAGTATTGGCCATGCCATTACTTGAATACCATCACCGACGCGGTAATGGTGTCGACGTCAAAGAATGCTAAAGACTTTGCTTTGGGTAATCGCATGATGCAGAACAACAGCCACGCAATAAAGACACGAACACACATTATTTCATCGTTACTTATATTTTCGAGCAGTTGAGACCCCATCAAATTAATGCAAGCAAATTAATGAAAAACTTAACCTTGATTTCATTGTGGAGCCACGAAGGCATATGTCGTTGATGAATAAATGAACAAAATGTTCTTATTTGCACACGAATTGTGAATCGATCTAGATATCCAATAACACAAATGTCTTAGCTGCCAAAAAAAAAAAAAATCAGCTGATCCCTGTGCAGCAATTTTTTTCAGGGTGCAACTTGAATTTCAGCCTTCACATGCGTTACAAAGGAGAGCCTTCTTGCGCTTATGTTGTGACATGGACGGTTAATGGGAAGAAAAAGTTCAGCCCTCGAAGTTATGCTCCCTGTGTGATGTTAGATTTTTGTATTAATTTATTACCATTAATTTTAATTTTTTAAAATTTTAAAATTATATATATTTTTTAAATAAATAATACTATAAATAATATATCTAAATTTATAAAATTAAAAATATGAACACATATAAAATATTTATTTTAATTTAATAAATAATTTTTCTCTCTTAATTTTTACTATAAATACATATTTTTAAATAAAATTTTTATTTGAGTCAGTTATATATACGCACAATTATATGATTTAAGTTAAATATAGTCATAAGTATTCAAATCAAAGTTTAAAATTATAATTTCTAATAATACAATAATATATATAATTATTATTTACTAATCAGGTCACATTATAATTATTTCTTCAATATTAAGAATATTATTAGAGGGTTAATTAGAAATATTCTAAAATTCTTTTATTTAACATAATTTGAGTTTATTACATTAATTATTATACATAAATATAATCATAATCTCTTGTAATTTAATTATAATGTTTGGTGTAAATTATTATGATAATACTTTATTTATTTAGAATACTTTCTTTCATATATTATAATACTTGTAATTTATTATATAAGATTTATAAAGCATATATAATTTCATAACAATCCACAATAATGTCTTGCATATATTTTTTTGTTAAAAATAGTAAATTGTATATAATTGTAAGATATAATAAAAAATATATAATATATGTTAAAAATATAAAGTATTATTACATTATATATCATTAATTGTTACTTGTATAAATTATTTATGAAGAATTAAATGTTAAAAAAATTATCAATACTTAGATCTCTCTAACCCATCTCGTTTGAGTGAGAGATATAAATATTATTGGGTTAGGTAAGCTCACTCAAGATAGATTTACCCAACATATTAAAGGCAAATTGAATGGAGTTAGAATTCTCTCTCTTTATAAATACATATTATAAAAAAATATGTAAAAAATTATATTAATAAGAAATAGTTTTTAGACACCTTAAAAAAGTATAAGAAAGCTTGTCAATTCCTGAATCTTTAAAAATAAAAACCAAAAAAAAAAAAAAACATTCTTCGTTGATTTTCATGATAAGAGCTTCTTGACTTGAATCATCGCCTTGCTCTTATTGACGACTAAATCAAAAGAAGAAAGTGTCAACAAAATTGAAACAAGAGAGAATAAAATCAAGTTATAAGTGGCCAAATTCCATCCAAAGCAAATGAGAGAACAGAAAATTAAGGTTCCGCCGAGAATTGAACTTAGGTTACTGAATTTAGAGACCAATGCTCTGACCTCTAGACAACGGAGCCGATTGACATTAAGTTCTTATAAATTTATTTTCATTTATTAAAACAAAGAACATTACTTTAACAAGAAAAAAGAAGCGGAAAAGTTTTGCAGATGCTGGAGCAAGGCAGGCAAAAGGGAAAGATGCATGGTGACTATGATAACTAATCAAGTAGGCCGGTAACATTGCTCAAAATCATAAATAGCCCTTCGCGCCTGGTACTTTCTTTCCTGGGGCAATAAGGAATAAAGAATAGGCTATTTGGGCTCATAATTCTCGCACAACAGCTTCTTGGACCTGTCGTGATTTTGTTCCCGTTCGACGAATTCTATGTATCCCCGGTTTAATTCCCAAGGTAGCGGACCTTGCTAATGCCACTTCATTGGGGAAGGACGTCCATCTGCAACAAACCATCAGCCAATCATATATCTAGCGGGTATAACCAAAGTTCCACACTTTAACTTACCCCAAAATTTATGTGCGGAGTTCGTATAAATCAACCATTATTCTCCATCAAACAGAGGTTTAAGGGGTTCACACGTCGGGACTCGTACAAGAATTTTACACGCACCCGTGTCTGTATATGTTGGCAGACATGCCACAAATACAAAAGGCTTCCTACCAAGACGGCCGGCGTTTGGAAACATGGTCCGTTAGTCTATCTCCGGCTTGGGAGCACTGATGCCATTACCACCAACGATCCCGAAATCATCCGAGAAGTTCTCCGCCCAGATGATGTCTTTTCCCTCCAGCCCACGAACACTTGCCGCTGTCCATCTGGCGTATGGGTGCGGCGATCTGGCATTGGCACCGTTGGGCCCACATTGGAAGAGGATGAGGAGGATATGTACGGAGCACCTGCCCACAACAAAGAGAGGCTCGATTCTTTTTCCGGGCACCACCCGGACGAGGCCCAACATCTAGTTCAAGATGTCTGGGTCCATACCCGAACAGAAAAGCCCGTCAACTTAAGGGAAGTGTTGGGTGCATTCCCCGCGAACAATGTGACCAGAATGTTTCTTGGAAAGCAAGACTTTGGGGCTGAATCGGCTGGCCCACGAAAAGCCATGGAGAGCATGAAATATAGCACGAAATATAGAGAGCATGTTTAAGAAATCTACCCGTTGATTTTCTTTTTTTCTTTTTTTTTTTATCTTTTAATCTTTTCCTTTCGACTTATGTTAAGTTTAACGAAATTAACCTGCCCACGGTTCGATTACTACAATTTCTCAGATGGAGAAAAGCGTCGAATCCGATGGGATTCCAATGCTTCCTCTCTGTGGAAGTCGATTTATTTGCTGTGGGGAGCCCAACAACAATAACTTGTACAATTGGATGTGGTTCAATATCGAGGAACAGGATTGCAGTGATAATGCCCAGAATCTACAAGAGATTTGTACGGATCTCAGCGTCCGACTATCCTGAAAGACAGCAATGCAATCCACTTTCCAAACCTGCGAGCATCTCCTCCAACGAGCATGGTAATATCTTTGTTTCCGTAACTATACAGCGACATGGTTGAGTCCTTTTTATTAAAAGTGGGTTCCTTCCTTCGCACCGAATTTTGGCAGAAGAAAGCAAAGACCACTCCAATGACAAAGTTACAAAATTCAATAAAATTTCAAATTCTAATTTCAGCATATTAACATAGTAATTATAGTACTAAGGACATTCTTTTATTGAAAATAACCTGATTGTTAATCTTTACATCATCCATTGTATGTAATCTTTTTGAGTGAAGACAATTAAATGTGAATTAGAATTGAAATTTACAACTTAAAAATTAATCACAACTTAAAAGAATAAAAATGAAATTCCATCAAAAAAGGAAAAAAAAAAAAAAGGTCTTTTTATATAGTGTGATATCTTAAAAATTGATATTGTCAAATTTGATTTAAAAGTAAAAATTATATATGTATTAATTTTTATATTAATTACAAATTTAAATTCAAGACTAACATATCACTTTGAGTGATTTATTTTTTTATTAAATTTTAATAATATATATATTAATATTAAACTCACATGATATGTAAATTTATCATATTTATTAAGAAGTGTATTTTTATTTATATTTTATTTAAATATAAAAAATAAAAATTAATTTCAATTAAAATGTTTTTTTTCTTTTTAAAAATGAATGAGAGAATAATTTTTTTAAACAAAATGAAAAGGAAGAAAAAATAAAAGATATAAATTATGAGATTTTTTTTAAAAAGAAAAAGTAAATTTTTTTCTCTCAAGAAAAAAGAAGAAATTATGATTCTTTTTAAGAAAATTTTTTCTTTCTTTCTTTGATTTTCCTTAATTATAAGTATTACATTATATAAATTTTAAACTTATGTATAAATTTTTTTAATATTAACTTAGTAAATTATAATATATGTTAAATTATAACTAAACATATTAAATATATATTAAAATTTTAATTTTATTTAAATATTAAAAAAATTATAAATTAATTATTAAATTAATATTAAATATTACAAATCATAATAGTATATTAACTTGAATCAAATACTTAGATATTTTAAAAATTAAGTAAACAACATTACATAAATATTTTACCAATTAATTTTAAAATTTGACAATATTAATATATACTAAAATTAAATCTACATAAGAGATGAGTTTATCATATTTTTAAAAAATCATATTTTGCTTGTATTTTATTGAAATAAAAAATTTAAATTATGAGTATTTAAGAAAAATATTTGATAGTAGTTTTTTTTTTGAAGAAAAAAAGAAAAATAATTATGATTTTTTTATAAAAAGATAAATTTAGAATTATTATTTTTAAATTTTTTTTTTTATTTTTCTTAATTATAAGTATTTATATTGCATAAATTTTAAATATATGGAAAAAATTGTTAATATAAATTTAATAAATTATAATATATGTAAAATATGATAAAGTAAATTAAGCGAATTAGATTTATATTAGAATTTTAATTTTATTAAAAAAAACTAAGAAAGTTTAAAAACAATTGAGTGAATGTTGAATTAGAATTTAAATCAAATATTTAAATTATTCTTAAAATTAAATAGATGTCATCATATAAGTATTTTATCATTTTTCTTTTAGTTTTAATAATATATATTTATACTAATAATATATTTGTACAATGTGGAAATTTATTATATTTTTAAAAAATATATATATTTTTATATTTTATTTAAATAAAAATTTTAAAAGATTTAAATTATGATTTTTCTGTTGCTTCAAAATAAAAAATAAAGTTGAAAGTGATTCTTTTAAGAAAACAAAAAGGAAAAAAATATATTTAAATTATAAATATTTTTATAAAAAATAAAAATAAAATTATTTGTTATTTAAAAAATAAAATAAAGATTATTTTTTCTTCTTTTCAAAATTAATTTTCTTTTTTTAATTTTTTTTCCTAATTATAGGTATATACATTGCATGTATTTTAGATATATGTAAAACATTATGAATATCAATTAAATAAATTATAATATATATTCAATTATAATAAAATAAATTGTATGAATTAAATATATATTAAAATTTTAATTTTATTAAAATATTAAAAAAATTACAAACTAATTATTTAATAAATATTAAGTTAACATTTAAATTAAACATTTAAATTATTTCTAAAATGTATGAAATATGGCCTCCTGAGCAATTTATCAAGTTTCTTTTAATTTCAATAATAAATACATATACATACACACTTTAATATTGAAAGAAAATTATTGAGATAAAAAAATTTAATATCTAAATTTGAAAAATATAGTTAATAAAGAATAAATAATAATAATAATAACAATAATAATAATGTAAATTAAAAAGTTTTGATTTTATAATGTGAAAAAAATTATTAGATGTACATTAAAAGTTTTATTTTATTTAAATACTAAAAAAATTTAAAAATAATTACGAATTAATTATAAATATTAAAAAGATATAACAATTTATTAAAAAAATTTAAAATCAAGTAAGTATAGTTATATAAATGAAATTGACTTAATAATAAAAGGAAAATAGCTGAATTTTCTCTTAATTACAATAATATATACTTACATATAAATAAATATAGATTATGCGATCCTTAAGAGGGATTCCGCTCAACAAAAGTGTATTAAAATAACAATTAACAAGTATGATTATAAAATAATAATAATAATAACAATAATAAAATGTATGGGCCAGGCATTAGAAAAGAAAAATAAAGAATGGGCATGGGCCTGTGATGCCTATATCATGGACCTTAGTCATTTTGGCCCGTCCATATTACTAAAATAAATAAACATTGAAAAAAAAAAACAAAGAAAGAAAGAAAGAGTGCGGCGGTGAGCTGGGTCGTGTTGGGGTTCGCAGGGTAAGAGCCACCAAGCGGCAGAATTACTTGGGAAGCACAACGCGTCCGACGACTTGAGACGGTTGTAGTGTGGCTTCGGCCCTGCAATCTAATCCTCATCTAAGGTGCGAAAACATTGCCTTCCATGCTCTTGCCTTTATTTTGGTATTTTTCAATGTGTCGTTGTTGAAGAGCCTTATTCCTGTTTGCGAAAATGCCTGACCGGACGCAGGTACACTTAGTTCTCATGTTTCTTCGGCAAGCTGCTATTGCATTGTCGCTGTCAAGAAGGTTCTTTAGCACTAACAACATCCACGATCTTGCAACTTCTATCGCGGAACTGAATAAGGTAACTTACAGCTCTACTTATTCTACCTCACTCATAGAATAAGTAATAGCGTTATTGGCAGATTCTTTGTTTTGACTTTTTTGATATTTTTGTTCTTCTCTAAGGAAATGGAATCAGTCTTTGGCGAACCTCCTCCAGCTGGACTCGGTAGTTCTATTGATATCGGTAATAGCACACAAGAACCGCGGTTCCAATCTTATGGGGTTGCCAGTTCTGCTACTGAAGACCCTGTGGCTCAAAATTCCCATGGTGTTGTCTCTCATAAATCGAATCGAGAAGCTTTTGGGCTGACCCATGTTGGCGATACCGGGGAAGCCCAAATGGTGGATGTGTCTCCCAAAGAAACTACCAAGAGGACCGCTATTGCAAGCTGCAAGGTAGTTCTCGGAAAGAAGGTGTTTGATATGGTCTTGGCCAACCAAATGGCCAAAGGAGATGTCCTTACCGTTGCCAAGCTTGCTGGCATAACTGGAGCAAAGCAAACTAGTAGCCTTATTCCACTATGTCACAATATTACCCTGACCCATGTTGGGGTTAATTTGTCATTGAATCCCCACGATTCTAGTGTGGAAATAGAAGGGGAAGCTGCATCAACTGGAAAAACTGGAGTAGAAATGGAGGCAATGACAGCCGTGACAGTTGCTGGTTTAACTGTGTATGATATGTGCAAGGCTGCTTCTAAGGAAATCAAAATGACAGATGTGCAACTTGAGTGTAAAACTGGTGGGAAGAGTGGGGACTGGTCCAGGGGGTGACGGTATCTTTGAGTGAAGAATTTAATTTGAATTCTGCCAAATGAGCATGGAGGTTAGCACCACTTGCCTATATGAAAGTGACCCTTTTAACAAAAACCATGAAATTCGGTGTTAGAATAAACATCTTTTTTATCAAAAGATTGGTAAAAAGTCCTTTTGGTTTCAAGGACAGGTTTTCAAAACTGTAATTTTGGTGGATGGATGTTTTGGTATGTTGTGAATTGATCTCTACGTGGCAGGGACATGTTCTCAAAACTGTAATTTTGGTAAGACAAATAATCAACTTGCTATTGACTTGGTTTTGACCGTATCCTTTGTTGAACAAAATTTGCTATGTTTTAGAGATTTCGGCTGGGAAGAACCAAACTTGGAGGCGTTAATGATTTAGTTTAGCTAATTGGTTCCTTAACTGACCAAAGTTTTAAGGAATTAATCAGTTTGATTGATAAAAACCAAAAATCAGTCTATGGTCTGATCTAGTTGTGCGAAAAAAAAAAAAAAATCGAATCAAAAGTGAACAGGCTTTTGAACCAAAAATTCGTCCAATTTTGCCAGAAACCGATGAACTCAAATCGTTTTTTCGGTTGGATCACTTAGGTAGTTGGTGATGCGGCGTCTTTGCATCGTGCACGTCACCTCGGAGAATAAGCAAAACCCGTCTTAGGGGATGGGAAGCTCTCCCGGTTTGGTCACTTAGGTGGTTAGCGCCTCCGCAACGTGTCAGGTAACCTTGGAAGATAAGCGAAACTCATCCTCGAGGAGGATAGGACGCTAGGTGTCGAACAGAGGCATTCAAAGTTAGTAGAGTCCCAGTAGGCATTGGACTACATATGCTTCATGTGTTAAGTTACCGATGCATTATATATATATATTATATATATATCCCTCCTCAAGAAATGAAAATGCATGAATTAATTTTATTTTTTCCAAAAAAAAAAAAAAACTAAATGACTACTTACTTTATTCTTAATTTATTAGACAAAAATTACTTTCACCTATCATACAATATACTAATAATTTTAATTCTCTCTTTCTATATATATATATATAACTAAATATATTAAATATAATATTATACTATATATCACATTTATATTTTATATATTATCATATTATATAATATTTTTATATATTTAATATTAAATATTAATTACATTTAAAATTTTTAATTTTTTTATTTAATAACAAATTCGATTTTTAAAAATTTGTAGTAACTTTAAAATTTCTGCATAAACAAGTCCTTAAACCTTGGCTTGGTTCAAAAGCTAGCATCATTGGGACCAATATTATGCTTTTGCCCCGTTACTTTTGCTTGGCATGATGCTCATTTTAATCCTCTTTCCAGCCTACGATTCCTCCTTTTTCTCCACTTCCTTTTGATTTTCGAGAAATGCTTGTTCCTCGCGGGGGAGGGCATCTTGGCTGGCTAGATGCTAATCATTTCCAGGGAGAAAGGTCAAGCTTTCTTTAAAAAAAGTTCTCCTTGTCCGAATTATTATTAGTTGGTGCTGGACCCCCAATTTATGGCGATGGGTTGATGGTGCAAAATCAATGAAAACATGCCACGTGGTTATGGTTAAGTCATGCGAGAGCAAACCATGACTTTCTCTCTTTCAGCAAATCACGGTTATCCCAGCGAATTTCGGATGCTTGAAGGCCCCCCGCCCAGCCTAGGTGATCCCGGCCACATAATTGCTTAAACAGGGACTCCACCCTTAAACCAACCATATTTACCCATGTCAATATCAAGAGAAGCGCCACCAATATCAGATTTCGGGATTCAGGGACTTCTGCCAGATAAGTTTTGGAAAAATAAAATTTTAGGAGTGGTATTAACCTTCTGCCATACGACTATCAATTGCCCTCCATTGAAATACACTCTCTGCAAATGGATTCGGTTTAGCTCCAAGCTCATCCATTACTCACAAATTTGGATAGCCCGCACTCACTTATTTTACTGGAACTCACACTCATCTCTACACTTTGAACAACAATTCACTGGCCACAAATCAACTACATATGCCAAATCAGTACTGGGAAGCAAAAATCTTAAAATCAATAAACCCCAAGAAAACTCAAAAATGCTCTTCTCCTTTCTTAGAGTTTGACTTTTGGCACGGTTATATATATGGAGTGAAATTTACATTTAACGTGCCATATTTAAAATTTAATAATAATTTACATTCTATATTTCTAAACATAATTAGGAAAAAAAAACATATCAACATAAATTTTGTAATAATTAACATATAATGTTAAGTGTCATCTTAAAATTTTTTGAAATAATTAAAAAAATTATTATAAATATTATAAAACAATCTTAATTTATTAAAATGAAATAAAATTATTTTGAACTAAATTTTGGCATTTGATTATTTATTACATTTTTTTTAACCGCAGTATTATTGAAGGAAACATTAACCAAATAAATTTTTTATGGATAATTTTCTCTTTGTTTTTTTTTGATTATTTTTTTAATATTATAGACTTTATTAAGAAAAAAAAATGCGAATGCATCTTTTTTACTAATTTCATTAAGTTTGACTAATATTTATTAGTTATATTATGTTTTTTTATATAGTTATATTTTAAAATATAAGTTGGCATTTGTTATAGAATGTAAATTTTCCTCACACGTATACATATATGCTTTGCAAAATTATCACCGCCTCGGCTGGGGTAATAAATTAAGAAGCATGCGTGTGTGGGCAGGAGCCCAAGAAGATATGCGATAACGGGTTGATCGTTGTGGATAACATTTGACATATTTGTTGTCAATCCTTCCATGACTTCAGGGACAAGTACATCCGTTTTTTCTTCAATTTGTTAGCAACGCTTCTGGTGATGGAGATGGAGTTAGACGCCAATGAAGTTGACTGATTCGTGGTCTTCTTTCCACAAAAGATGTCTTCGGAAAGTAACCTTCAGGAATTATTATTATTTTTTTTTTAGGGTCAATTTGAAGTGGGAATTTATACTAATAAGTTCAATTAACCTTTAGTACAATTCCACATGGAGGCGTAGCGCGTTGCATTGCGATCAAATTCATCGTTCTTTTGTCCCCGAGTCAAAATATGTGACCTTTAACCAGCTTCCTAGCACAACAAAAGGAGCTTTGCTCTTTTTTTTTTTTTAAAAAAAAAAAAAAGTAGTTTGATTCTTATCTCTTCTAAATTTCACAAATTTGTAAATTATTTACAATAATATGGATCGGTGTGCTGAGCACTCTCTAAAGTATTTTTGGACCCACGACTCTTATCTCTACCAATTTTTAAATGTTAGTGTGTCTCAAAAAGAATGTACGACTCTTGATTTTCTTTGCCTTTAAGCATTCGTGCGCGGCGGCTTTAAAGAATCACTTGACCTTGAGAAAATTTTGGGTGACTAAAAAAAAAAAGAATGAATAAAGATAGGGGGTCAGGTCCTCGCGCAAGAAGGTCGCGGGGTCTCTATTTTGGTTTAAAAATAATAATAATAATAATAATAAAAGTCGTTAGAAAGTCTACGGTTGGTATGGCAAAGGGCCTCAGTTCTTTTAATGGCCCTAAAAGAAAATATAAAATAAAAAGAAGACACGTGTTGGGATCCTGGCTCGTCGAGTCCCAACTCCCGAGTGGTGCCAGGTGCCACAGCGGAACACGGATTAATGGAAGGCAATTATTGCCGGCCCAAGTTCCACCCAACAAACTTGGCTATTTGTCCTTTCAGCCCCAGTCCCAAAAAAGAGTTAAAAAAAAAGAAAAGAAAAGAAAAGCAAAAGAAAAAGGAAGGGCATTTTCGCCATTTTATAATCGTCGACTTGCATGCGCTCCTCTCGTTCTCGTTATTAATTTGATTTCCTATTCAGTTTTGGTAGAGAATTGACCACCTGAAGTTCGGATTTTTTTTTCTTTTTAATGTCTGGTTTCGATAAAAAGAAAATTTATAATATTAAATTTTATATTTATTCGTGATAAAATTAATATGAAAAAATTTATTTAAGTTTATAATAGTTTTTTATATAAAAAAATATTATTTCAAAATGTAAATTATATGAATAAAAAAAAAATCTTAAAAACAATGAGTCTATATCAAGGAACATGAAGGATTAATTTTCAAAAAAGTTAAAATATAAATAAACGTAAACGACAAAACGAGGGTTCTTACCTTATTATTGTGACATTTTTCTTTTACATTTTAGGCAAGAACAGCGGGTAAGCCGGCAGAATCTACACTCTGCAAGAAAAAGAACGAAAATAAAGGAAGAAGAAAAAAAAAAAAAGAAAAAAAGGGAGCGCGTTCCACGCAGAAACCGATAGCTTCAGTCGAGAAACGCCTCTTCCCACTCCGTCTCTCAATTATTTATGCAGCCTCTCTGAACCGCGAAGCTCATTGTCATCTTTCTGCTTCACGCTCTTTCTCTCCCTTCAATGGAAGGAAAGGAAAGAAATTCCCTTCTCTTGTCCTTCACCATTCTCATTACCCTCTCCGCCACTCACTCAACTCCCCTTCAGCACCAAAAATTAGTCCTCAATTCCCTCCCCGGTCCGCCCACTCTTTCGTGGCACAGTTCCCACTTCGAATCCGAAACGCTAACCTCATCCGATTCCACCGTCGCCGGACCGGACGGCACGGAGTCCAATAGCCTCACCGTACAGTTACACCACTTAGATGCTCTATCATTCAACAGTACTCCTCAGGAGCTCTTCAACCTGAGGCTCCAGCGAGATGCTTCGCGCGTCCAGGCACTCGCCTCACTGGCCGCCGCAGCACCAGTTGGTGGCCCCGCTGCCAACGGTTCTCGCCCTCGTGGCGCCGCATTAAGTAGCCCCGTCATATCCGGACTTGCGCAGGGCAGCGGCGAGTACTTCACGCGCCTGGGCGTGGGTACTCCTCCCAGGTACGTTTATATGGTTCTGGATACAGGAAGCGACATCGTTTGGATCCAGTGCGCTCCCTGTAGGAAATGTTACTCCCAGGCCGACCCGGTTTTCGACCCCAGTAGATCGAGATCTTTTGTGAGGATCCCTTGTGGGTCTCCTCTGTGTAACCGGCTCCGTTCGCACGGTTGCAACTCTCAAAAGCAGATATGTCTCTACCAAGTTTCCTACGGTGACGGTTCTTTCACTTACGGCGAGTTCTCTACCGACACGTTGACGTTTCGCGGTACCAGAGTTGGACGCGTGGCGCTAGGCTGCGGCCACGATAACGAAGGCTTGTTCGTTGGTGCCGCGGGTTTGCTAGGGCTTGGCCGTGGGAGATTATCATTCCCCTCACAAACCGGTCGCCGGTTCAACCGGAAGTTCTCGTACTGCTTGGTAGACCGGTCCGCTTCCTCCAAACCATCAAGTATGGTCTTCGGCGACGCAGCGGTCTCGCGAACCGCCCGGTTCACTCCGTTAGTCGCAAACCCTAAGCTGGATACGTTTTACTACTTGGAACTCATCGGCATCAGTGTCGGTGGGACACGTGTCCCCGGGATAATCGCCTCTTTATTCAAACTCGACCAGATGGGGAACGGTGGGGTCATAATCGATTCGGGCACGTCCGTGACCCGGCTGACTAGGCCCGCTTACATAGCCCTCCGCGATGCTTTCAGTGCCGGTGCCTCCGGCTTGAAGCGAGCGCCCGACTTTTCTCTGTTCGACACGTGTTTTGATTTGTCTGGAATGACGGAGGTCAAGGTGCCGACGGTGGTTCTGCACTTCCGCGGTGCTGACATGTCTTTGCCGGCGTCGAATTATTTGATCCCCGTAGATGATCAGGGGACCTTTTGCTTTGCGTTTGCGGGTACGGAGAGCAGGTTGTCAGTAATTGGCAATATCCAGCAACAGGGTTTTCGGGTCACTTTCGACTTGGAAGGATCACGGGTCGGTTTTGCTCCGCGTGGGTGCGCGTAGCGTGCACTCGTTGGGGTGGTTTTGGTTGAGGGACAACGCTTTTTTCTGTGCCTTTCGTTCTATTTATGTTTGGCGGGCCCCAGAAAGTTGTTTTTATTGGATCCTACATATGATCTGAGGAGGAGATGAAAATCAGAGTAGGGCGTCATAACGCTAAATTATGACCTCAGCACGCAAGTCAAAATTGGCAACTGTGAGCTCAATTTAGTTTGAATTCATGCCAAAAAAAATTAACTACTTTGAAAGAAAGTAGAAAAATTACGTATTTCAAATAAAAAATGCAGACTATGTTGCTATTTCTTTTGTTATTATTATTATTATTATTATTGTGATTATTTTTTAGTATAAATAACAAATTTATGGTAATTATTTTAATTATTATTTATATAAATTAAAATTAAGTGTACTTATTTAATTATTAAATATTATTAAATTAAAAT
>CM034052.1:4403849-4664563 GCA_019804595.1 Bruguiera parviflora | reverse complement strand
TATGAGTTTTTCTCTTTCCATCCAAAAGTCTACAACTTTGAAACCTAATCCTTTTAAATTGTGCATTTCAACAAAACTTCACAAAATAAATGCTTCACATTTAGCTCTTTGAAGAAAAAACAAAACGAAACAAAAATTTCGAATCCAAAAAAGAGCTCAAGAGAAGATAATAGTAAGTACACTAATTTGGTTGTTCCCGCAACACAATGAGCCTAGTCGGCCAACAGATGGTCATACTACTTAAAGCTTTTTATACTTGGAGCACGGGGGCATGGATTTTGCCAAAAAAGAACAAAAGAAGACATGGATTTCACAAACCTTGGCTTTGGTGACAAATTCTTTAACTGCATAAAACGATCACAGACGATGGAAGGCTGGATCGGGTAGATCTACAAGCCGGGACTTTGCGCTCTTGAACAACATCGAGCAATCGGTGTGTGGGAAGAAGAAAATAAATTCAACTTTTAAAACGACGTTGTTTAGCCAGAAAACTTTTTAAAAAAATATTTTTTGACCCGGTCCGATTTATCTGATTTTTTTGGATTGACCGAGTTTGAAAAAATCAACCGGATCAATCGATTTTTTTCGGTTTAAAGTTCCAAACGGTTTTTCACTTAATTCGGCTCAGTTCAGTGTCCGATTCAATAAATTACCGGTCCGACCGACCAAACTGGCCGAATTTTATTGTACTGACCGATGATACCCTCCAGTCCAAAACAGCAACACGCGCCGCCGTGACACAAAAAGCAATGGGCCTGCTTTGGCAATCATGAGTGGTAAGACCGTAAATAAGCACAACAACAAGGTCAGGTGTTAGCGGCGACTCCAAGCCTAACCGGCCCGATGGACTTGGAATCTGGAGTCCACCCAATTTGATCCGAGCCATTCGGGCAATAAACAATGTTTGGATTGGGGGAAAACAATAAATCGGGAGAACTTTCCAAGATGTTGAATTAGGCTAAACGGGAAATGGAGGGAAGTGGAGGAAAGGTGAGGGCGTTGATAGAGAAGGCCACCAACTCAACGGCGGCGCAGGTGAATCCTAGCCTCCTCAAGGCCATCAAATCGGTAGTCCGTTATTCCGATTCGGAGCTCCGACTCTCCGCCCATACCCTGATGGATCTCATGAAACGCGACCACTCGCAGGTTCTCCTCGTCACTTTCTTTCTGGGGATTTTACTTGTTAATTTCGACGGAACAGAGTGTTTTTGTCGGATTATTGTTTGCAATTGCTAGACGAAGAGGTTTTCTATTCTAATTTCTACGGTGTGAATAATCGGATATATCGTGTGATTCATTGCGCGCACGCACGCACGCTCCCACCCAAGTCCGTTCGGGACATTTGCCATCAAGAAAGATGGAAATAATTTAATAATATGCTTAAGTTGTGCCTTTTGAAGATGGGAAATTCCTGGGACGTGAATCTGAAGCGTCTTAAATTTGTACCTTGCAGGTTCGGTATCTCACGCTTCTCATAATTGATGAACTCTTCATGCGTTCAAAGCTTTTCAGAGCCCTGATTGTTGAGAATTTGGATCAGCTGTTGACTTTGAGTGTGGGATTCAGAAGAAATCTGCCGCTTCCTGCTCCGCCGGCAGTCGCATCTGTTCTGCGTTCCAAGGCCATTGAATTCTTGGAGAAGTGGAATGCCTCCTTTGGGATTCATTACAGTCAGATTAGGTTGGGTTTTGACTACCTTAAACACACTCTCCGTTTGCAATTTCCCAACCTGCAGGCAAATGCAACACGTGCTCAGCAGGAGAGAAGGGAAAGGGAAATGAGGGCAAAAGAGATTTTACGTAACAAGTTTGAGACACTGAATGAAAATTTGTCATTGATAAAGGAAGAAATACAGTTGACAATAGATGAGATAAATGAGTGTTTAGAAATTGTTCGTAACAAAGAGGAATCTTTGCTGCCTCTGCCATTGGATGATGCCGATGAGGATTTTGAAGAGTTTCGCTCTGCAGAGCTGCAGCAAATTCGTCTTGACTCTTTGAAAGAAGGGGAAAAGATCCATGAGAATAGTGAAAATAAAGTAGTTTTTGATGCATTGAGGGAGCTGTATAAGCTTCTAGTGACAAAGCATTTAGTTTCAGTCCAAGAATGGATATCAGTTCTTGTAAGGGTCGAAGTGGAAAATAACAGGTCAAGAGATTCGATCTTGAAGGACTTCATTGATATTCAGAATACTCTCCAATCAGTGAAGAAGAAATGTGTAGAATTAGGTTGTACTCTTCCAGAAACTTCAAAGCCTCAGAAAGAAGAGGAAGAAGATTTTTGGGAGGAGGGTAAAATTGAATCAACTGAAATTGAGAGTTCTACTAGAAAAGTTGCATCTTTTGAGGCGTCAACTTCTGGAGACATGAAAAATGAAGCTCCTGAATGCTGTGATGAATGGTCCAAAAGTAACAAGTCCCTGGGAAGCAAAAGAGGTGGAACTGATGCAAGCCCACGTCGAAGCAAGCTCTTGGCTGAGGCTCCTGTGATTAACTGGGGCTCTCACCTCGATAATTGGGGATCAAATAGGGATGTTTTGGCCAACCAGCGGGGCTTGGAATTAGAAAGTCATTGGGGTAGAGTAGACTACGATGCAATTATTCCAGCAGGGAAAATTGCAGAGCTGAGTATTCCAGCAACCCTATACAAAGAAGAGCGGGTAGAAATCCAGCCATGCAATGCTCCACTGCGTAAAGGTGGCCTTTGTCAGAGAAGAGATTTGAAAGTCTGCCCATTTCATGGACCCATCATACCTCGAGATGATGAAGGAAATCCCATCCTTCAAAGGACTGAAACACATGAGAAGATTCTCAATTTAGGTGCTGACTTTACAGAGCAATTGGCCAAACAAGCTGTGAAGAATGTACGAGATAGAGATAATGAGGAAGCAAAGAAAAGAAAAATGGAAAAACAGTCAGAGAAGCGTGCAAAGATACGCCAACACAATGAGGCAGTTCTGAGGGATGCTGCATTAGCCTCAACTTCACATCCTGCAGTTGTCAGGGAAGAGGTTGAGGCAGCTGGTGGGGAGAGGCTACATGCCAGAAACAAAAAAGAGACCCTTGCGTCCATGCTGCGTAAGAAAGTAACCACGAAAGATAGATTAGCCCAGAAATTGCTAAATACCCAAGCGAGTGATGCAACCGTAAGACAGATAACAATGGGGGAGGATGCAAATTACAGAGAAGCGTTTCCAAACCAATGGTAGTGGATAATCCCCCTTTTTGTTGTCTCAGAGCTTTTTCAACCCCCTGTTCCACACATAATCTCGGAGGAAGAGGGGATTTGCCTCATCTGGTAAATGTCAACCAGTTCATTGATCACCACTGGATGCAATGCTTTTGGAAAATTTAGAGGTAGGCAAACATTTTTTAAGCCACTTTGAAACCAAGTCAGTCTCTATTATGTCATTTTCAAGCCCAATCTTCTTTCTAGCCAACCCATGACGCCATAGAACACACGAACTGTCATATGTGTACAGACCACAACATGCTGTCACCCAAGTGCGAAGAAATGATAATGGTTGCCTCATGAAATCAAGAGAAATTTATTTGAAAGAAAAGAAGAGACGGAAACGACAATAACGTCGTGACAGTTATGTAATAATCATGAGCCCCAACAACGAGCAACAAAACAATCTTCACGGTTTCCACTGGGATGTTGATGATATGTAAAATACAACTGAGAATAAGACAAATATCCAACATCTTCGTATTAACAGAAGAAGACCGGGCAATGACAAAATGAAAACATTTAGGACTTTATTGATAAAATTTTGTAAATACTGGAAAAAAAAATGACAGAAATTTACTGGGGACATTTTGAATGTTTAAATTTTTGATTGTCAAAAATTTACAATGATAAATCATATAACTTTTTCTTATATATATATTATTTTTTTTTATTATTATTATTTTTTTTTTGGGATGAGGTGAATACCGAAGATACTTGCAGTTCACTTTTTAACAGTACGAAAAGTTAACGGTTTTGCTATAGAAGCTTCGAAAATAATTTTTTTCTCGAATTGGATGTAATTGATAGTAACAATTTCTTAATATAATTGTGCGGTGGGAACAAAAATTCACCATTTGATACTTATTTGTCATACTAATATAAAAGGATAATAAACCAAATCTCTTTCTAAATGAAATAATTCCCACTCAAAATCTACAATATTTTAAAGGTAATGGCAAATAAGTAGTCCAAAGAAAAACTTGAGTTTCGATATCTTTCTTGCATAGACTTTGAGAATATTTGCATGTCTATTTCAAAATTAATCTATCAATCATGAAATAAGTTTAAGAAACCCATGAAGTAATTATAGTTAAAGCGTATAAACTATGAAGAGTTTCACTTCTTTGGATATAATACATATGTTCATGTAGCAATCTAATTTTGATAATCATAAGCTAGAGGTATAAATTCTTAAGAGAACTTTTTGTAAGACTGAATGTTTTTGAATATAAACCATTTTAGTCCATTCCTTTAAAGTAAAGACTTTATGTATTTTTAACCTCAAAAAGAGTTACTTGATTGAGATCTTGCTTATCTTTTATATGAATAATATCAATTGATTTTGTGTTTATGAATATAAATTCATAGAAATGCTCGATCATATGTTTATCATATGATATGAAAGTATGGTGGTTAATGTTTTGGGTCTAATAAACAAACAGTATGTTTATAAGTTTAATAACATATTTAGTGTGAGATGTAAGATTTGTTTAACAGGAGAGGAAGCGTGGTTTGAGAGAAAGGGGGTGTGAATATGTAGCAATAATAGTTGATGGTTTGAATTTTGGAGTAATTTGAAGAGCCACTTGATAATTTTTTTATGTGGGAAGAATAACAAGACTTGGTTGCAATTAAGTCAAAATTATGAACTTATTATTGGAAGATGAAGTAAATACTGGTAATTTATTTATATCTATTAGTGAGGAACCTTTACGAGTAACCATTTGAAATGACTCTTTTTTTATTTTCTTACCGCTCATTTTAGTAACTACTTACTATTTCCTCGAGAACTCTTTGAAGAGAAATTAGGTAATATAATAATCCTAATTTTTTATTTATTCGTAATTCATTTTTTATTGTTTCTTTTAGTTTTAAATTAATAAATAATTGTCAACTTTCATTATTAATTAGAGTACTAATATCTTTATATGTTAAAGAATCATAAAATATATTTCATTAGATATATATATATATATATATATATATATATATTTCTAATTCTTATCCTAACTTTTTCTATAAATAATTTGGTAAACAAACAATAAATCATTTTTCCCAAAATAATAGTTACAATCTATTTTAACAAAAATAAAGTTTAAAAGCATGTCTTTATATAATTTAAAATCTTGCATAATTGGACAATTTACATTTAAAAGTATTTAAAAACACTTTCATTGAAATTGATTTAAATCTACTACAAAATGTTTGCTAAGAGTAAAAAGGTAATGTATTAACAACATCTTTTTTAATTTTATTTTTATTTGTACATTAAAGGTTCCTTTTATTGGTTTATTACTAGTAAATTGCCTAATTGTATTTAATATTCTTTGTCTATTAGTATTAGATAAATAATGATCCCACCATCTTTTTAATATACTAACTAAACTAGTTATTAAATTATTTGTTATTGCTTTTTTCTAAATTTCTACTACTTTGATAAGTTATTGTTGTCATTATCATTTCTTGTAATACATTATTAATATTGTGTTTACTTTGACTATAAATATTTCATTATATATATTACTTTTATCAAAATTAATAGATATTAAATAAGATATTTCTTTTGTTAGTAAATTTAAAAATGTTGGTCTATTATAAAAATATCTTATTTTTGCCTTATTATTATTCTTAATATTATTATTATAAATTTTTTATAGTTATTTTTTCTTAGAATTGTTGTTAATTTTCTATTTCATGATTTCTATCTTCATTTTTTGTTAACACATATAACTCTTTTGCTTTAGTCTTATTTTTGTTTTTAATTTATAATGATTCTAATTTTTTAGTTACTTTTAAAATATTTTTTATTTAAATATTAATTTTATTTAGTTTTCTATAAATATTTTTTATGGTGTCAACAAAGGTTTAGTAATAACTACTAGTTTTTCTTTTAACGTCAATGGAAGACTATTTTCAATTATTTGAATTTTTTTGTGTTATTCTAAGTAACATTCTATTTGTATAATTACTCTAATTTTTTATATTTTTAATATCTTTTTGTGTAATAATATTCAAATTTTAATTTACTTTTGATATTTTAAAAAAGAAAAGCAATTACAATTTTGTTAGTATGTGTAAATTTATATTCTTTTATAAATGGATATATATGAGTTATGGTTTCATTTCTAAAACTTTGTAAATTTTGTATTTGATATTTAATTATATTAATAGCGTTATTAAATTTATAAATTTATATCACGAATTGCTTAAAGAAATAGATATGTCTTAATCTTAAAAAAAAAAATCTTTATAATATTGTTCTTGGATTATTGTTTTTTTTTTCTCTTTTGAATAATTAATGAAAAAAAATATATCCTTTTTTATTTTTTTGAATAAAATTATTTTCTTAATAAATCTTTGTTTAAAATAAAATTATCATTTAATATCATATTTAGATGATTAAAAAATTGCATTTATTATATATAGGTAAAAGTGAATGTAAACTATTTTTATTAGATTTTATATTCATAGTATATGTTGTTTTTTAATAAGAATAAAGAATATTCTTATTAAACTTCTCTCCTAGAAAAAGTTGATTTAAAACTTGAAGGAATATTACTCACAAAACTTCTTGATTCATAAGTATTAATATATTGATATTTTTTTGAAAAAAATATTATTTCTATATTACTCTTATTTTGGAGTAATCTATTTAGGTAGTTGAATATTTTGTAAAGTTTATTTCTTTAACAAAGTAACTTAAGACCACTTTAATAACTTAGGAGTTTATACAAAATATTTTAATTTCTATAAAAGAGTTTGACCTCTTGACATTTTCTCAAAGCATTGGGTTTACTGTTAGAGGGTAAAATTTTATGAAAAATTCTATATATTATGGCTATATTTCTATATTTGAGTAATAATTCTTTAAAATTGATAAATTAATAGTTAAAGTCTTTTTTATATTATGATCAAATGAGGATATGGGTTAATTATGATGGTAATTAAAATAGACATGACTATGCAAGATTTAATTTTAAAATATGTAAGAAATTAGTAAAATCTATTAGCCTAATATCTCTAAGTCACATCAATATATGGGTATTTATTCCTAATCAATATAAAAATTTCATTACAACTTGTACCAATCTCATATATAAAAATTTAAAATTAATTTTATAAGATTTTGTAGTTTTTTCTTTTAATAAACTTATTTTTTGAACTTTAGGATTAATATAATAAGTTTTCTCTACTGTGTCTATTATATTATTACTAAACAAATTGTCAAAAGTTCCTATTATATAAATATTCTTTTTAGATTCTTTAGCTTTATTCTAATTTTGCAAATCTTCTTTTATTTTTGTTATTTGTAATGTTTTTTTATTATATTCTATTACAGCATATTCATTAACTTGACTAGAAGACATAAAAACCATTTTACTCAAAGTTCTAATTAATCTAGACATTGCTTACAAGTTTTGTTTCTAGGTTTTTCTTTTAATATCAAGATCACCTACCAAAACCACCATATCTCTTAACTGAACTAACTAATAATTCTTTGGCTAACCAATATTATTAAATATCAAACTTAAAACAATTCAAGTAAACTATAACTTAATTAACTTAAACTAAGAGTAACTTGAAATCTAATACTTTTAATTATTACTTAATAACCTATTGTAAGGACCTTTAGACTTTATTAATTATAAAGCAATACTTACAATTTCTTCTTTTGACTCTTCTTGTCTTTGCTTCAACTAAGCAATATTGTGTTTAATACATCATATATATGAATTATCGTTAGCATTTAGATAAAGAGGTTGAATGGATTTTATGTTTCTAAATTTCTTTTCCAATTATTTAATCATCTTCTCATTATCTTAATGCATATTATTAGCCTTTGTAGCTCTCTCTTTCCATAAAAGGATATTATCATGTTCTTAAATAATTGTTAACTAGCCATTTTTTTTAGTTATTGTGTTAAAAATAAGTTTATCTACATATATGCACATATTTCTCCTATGTCGTTGCCTAGGCTTTCATACCATTTGAAAAGAAGTTCATTTAATCAATTCATATTGATGATATATGAAATATAACTGAGGAAGAGACAAATATTTAATATTTTCTATTTGTAATCCTTAAGGTAAAGATGATGAAGATGAAATTTTTTTTTTTTAAAAAAAAGATAAAGATGGAGTATTAAAAGAATCAGAAGATGAAGCCATGATAAGATAATAACCATTAAGACTTTTATTAATAAAATTGTGTAAATATAAAGAAGAAAAACTTATAGAAATTAATATAAAATATTATAAAAGTAAATTAAATAATTAGAAATAATAATAATGTAAAGTGTCAAATTCTTTTATATTCTTTTTATTATACAAAATTTTGAATAATTATTAATTTGTTAGATAAAATTCTACTTAACTAAAATTTTCTTTTTAAAATCTTAATTTTATTCAAATACTTAAAACATTATAAACACATAATAATTTAATTTAAAAGATTAAAAACTATAAAAATCTATAAAATTTTTTTAATTAAGCAAATGCCACAATGTAAGCAAAATTGACCATATGACAAAAAGATAATAATTAAGTTTGTTTTCAATTTCAATAATATCTATTTACACTAGTATTAGATTTACGTAATGTGTAAATTTATTATATTTATTGATAAGTGAATTTCATTTTTATTTTATTTAAATGCAAAATATAAAAGGAAACTTAAATTATGATTATTTTTTCTTTTTAGAAAAATGAAAAGAAAAAAGAAAAAAAAACTTAAACTATGAATAATTTTTCTTTTTAAGAAAAACAAAGAAATTTGGAAATATTTTTTTTTTGTCTTTTTAATCGAACAAATAAAGGCATTTAGGTTTATTTTTTATTTTTTAAAAATTTATTTTTGTCTTTTATTTTTCTTAATTATAAGTATTTGTTTTGTATGAATTTTAGACTTATGTAAATAATTGTTAATATAAATTAAGAAAATTATAATATATATTTGATTATAATTAAGTAAATTAAATGAATCAGACATGTGTTAAAATTTAAATTTATTAAAATACTAATAAATAATACAAACTAACTATTATTATAAATTATGAAAGTCTATTAAAATAATTTTAAAATTAAATAAATACAACTATATAAGCATTTTTTCTTAAAAAATCAATTTAAGTAATTAGCTTTTGATTTAGATTGGAAAAAAATAATTAAGTAAAATTAAAATTAAGTTAGTTATTAACAATAAATAATCTATTAATTAATTTAGGAATTTTTAAATTTAGACTTATCTTAAAGGGATTGAATGAAATTAAGATTGAATGACTAACTAAAAGGTAAAATAAATTTTATTATTGCATGTCAATTATAAATAAATTTATAATCAAAACTTTACTCAATAATACTATTATAATCAACTTCAAGTACCAATCTTAAAGAAAAATTACTCGAATAAAAAAATTAATATGTAAAATTAAGTAGCATGGTTAAAAGATAGCAATAATAATAATAATAATAATAATAATAATAATAATAATAATGTAAGTTAAGAATATTTTATTTTATAATATAAAAAAAAGATTAAATGTACATTAAGATTCTAATTTTATTAACATATTAAAAGAAAATTAGAAACCAACTATTAAATCGATATCAAATATTACAAATATAGAAGTCTACTACATACTCTTAACTTCGGTAATACTAACATATACTAGTGTCAAGCACACACGATGTCCAAGTTTGTAATATTTTATTAAAATAAGTTAATAAGAATTCAATTAGATGTTAATATAAAATTTAATTATTTTGTGATATATTGAAATTAATAATCACTCTTAATATAAGTAAAATCTAAAAAAATTTACAAGTCTAACTAATTAGATATTAATAAATAGTTTCTTATTTATATTGTTTGGAATAAAAATATATTAAAAAAATAATTAGATTTCTATTTAAGAAGTTTAAGTAATTTAGGAAACTAAGATTTGATACTAAATAAGATTATATTGATTATGTTCAACTGATTATACCATTGTTGAACTTTTTAAATTCTTTTCTTTTTTTTCTTAATAAAAAAATAGGATTTTATGAATTAAAAAATTTGTCTTAATTCACTTACTATTTTTTTTGAAAAGGAAAAAAGAAAGTCTTCTTTTATATACGATTTTCACTAAAAAGGAGAAAAAGTTAATTTTTAGATTTTTTTTATTTTAAAGAGAAATTATAAATATGCTTAAATTTTGATTTAAAAAGTAATGAATGAGATTTTCAGTATATTTAATCAATTATAGCATTAAAGGGATTTTAAAATATTTTTTTTCTTATTAAAAAAATTTTAAGATAATTAAAGAGAATAATAAATAGATTTATAATGGAGAAGGTAATAAATAAGAATTTCTTTAGTGTTTTTATTATTAATAAGAATTTATGAGAAGTTTTCACATGATTAAAGGAGAAGAAAGCGAGCTTCCTCTTTGTTTCAACAATTGTTTGAGCAAACTAACTATTAAGAGCCTATTTGGTATAAATGTCAATTTCTAATTTTTGAATTTTTTTTCATACAAAAATTAGAAGTTACATTTGGCAAGTGTTATGTAATTTTAATTTTCGTCTTAAAAATGAAAGCATTTTTTTAGGAAAAAATAAGTATCGGTAAACCAGAAAATTATGTTTTTTCTTGTTAATTTCTAATTCTTAAAGATCTAATTAGTTTCAAATTAATGCTTCTTATTTCATCTTGTATATGGATCTCTTATTTTTCTCTTTATGCTTCTGATATTATTTCTCTCTCTATCTAGTTTCTCTCACTAGCTTCTTTGAGTTTGCATGACTTTTTACAAAATAGGACACAAAAATCTAAGAAGGGCTATATGGGATTTAAAAGAAAATAACAAAAAGAAGAAATTTTTGAGTTGTTATTTATTAATATCTAATTCATACTAAATTTTCCAAAATATCATGACTCTTTTATTCTTAATTGTCGAGGCTAATCTCATGTATTAAATTCTAATATTGAGTAACATCTTTCTTTCTTGTTCACAAGTTTCTTGATTTTTTTTAAATGAATTCTTTTGGATATAGTTATCATAATGTTTTGACCTTTTTTTAAAAAAAATTTTTGTTGCCTAAAAAAATGTATCCATTTTTTGTTATAGTTTTTTTTTTTTGTAATAGTAAAGGCAAGTCTTTGATAATATCATGTATCTTATATTTCTTATTTGCTTGGAGCTAATAAGTCATGGTATGGGATGACTTGCTCCAGTGAGATAATTGGTGCAACTATATGCTTCTCTAGATGTGTCCCTCTAAATATGGTAAGAAGGGAAAATTGAATTCTGTTTTGGAATTAAGTGGTTAACTTCATAACTAACATGGAGTTATAAGGTGGTTTAAACTCTCCATTAACAATATTTTAGTTTTATTTTTAATCACTATTTTTATTGAAGTATTTGTTTTTAATTTATAAAACTATGCATTTCTAAAAAGAAAATATATTTAAATTTTGGTGTTTATTTAATTGATGGCTTATGTTCTACGTGTTCTCTAATGTTAGGTGAATTATAAGAATATCATTTATCTTTAAAGTAATTGACATCATTTTATAGGTTATTGTAAAGAGTGAAAAGGAACATAATTTTTTTGTGATTGTCATCGATTATGTATTTGATAATGATATAATAGTTAATATATTAATATTAATGTTGACTTTATTATTATTAGTACATAGTTGTACAAATAATGAACTCTTTTAGTATTAAGGTTTACTTTTTAAAATTTATATTTAATAATAAAATATAAATTTTTTCATGTATTTATTATTATCAAATTATATTGTATAATAATTCTTAAAAATTATTGTTAAAAATGAAAAAAATTATCAATGACAAAAAAATTAAAAGTAAACGTCAAATATTATAAAATAAATAACAAGTAATAAAATCAAAATATCATACAAAGAAAATCAATAGCAAAAATTTCATAGTATAACTAAATAAATCCTAAGTTAATATTAATTTTTAAATTTTCTTTTTTTATAAAAAAATCATAAATTTATTTTAAATTTTTCCTTTCACAAGTAATAATAAATGAAATTTAAAAATCATATATAAGTTATTATATTATTATAGGAATTTTTAAATGTTTTTTCTTATTAAAGAAAAAGGTTTAGAATTTAAGAAAATTAAAGAGAATAATAAATAAATATTTATTTTTTATTAGTAAGAGGTTATGAAAAATTATTACATAATTCAAAGAGAATAAAATGAATGTCCTTTTTATTCTAATAATTTTTTTGAGCAAATTAATAACTAAGTTAATATTAAGTACTATAAATTATAATTATTTAAAATAATTAATTTTTTTATTTTAATAATATTAATATTGAAATATTGAAATATAGATTTAGATATTGTATATTATTTATTATTAATATTAGATGTTTTGTTCAAAAAAAAAATCCAACATTATTTGTGACTCAAATTATATAATAGCTAAAAAAAAACAAAGAAAAGAAAAAGGCGGCCGCCGGTAGCGCTAGTTAAAAAAATATCTGAGTTTTTTTTTTTTTGACATAATAATTTGATATTCCCAGATTATTATATTTACACAGCAATTCCCTCCCATAATTTATAAAGGTGGATATACTAAAAAATGTTTAATAATTAAGATACATATGAAATAAAATAAAGTGAGTTTTATTTTCTCAGTAATTAATTATTATTATTGTTTTTAGTGCATTATCATTGCTAATAACTAATAAAGAAAGGCACCTCTTTATGAATTATGATAACACTAAATAAATATTTCTGACCAAAAAATTATTTTTAGTAAATATCTCGTACGTCCAAATTTTCTCTGGAATTAATATTTCGGCGTTTGAAAATTTTCTTCTTTCGTCCCAAAATTTGACTTTATTTGCAATTACACGCACATCAAAAGAGCTCATTCCTAATCTATGTCCAAGTAAGAAGAACAAAAGAAAGGAACAGTGAAACACCCAAACCCAATCGTTTGTTTGATAATTGATATATATATATCTCTGCTTTGCGGCTTTCGAAACTAAGCAAGAATCAATTCCAAGGACCCATCAGAGAATATTTTGCAGAAAGCTTTGATAGCTATGGGGAAGTTGTTTGTATGAAGATGGAATTGGATAGCATTGAATGTGTGTCATCCTCAGATTTGACGGATGAGGATCAGATCCACCATAATCATCACCACCCATTCCCTTTTGTATCAAAGCGTCACAGCAATGGCAGCGGCCATAATGCCAACGGGATTACTCTCTCTTCATCGATTCACACCACCAGCGTCCATGAGCTCCTCGAATGCCCCGTTTGTACCAATTCTATGTACCCTCCTATTCATCAGGTTCGTTCTTTATTTATTTATTTTGATGGGTTCCCTTTTTTTGGCGGGGGGGGTGTTCTTGGTTATTGAAATTTGTTTTGTGGATTTTATTTATTTATTGCAATTGCAATTTTGTGGGCTCATGGCTATTGTGTTGTTTTAAGGTTTTGTTTATTGGATTTGGGAAGATCGGTTGCCACTTTGGTGTTGATTTCTTTTTGGTTTTAACTTAGTTTTCTCTATTCAAATTGTATGCTGATTTTGATCCGATTACGGAGAATTCGACTGCTGTTGCTTGTGCAGTCGGCGTGGTTTCCAGGGATGTTTATGGGGTAGAAGGTGCTAGGACTCTTCTCTTTTTGGGATCCTTACAATTTGTAGGCGTGTGAATTTAGTATCTCATTTTAACTTTATAAGGAGACGATTTAGGCAATTGGTTTCCAGGGATGTTACACGTTCTTTGTTTTTTCTTCTTTTTTTTTTTTTTTTTTTTCCTTTCCTCTTCATAATGTGGTCAGATACTTCGTAGCTTCAGATGTTGGTCACTATAATGAGTTATAAACATCATTTCTTCTAGGATTGATTGACTGATTAGGAGCATGGATTAATGCCACAGGGCCAGCTGTTTGTCTTCATTTAGTTTTGCATCACATGTATGTAAAAGTGCCTAACATATGAATGTTATAATCCTGGAAACTTGGTACATGAAATTTTGGAAGGTGAAAGAGTTGTAGAATGTCTGTAAGAATGCGGTGCTTCCTTGAAATTCAAATTAATGGGATGCCTTTAGCCACTATCTCTGTGTCTGCTTGTCAGCTTTATGAATGCAATCAAATGCGGCTAGCATCATCAGTTTTTCATGACTTTTTGTTGCTATATTTCCACTGACTTTATCCATTTGTTCTATGCAGTAGAGTTTGGCTGATAATTAGCAGACTTTTTTCCTCTGCAGTGTCACAATGGGCATACACTTTGCTCAACCTGTAAAACAAGGGTGCATAACAGATGTCCCACCTGTAGACAGGAGCTTGGTGACATTAGATGTCTTGCCTTGGAAAAAGTAGCTGAATCACTCGAATTGCCTTGCAAATACTCATCACTTGGATGCCTGGAGATTTTTCCTTACTACAGTAAGCTCAAACATGAGTCCCTTTGTAACTTCAGGCCATACAACTGTCCATATGCTGGATCAGAATGTGCTGCTACTGGGGATATCCCATTCCTTGTTGCTCATTTGAGGGATGACCACAAAGTGGATATGCATTTAGGGTGTACTTTTAACCATCGTTATGTAAAGTCCAATCCCCATGAAGTGGAAAATGCAACATGGATGCTAACTGTAAGTATATGATTTTTATGTCACTCAGTCAATCTTCAATGGACCTACATGAATGTACTGCCACCAGTGGATAAGATTGTGAAAGGTCTGTCAAATGAATTTATCTATGTCATTATCTTAAAAGTTTCTTGTATATTCTGCCTCAATGGGTCATAAATAAACATAATAAAAGAAAGAAAAAGGAACATTTTACTTAACTGAATAGCATGGATTAACAGTTGCTTAACATATCAACAATAAAGTGCATTCAGAACTTAATGGGTTGGTCAAGACATCTTTGTCTCTTGGCTCTGTGAAGTCTTGACTTGAATATGAGTTCCATTAGCCCTCTACTTAT
Source organism: Bruguiera parviflora (assembly GCA_019804595.1). Taxonomy (NCBI): domain Eukaryota; kingdom Viridiplantae; phylum Streptophyta; class Magnoliopsida; order Malpighiales; family Rhizophoraceae; genus Bruguiera; species Bruguiera parviflora. Next base: position 4,649,349 of record CM034052.1, on the reverse strand, counting down.
ATGGTTTGTTCAGGCAATTGTCTGGTTGGTTTGGATCAGGGTGGTCAAAAGTGTGCTGTATCTTGTTTAAAAAAGCATTCATGCATAGATGCATTAACTATAACTTGGAAAGTAACACGAAAAGTTTCTTGGCAGTGTTGCATGGAACATTTTTGCTCTTCTATCCTTTGTGTTGTTTCTTTGGATTCTTTTAGTGCTTGGGGATTTGTGTAGCAAATAACTCAAATTTCATGTGCATACTGGGAAACTGGAATTGGATACTGAAATGGAGAAAAAAATCAGTTTATCTGAGGGGTGATCCAGAAACTGTGTAGTTTTGGCATGCTATATGTTGTCTGCGTTCTGTTGGTTGATTGGTTAAAACAGTCCACTGAAAATGGGCCTTGATGTTTATGTTAGATGAAGAAATTGAGTTCACAAACATGCTGTATATTTTCTATTTCACAATCACAGAGCAGTCATAGCTTTCGTTCATTTTTTTGCATCCAATGTGTAGCTATATGTCACTAACAACTTCAAGTTCAGGTTTCTGTTAGAGCAAGTACTGAACAATACAGTTGATCTATCTCTCCTTTTTTTTTTTTTTCTTTTTCTTATTAGGTATTCCATTGTTTTGGGCAGTACTTCTGCCTCCATTTTGAAGCTTTTCAGCTGGGGATGGCCCCTGTTTACATGACATTCCTCCGATTTATGGGTGATGAGACAGAAGCCCGAAATTACAGCTATAGCCTAGAGGTAGGGGGATATGGCCGAAAACTCATTTGGGAAGGAACCCCTAGAAGCATAAGAGATAGCCACAGGAAGGTCAGGGACAGTCATGATGGTCTCGTTATACAACGTAATATGGCACTTTTTTTCTCTGGAGGGGACAGGAAAGAGTTAAAGCTGCGAGTTACAGGGCGGATATGGAAAGAACAGCAGAACCTGGAAGGCGGGGCATGCATACCCAATCTCTGTAGCTAGGCTTCATTACCACTCGCCCTTGTTTCTTCCTGGTTTTCCTATCCCTCCCTCTTCCTGCTTGTGTGCTGCATTAATCTGTACTCCTATTATTAGCAGATTCTGAAAATGGCTACAAATCTCTAATATATGGATAATGAAGGCCCACGCTTTGTTCATTTGTGAATAAGCATTCTGAGGACGTTATTCAGCCTGTTTCCAAATTGTATTTCCTCAATTTGTAATGTCAAATTGAATTCAGCGCCATAAATAGTTTGAAGGGCACGTTGTTAATGGATCCTAATTCCTATTTGTGTCAGTTACTAGAACTGTAGAATAATCATATATTTGCCTGAAACATTAACTATATGTACTGATTAAGGCAGTAACAGCTTCCTGATGGGTTTTTTTTTTTTTGTTCTTTTTTTTCTTCTTCCTTTTCTGTTAATGATAGTCCTTCTAAATTTGTATCTGCTGTCTCTGGCTTGGTTCACAAACCTATGTTTCAACTGGGCAGAGCCATCTTTTCTAGAGATCTTTCTTATCATGTGTTATCTTGGATTTTAAAATTATTAAGCAACATCAAATAAATGGAAGAAACATCGAGTGTTTTTCAAAGGCATTCTAGCTGCAGGTTATCTGACTTCTCGCTTATCAGACAACCAGGAGAAAGCACAACTCTCCAATTGTCAGTGGAACTCCCTCCAATTACACGACCAAACTCGCCGCCTACATTGGATCATTGCTGTGGCAACATGACATTAAGCCTTACAATCACCCTGCCTATCTCCCGCATTTGGAGGGTCTCAATTGTGGCTGTAGCCAACTTCTTCGCTGCCTATTTCCACAGCGTAAGCCACTAGAAGAAGGCTTCTCGCTGGTTCTGAACGAGTTTTGTTCTAAAGTTCGGCTGAGTTTCACCACAAGAGGATAACTCCATACATTGGTCCTTTATGCGAGAAATCATGAACAGAGTAAAATTTAAGACTGCTATAAAAAGATTAAAAAAAACAAAACAAAACAAACCACTATTGCAAATTTGCACAAGCCTGCACGTGTGAACACACACACAGATATGTTTGGTCTTCAATGCCTGCGATAAATTCATGATGAAAGGTATCAAACCTTCAGTTCAACCAGAAAGCCTTATAACAATAGTCTTAAAAGAATGCAAATTTGGATGCAAACAAATAAAGAATTTGTTCTTCAGATAAATGCCATGCACAATTTAGAAGCCCTGCTAAATTCCAAATACCCATAGGTACTACTTATGTATGTACGAAATAATGCAGTCCAACGTTGACAGACAGAATTCATCCCTTTCAAGGCAGAGAAGCAGCAATCTCGTCAAGGTGGTGATCCATGATATGAGATACACTTTCTAGGAAGGCAGCCTCGCTAGTGCAAGGAAGCACAGAATCCTTCGCTTCTCGCACAATCACCTCAATCAAGGATTCCCCCTTTAAGGTTTCTCTGCACATTATGCTTCCAATGGCATAAGGGGTAAGGCCCCTCTCTACCCCATTCTTCAGCAGCATGGTGGAGATGCGAAGTGTGTGAGCACATTCTAATGGCATCTCCCATCCATAAAACTTCAGAAGGGCAATATCTGCTTCAGCATCCAGTGAATTTATATAGTCAACAGTATCCGAGTCAAAAGGTTGACGAGCTTGAGGCCAATAGAGCCAATCAAATGTGCAATCTTCAAACTGCAAGAATGTGTTGATTATTAATTTTGATAACTTTAGCAACAACTAAAATTACAAATACTGCAACAACTAAAATTACAAATACTTTAACAACACTGATAAATTTCAATAGACATTTATTGATGATGTATGACAAAGCAATACTTACACCATCAGGCAGGCAGTATCCATGATCAATAGGAATCAGCACAATCTGGCCACTTTCAGCATCTTTGCTGAATAAAATATTCCCAGCATGCCTATCCGCATTTGCCATCCTCATGTCCAACACAGAGATTTTATGAACTTCCTTCACTGGGAAGGCACCAGGACCCATATCCTCACAACTTCCATCATTCTCCATAAACATCTGCAAGGACCCAATCTTGATTGTTACATCCTTTGGGTGGTTAAATTGTTTGTGCAAGCACCTGATTATAGTTGTAGGAGGAACCCCAGAAAAGCCTTTCTCGTCACCAAACAAGGATCGACGTCCAATCTTTGGATGATCCAAAATGTAAGCTGCAACTTCCCTGATTGCTCCTTCACCAACTCTTGTACCCTTCTTCAACCCCTCTCCATCTGGAGATAATGGTAGCCCTCGAGGATTGTTAACAGCCATTGGTTCCTCATCAATTGGCTTAAAAACAGAGACAAATTTCTTCCCGGATGGACCTTGCATGAAATAAGCCCCCCCTGAACCCTCCATAGACCTGATTGGATCATTTCCTCTGTCTAATCCATCAATGGTAGCATTTATCATATCCCGAATCACAGAGGGCAAATTGATTTTGGGGTTAACAATAATTGGCTCCAACAAGAAATCCCTATCAGGAGGCTTTCTTGGTACAATCTCTATATTGCCCTTGAAACTTCTCCTATCATTCTCTTCACCAACATCATCCTGTCTAGCTTTTTCTCCATCATTCTGTGGTGATGCTACAATAGACAGCTCGAAATTTTTCTCCACAGGCCTAGCCCGAACTTTAGCAGATTTCCTCAGAAACAAATGTATAACTGCATCATTATGATATTTGCGAATATCATCAATAAGCCTCTGATCTTCGAGTAGCTCCCCATCACAGACAACTTCCTGCTCATAAAGGTCATCAAACTTCTTCTCCTCATTGGCAACCCGTTGTTTTACATACCCAACATCTCTCCCTCGCTCCACAAATAAAGTAAATTCTTTCCCACTTGCAGTATTAACTTTTATAACCTGAAGATCAGAAAGCCTGAGAACCAAATGCAGAACATTCCCATCTGCAATGCCATAGTCACGGACAAGTGAATTGCTCCGCGAAAGCTCCCGGCCTCCATAGACCAGTTTTTGATTTTTCACAACAAACCCTTTATAAGACTGGATCCGTAGCTTCACAGATTCAATGGAATCAGACTCCAAGACACGTATTGGCATCATAGACCGTCCAACCGATAAATATACCAAAATGGACTCATCGGAGAACAATGCCGGATGGGCATCAAGGAAATTAGCGGGAATCGTGGGCTCATTTTGAATTGGGGTAATAGCAACACCAGCAGAAGACATCTTTATTTCTTTCTTTCTTTTCCTTTTTTTCCTAAGAATTGATTTGGATTTCAAGGGACTTCAATTCAATACCCGCCACTATACAATTTACAAAAGATTATGCATTTCTTGTACCGTTAATGGCCATCTAATTAACATCTAGACGATCAAATAACCCTTCAAAACAAAATACAAATCTTAAGAAATTATGTACAAGAACCCCCCAAGAAGAACCAAATCAAACCAGCCGGATTGGACATTGGAGCTCCAGCTACGGCGAATCCGGGCTAATTCATCAGAACGTTCGCGGGAACTCTCGGGCTAGAGATGGAATGCACCAATTCGAACAATTATTTCAAAAAAAAAAAAAAAAACAACAACAACAACAACAACAAAAGAGAGAGAGAGAGAGGAGGAATATCGACAATGAAGCGCAGCAGCAAAGAGAAAAAGGATCCTTACCAAACGGGAAGAACCGGAGAGATCGGCTACGAGGAACAGGATGTTAAATAGGGGTCCAGTTTTAGCAAACAGGAAAAAATAATAACAATAATAATATATATATATATATATATATATATATACACACAAAAGTGAAAAAAAAAAAAAAAAAAAATCGCCGATGGCCTTTTAACTAATTTTGGGGATGACGATAACGGGAGGTTTTAGCTTCAGCCCTTTAGGATTGCAAGATAAGAGCGACCAGAGAAAGAGCCGAGAAACCAATAGAGAGGGTAGAAACGCGTCGCCGACGGCGCTTTATGCGGTGCGCGTCGAGAAGATATGCTCTGACTTTTCCGTAATTTTCTTTTTCTTACTTGCCAAGAAATAAATTTTCTTTTCTTTTCTCTTTTTTTTTTTGTTTATTTAAATGGTCAAGAATCCGACATTTTAATAAAGGAGATTTGATTCTGTGGGGACGTTCCCCTTATTACCAACCCACCTGTTCTTACTTCTCACGTGGAGTACACTCCGGTCCAAGGCGACTCTTTTTTTTTTTTTTTTTTTTTCTTTTTTGACATATTTCAAGGCTTTTTATTATGTTCCCCCTGGTTTTTTCGGAATTTAATTTTGCTTTTCGTTTTCCCATAAACACACCCAAAAATTTTTTTTTTTGAAAATTGAATACATTAATTAATTAATTTGAAATGTTTGCAAAAAAAAAAAAAGAAAATTGTTTAAGTGATACATTTAAAAGAGACATTAACATTAGATAAGAAATAAATTTAGTTGAGTTGCCAAAACAATATATTTCATATAAAAAGTCTGTTCGAATTTTAGCAATGTATCTGTTTGTCCGTTCTCGTAATTTTACCGAATTTCGACTGTTAATGGCTCGATTGAATAACCCGATCCAATCTAGTGTCCGAGTTTTCGATCCGACCAGTCGACCGAGTTTGGTAGCATTGGTGGGAGGCAGTTTGCATCCTTCCCTTTTTTTTTTTTCGAATCTCTTGCAATTTGCAGCGTCCCTTTCATAACCTTTAATCACACCATTCGGTATGCCAAGTTAACTGTCTATTTCATCATATTTTTGCAAGATGCTGCGAAGCTGAATGGCCAGCTTAATCTCGTGGTAAATTCAAGGTTGGACCGATGCGAATAGAAATTCAGATGCCAAGCAATGGTCAAATATCAGAACAAAAAGGCATAAAACTTAATCCATGCAAGCCAATCCATAAATTCTCTCTCTTTTTTTAGGGTCATAAGCTTGTACTCCATTTAGAACCAATTGGCTAAACAAAACGTAATTGCTAAATTCAGTTTTTATAGTAATTTGAAATGAATGTTAGTCCCATTGACCGCCGGGGGGAGGATTACCGAGGCATGTTTCTGCCGCTCTGAACAACGGTATCATCCATTCTGAAATATGCTCCAGTACGGCTTTGACTGCCATTGGTAGGGCGATCATCTTGTCCATCTCAGATTGTCCGCACATGAGACTGGTTGGCAATTTTCCACCATTAGGCCCCCAGGCAAAGGAGGGATGCAGCCGATAAATGGTCCTTGATTCCGTGGTCAAAACATCAGAAAAATCAACGTAGCCGTCTAGGAAGAGCTGCTTTCAGACTACAATTGTGACTCCTCTTCTTGTGCATTCAGCACAAAGCTGGGAAATGCCAGAGTGATGTCCCTAAGGCGACAGAGCAAAATCCATGAAACAGTTATTAAAACAAGTGCACGCAAGAAATAAAATGAAGAGAATTTAACTATATGCATGTAACGGCAAATCAAACAGTTAAATTTTAGCGCAAAATGTTTAGTCAAATACAGATGGTGGAAAGAGAAAACAAGCCTGACAAGTAAAATATAACAAGCCACTGAGTTCAAATAGTGAGCATATTTTGGCATCAATTCACAGCTGTAGGGCTATGGTGGTTAATTTAGAAGAGTACATGGTTGATGGAATGAGTTTAGAGTGTACATCAGATAAGGGAGAGTCATGTTCTTTAATAGTCCTGGATTCCTGGCCACATATTCTTCCCACTCTTCCTGATCAATCTTACCATCAGCTTTTGTATCTGCCTCATTGAATGTCTGCATTAAAGAAAAGCATGGATAGACACTAAAACCAGAAAGCAGAATGACCAACATGAGATTTTTCTGCAGTGCAGAACAGCATACCTTATCCACAATAGCTTCAACAACCTCATCAGATAGAGCCAGATCAGATTCATTAAAAAGCGCCAACACCATGTCTTTCAGCTATATAAAACACAGTTTCAGTATTTGTTTTGCACATGGTGCACAAGGGACTTTCCTATTGTTAAACTCTCTTTTTAGCATGGTGGAGTAAGATTCAGGATTTAACACAATAATGAAAGGCTAGCTTAGTCCTCAGCAATGAAGCAAAGAAAATCGAAGCCAAAAATGCTCCATCACAATGTTAAAAGCTCTGAATTCCCCTTTAAAGCATTGTCATCAGATGCAATCGGAATGGTAAAGTTTAACTTACCTCCTCACGCTCAATGTAACCAGTGTGCCTTAGATCATACAATCTGAATGCATCTGCCATTAACATACCCATTTTATTAGCCATAATGAAATTGGGTCACTTTCAATGGAAAGGGAGGTGGGAATCATTACAAGGGAAAATGAATAGAGCAGAACTATCTATCACAAATGTCAGTTTCTTACATTTAGTTTTTATTTGTTGAGAAGTTTTGGGGTGAAACACACTCAACGATTGGACAAATTCTCCAAACTCAATATGCCCATTGCGGTTGACATCAAAAAGATCAAATATCTGCAAAAAGATTGATAAGGTACAAGATGCTTTACTTCCAAGAAACACTCAGGAAAAGAACCATAGTGGATATGAGCATTTATTATAAATTCTTATATAGAGCAAGAACAAGATTTGTTGTATTGCAATTTACAAAATAACATGAGATCTAATAACAAATACCCTGTCTGCAAATAGGTTCTGCTTCTTGCTGTTTCTGAAAAGGGCAAATTGCAGCTCCTCCTGTCCATTAGATGAAATAGTGGCATTTTAATGAAATCCATGAAAGTAACTTAAAGCAGAGGGTTTACACAATGACTCGGAGGAGACAAATTACCTTCTGTATAACCCCATCTTGAACTATGGAACTGCTTAGTTTATTATAAAGTTCATACAAGGACTGCACCTCATTCACATTAACTGCCAACCACAATCACAGAATTTCAGTTCTGAGCTCCCATTAGTCCAGAATAAGCGAAGACAATAACAATAGAGACCAAGCAAAACCAAGTGGTTGACATTGGATTGAACCGTCCATCGGCAAGAAATGGATCAATATATAAAGGTGCCAAACTTACAGGTTGTTTGCGCAGCAAGAGCACCGAAATTCACGGAGACAGGTTCTTGCACGGGTTTAGCTTCTTTCGAGGAGTAGCAGCCCATCACATTATAATTGAGAATCCCGGAAAGAGAATAACAGTGGAAAAATCACAGCCTCAAACTATTACTGCCCTTCAAAGCCCAACCTGAAATCGTTAAAACCAAGAAATGCCCGATTACGCATTGTAAGAAAATATACCAACACTAACTCAATCTTCCACCATTCTGCGGGATCTTTTAGATTAACAAAGACGACTAAGGATTAACCAGATCTCTTGGCTAGCATTTAAACGGATAGAAATATTTTTAAAAAATAAAATAAAATGAAAATTATATATATATATATATATAACAAAACAGAAATTCACAGTGAATTACTGAATTTTGGAGCTAAAGAAGATCTTTTACCTCCCAAACCAAAAAAAAAAAAAAAAAAAACAAACAAACAAACATCGATGAAGGAACAAAGTTTCTTGAACAAATCCCAAATAAATCGTTCGATTGACAGGAGACTCTTTTACCAGTGTAATTATTCAATTGCGCTCAGTAAAGAAAAGAAAAGAAAATGTCGGTTTCCAATGATCTCACCGATGAACCAGAATGAGAAGATTGCTTTAAGACGGAGAAAATAATCGGTAAAATCAGAAGTAGAGCAGAGCTGGTTTTTTCCAACCGAAAAATTAAAATAAAAAATAAAAAATAAAAAGGAGAAGAACAACGAGACAAAGACGTACAGGGGCGGACTTCGGCGACGCGTGCTTTGAACTAAATAAAGGTCCAGCCAACTGTCGTGGCTTCTGTTTAGCCACCAGATCACGAATCCAGCCACGTGGCAAAGAACGGATGGGCCGCAACGATCACCAATCAATCAATCGACCGTGGCTAAAAAGGAGAATCTTTGACGGCAGAAGCAGCTGAAAATGTCAAAAGGAAAAGCGAGACGTCCGTGACCGTGAATCGGACAAGCTCCGTGAGCGTGAGTCAGACTAGCTCTTCTGAACGGATTCTTGCTGTTTGATCACCGAATGGAATATACATATACAGATAGGGGGAAAATGTACGTTGATTTTAACGTAGTAAAATTAGTTGATATAATTAAATTTTATATTATATTAATATTTAATATTTAATATAATATATATATTTAAATTTATTATTTTTAAATTTATTCAATTAAATTGTTTATATGCGATGCCCTAATATAAAGATCATAACAAGCAAAGTGGGTCGTGCTTCAACAATCCTATCCACTTTTTTAAGGTTAATTCTGTAGGACTCCTAAAAAAATTAAAAAAGAAATTTAGCTGAATATTGATATTTGATATATAGTATATATTTATTTATTTATTTGAGTCTATTGTTTTTGTGTCTATATTGTTGAAGTTAAAATTTTAACACTATATGACTTAAATATAATTCATGTACTACATGTATTAAATTTAAACTTGCATAAATTTTAATATTTAATAAAAAATATTAAAATAATAAAATTCAAGTTATTTTTTAATAATAATCATTTAATTTAATTTAATTTAATTTTATATTTTAAAAAATAATTAAATAAAATTAAAATTAAAATTAAATATACTTAATTTTATAATGTGAAAAAAATAATTGATGTAGATTAAAAGGCACTAACCACCCAAGGCTATATGCTCCAATATTTGCAATAGTTTTATCTTTTTCGTAATATTTCCTTAACCACTTCCATGAATCAATAAATATGAAATCCTTAATCATAGGAGTGGGGAATAAGGGTTTAAGTCAAGTCAAATGTCATTTATAGAAAGCTATGCCAAGAGTTAGTTAAATAAAAACAAAACATCTTTTGTAATCCTTCATTTTATCTTAAGGAAGCCTATAAAATCTCTACTTTAATTCATATTTTCCCTTAATTGCAAAGTATCCATGACAACTCTCATTCATAATGGTAAAAACCTACAACATTTTGACTAAAGCCTAGTTGGTTAGACATAAGTCGGCCTGCATCGCCAAAACAAGCATCCTATAAATAGTGCACCAACTACTTAGAGTAATGTGCCTAGAGCTAACATGTGGTACTCCAAGAATTCCAAAATAGCGAGAGAGAAAGGAAGATAAATACTGGTTGCTTGAAAACCCTTAAGTGACATGGCTATACAACCTTAAGTAGGTTTACACACTCTTTCTCAATCAATGGGAGAGTATTCCTCGTACCCTTTTAGGAGCATTTGGTACATCACCATTAAATCCTTATGAAACATATATGACGTAAAATACTTAATGGTACATTGCACATAACCTTAAAAAGGCAAGATCAAACAACCAGTTTATGGCTTGTTTCATATGAATCACGTAAAGGCCCATTAAAAATTATAAGAGAAAGTAGAAAACAAACACCATTATGAAAGGATACCAAGCAGTAATGTAAATGTGCCAACACACCCCCTGAGGTGACTATTGGTGAGCAAACATCATCATTAATAAGGCAACTGTTTGACTACATGGCCACTTGAAAATTCAAAAATGAAATTTCTTAGAAATAGCCTAAGCATTATGCTTGGTCATTTTTTAGAGGGGCAAGTGATAAGGAGATGAATAAACAACCATAGGCTATCTTAAGATAAGTCTATGAGATTGCATCAATAGGTTTATACAATCTCCCTCAAGCCTAAAAGGGCTTTAGAGACTTGCTCTTCAGATTCATTATAATAAACAAGAGACCTAGGCCTTATGTAAAGGAATGACTGCACACTTGTTATATCACCATTAAATCCCACTTATTTTGGACAATTCAGCAATATATGTATAGGTTAGACCAACACTCGTTAAAGGTAATCTCTCTCTCTTATACTTAAAAACTTTGGTGCTTCTAATGACTTAATTGTCGGAGTACTAACATCGAAACTCACCTTCAACTTTTAGTTGTGTATTCTTATGGCTGAACTTAGCCCAAACCCTTATAGTTGGGCCTTTACACTAACTCAACTCAACCAAATCTAGCCACGTGTTCTCCTTGGTGAGTATCTCTAATCAAAAAATTAGAAAAAGAGAAAGTAAATATAGGCACTTTACAGTGAAACAATTAAATAAATAAATAAATATTACTAATTCTTTTCCTTCTAAAAAAAAAAAGTAAAGTGTCATTTTTTTGTGTTAATTATTTTGTCGTAATGTTTATATTCTTCATCTATTATTATATCAAGTAAATGACAAGTTAAGTCTTTAATTAAATTTAACCACAAACAATATCGTTAAATAGACAGTACATAAAAATAGAAAATATAGACTAATAAATTATAATTTAATGGCATTAAGATTATTTAAAATTTTAAATTGTAGTCAAAATTAATTAAAAAATGTGTTAAGATTGGGCAATTGACGTGAATATAAACTGAAAATTTGTCAAATGTGTTATTCATGTAAAATGATGCCAAAATGTTGCCGTCGCGCGACCAAATCCACGAGCCAATCAATTTGCCATAAAAATAAAAAAAAAAACGAGAAAATGGATGGCAGTTTTCGTTGGGGTCCACGAGCCGAGGGATTGGACCGCGTCCTACCTCTCTCTCTCCAGCCTCTCCAAAACGCGTCGATCCGAACATTTTGTTTCCAACGCTATAAATAAATAAAATGTCGCCGAAATCTTCAAACGCTGCCAATATTTAAGTTCATAACTTTTATTGTTTTCCCTTTCAACTCTTATGAGTGAAAAAATCGGGCATGACAATAAAAGCACTAACGAGGAGACGATGAATTAGAAACTTTTTTTTTTTTTTTTCTTTTGTGTTTTTTCAACGAAATCTGATTTGACTTGTATCAGCAAATAGACGCTTTTGCCCACCTTCTTCTCCGCCTTCTCGCTCCAAAGAGGAAGGATAGTATGGTAAATGTACATATTCGTTGGAAAGTTTCGGAGGTCTTTCCCCCTCCCTCAACTGACCTCTGATTTGCTTTTATATTTTTTTATTTATTATTTATTATTTATTATTTTTATTTTTTTCACGTTTCTTTTTAATTTTGCGCGGTTTGCTCGCCAACCTCTCCACCTCTGCTTCTCCGTTTCACTCTTCAGCCCCGTTCTCTCTCTCTCTCTCTCTCTCTCTGACCAACGAGAAAAGAGGGAAAAGAAAGAAAAGGAGAAGAGAAAAGAGGAAAACGAAGAATCTTATCGTAGGCGAACAGGCGGATCCGAAGTTTCACTCGCCGACTCCCGCCACCGATTGGGCTGGCCGATCGGCATCGTTGTTGACGGAGAATGGAGAATTTGATAACGCTGGTGAACAAGTTACAGAGGGCGTGCACGGCCCTCGGCGATCACGGAGAGGAGAGCGCTCTGCCCACTCTGTGGGACGCATTACCCGCCATTGCCGTCGTTGGTGGACAGGTCCCCCGCCCCTCCCTCCTCTATCCATATACTATCATCTTGTGTCATTTTTATTATTTATTCTGTTCATATTTCTCTATCAGCGTTGGTTTGGCGATCTCTCTATTGGAGGCTTCTTGTTGGATCTCAAAATCTTGTTTTCTTTAATCTAGATTTCGTGCTTAGATGTTTTATGGTTCTCACCAACTTAATCAAAACTGAATTGATGGACAAACTTTTTTAGTTTGGACTTTCCGATGGCCAGCTTAATTTTATTCCCTACATTTGTAAGTATTATTGTGTGTTCACATCTCTTTTTTCTCGAAAAAGTTTCAGCAGTTGGCTTTTACCTTCTGCTTGCATTTATCTAAATCAGGTTTAATATTGGGTTCTCTTCATTTTCCCCAAAGGATTGGTGATGTTAGGATGTAGGGTTTGATGGTTTCTGATGGGGAATTATGAATTGCTCCACGACTGTCACAAACCAAAACTTGCAGTCACTTTTGTTAGTTACTGTTTCGTTCTTTTGTTAGAAGGAGTTCTATATGATCATTTAGATGTTACCGTGTTTTACAGAGCTCTGGAAAGTCTTCAGTGCTGGAAAGCATTGTTGGAAAGGATTTCTTGCCTCGTGGGGCAGGTATCTTAATTCTGTCAATTTGTTTTCACCTTCAAATCCATGCAATGTAGAAATTATTTTCTTAGATAGTCTGTGCTTCCTTCAGAACTTGAAATGGTTCAAGTGCTTTTGTTGCAGGGATTGTTACACGACGTCCTCTTGTCCTGCAGCTTCATAGGATTGACGAAGGAAGAGAGTATGCAGAGTTTATGCACCTCCCCAGAAAGAGATTCACCGATTTTGGTATGATGTTGATGAGAATAGTATTTTTGGTTTTCTCCTAATTATCAGCAGATGATTGTCAGTTTTGGTACAACATACAATGTATTATAGTTTGTTGTATTTTATGGGTGTAGTTTCTGCAGTTACTTTAGGTGGATGTTTCTTTCTAAACATCAATTACTGATCACACTTCTGTCGTGTAGCTGCTGTGAGGCAAGAGATTGCCGATGAGACTGATCGAGAGACTGGCCGCACCAAACAAATCTCTAGCATTCCAATCCACCTTAGTATCTTTTCCCCTAATGGTGTGATATTACTGGATTTAACTTCTTACTGTGGATTTGGTGTTGGCTCTAGTTCAATGTGAATTAATCATTTGATCAATGTCATTTAAGCAGCAATGAGTCAGGGGGTTTTAAATCATTTTTCAATATTCACCGGGCTTCCAAACTTTATTATTATTATTTTTTACACTGATATCTGCTGTATGGGTTTTCAATTGCAAGTGAAAAAATGTGCTGAAGTACGCCATCATCTTTTCAGTGACATATTTGACATTCTTTTCTTTTAAAAATTGACTGAAATAGCTGTGGTGTTCTAATTAACATTATTTCATCTTTGTGGTGCTCAAAATTTTTCTGTGTGCTTTCTAGCTGGGTGCAAAGCAAGATTAGCTCAACTTTGGGATTGTTTGTATCTTTTTCTTTATTTCAAGCTCTCTGACTGTTCACTTTTGCAGTTGTTAACTTGACATTGGTTGATCTTCCTGGTCTTACCAAAGTAGCTGTTGGTAAGCAATTTTTTCACTTAACTCATGGATTGGCACTTATGTGTTTTTCTCTTTATTTATTTATTATTATTATTATTATTATTTTAAATCATCTATTATAAGAATGATTGAAAAAATGTCACCTGGCCATTGTAGAGGGTCAACCTGACAGTGTTGTACATGACATTGAGAACATGGTCCGGTCTTATATTGAGAAGGTGACAATCAACACTTTTTCTGGAAATATTTCTTGCAAACAGTCATATTTTTTTCCTAGAGAATTTTCATTAAAATTTAGTTTTCCACTATTGCAGCCCAACTGTATTATTCTGGCAATTTCTCCTGCCAATCAGGATCTTGCTACATCTGATGCTATTAAGATATCCCGTGAAGTTGATCCCAGAGGTAGATTTTATACAGCTTTTTCTTTGACTGATTTTTTTTTTTTCTCTAGATACTTAGCGGCCAAAAGAAATAAATTGATCCATGTTCATTAGTGCAGACACAAGGTCCATTAGGTTGCTGAACACATAATGCAAAATAGGATGGATGATGTGAATATTAGTGCCAACCTGAAATCAAAAAATGTGGAAACAGCTAGTGTTTTCATTCCCTGTTAATTGTGTGGAACCCATCTCCTCAAAATGATCATCAATTACTTTCACCATCTCTCTTTTGCATGAGCTGCCAGAATTAGACCATCTAACTGTCTCTCTCTCTCTCTCTGTTTTTTTCTTTTTTTGTTCTCCTGAATTGAACTAGCAATGAACTTTGATAGGATTTACCATGTAATAGCAGCCTTCATGCCCTGATGGGGACAAATTAAAGATGTAACTTAAACAACATGCCAAGGTTATATGGTGGATTTCCAACACGGTAAACCTTATATTTTGGATTTTCAATCTTGAGTTTCTAGAGAACCTCTTGTTTGTTTACCACATTGCAATATCTATCTGTTCTTTTTAACTTCAAAAATTTTGAAAGTTTTGTGTTTTAGTATCTCAGGCTCGATGATTTCTTTGTTTTAAAAAGATGACTTGTGAAGGCAGCTATATTTTTTCCTTTGACATTTATTTATTATTTTCAATGTTTCTGGCAATCATTTCAGGGGAGAGGACTTTTGGAGTCTTAACAAAGATTGATCTTATGGACCAAGGCACCAATGCAGTTGATGTGAGTTTGCTTTTATTGCTTTACCCGACTAAGTTGTTTCCTTGTAGAAAAATTTTCTTTGTGGACTCAAGGAATCTGCCCTTTTTCAGTAAACAATATGATAAGGCTTCTATCTTGATGCTTGCAATGACCTTGCTTATTTGCTTGAGTCATTACTAGATATAATATAATTATAGAGTGAATGCAGAATTCGTTGCAGTTAAAAGCTCCTTTTTCTTGTTTTGTGATTTTATTGAAACATGAAACTGTCCTTGTCTCACTTGATAGAGATTTTCCTGACATCTTGGCTTTCTCAGATTCTAGAAGGAAAAGCCTATAAACTACAATACCCTTGGATTGGTGTTGTAAATCGCTCTCAAGCTGATATTAACAAAAGCGTGGATATGATTGCTGCTCGACGTAGAGAGAGAGAATATTTCCAAAATTCCTCAGAGTATAGGCATCTTGCTAACAGGATGGGTTCTGAGTACTTAGGAAAGATTCTCTCTAAGGTATGCTGTGATATTACTGAGGAACATGTCTGCAGATAGTCTTTCACACGCTTACATATATATTAAGTTTATGAATGAACCCCCCCCCCACACACATGTTTGCGCACACACGCACAGGAAAAAAAAAAAATAAAAACATGTCTTCCTCTCTGGTTTTTCAAGATTCTTTTAGGCCATAGTCCTGAAAATTAACACGGTTGTTTGACATATGAGACTAACCCAGTAAATATGGTTAAATTTTCAGCATCTGGAACAAGTCATCAAGTCTCGCATCCCTGGCCTTCAGTCTCTTATAAGCAAGACTATTGCCGAATTAGAAGCAGAATTGAGCCGTATTGGGAAACCTGTAGCTACTGATGCTGGAGTAAGCTTTTATTTTGTCCCTATTCCATTGTATGTTTATCAACATTATGATGGCCAACTCGGCTCATTTTTTTCCCTTCGGCAGTATTGATTTCCACCTGTTGAATCTAGTCATGTTTTTTGGAGGATTGTTGACTTATTATTATCATTTATATACAGGGAAAGTTATACATGATAATGGAAATCTGCCGATCTTTTGATCAATTATTCAAAGAGCATCTTGATGGCATGTACGTTTTTTTTTTTTTCTCTGCTGTCTTTTTACACAACTGGAATTACTCTTCTTCCCATTGTTTGTCCACAGTAACCTTTGATTTAATAATGATTGATCCTGCAGACGTCCTGGTGGTGATAAAATCTATACTGTGTTTGATAATCAATTGCCTGTGGCTTTGAAGAGATTGCAATTTGACAAACACCTTTCCATGGACAATGTACGGAAGTTAATAACTGAAGCTGATGGATATCAACCCCATCTAATTGCTCCCGAACAAGGTTATCGCCGTCTTATTGAATCTACTTTGGTCCAAATCAGAGGTCCTGCTGAGGCAGCTGTAGATGCGGTAAGTCATTTTGCAGCTCTGGTTATGAATATGGTGGAGTTACCCCAAGGGGACTCTGCACATCAAAATATGACTGAATTGAGTCTTTTGTCACCTCCTTTACTCAGATAATATAATTTCATATGTGTGCTGTGTATTTTCCCACTTTCTTCTCATCCTTTGTCCAGTCATCATTTTGCACCCAGACTGAAATGGCTATCATGCGTGTGATCCTGTTGACTTCTTTCCACCATTTCTTTTTTAATCTTTTATGAGGTTTAAAGTTGATCTCTCTTTTCTTATAAATTCTTGCCGAGCACAGGTTTGTGTTTCATATGTATTTGTTTAATCATGGTTTTGTAAACAAAATTTTGACCTTCTTGTTTAATAAAAATTTATTTCTTAGAAAGTGGTTGTCCTTGTGATGCAACATTTTGTGATAACAAGGCTAATATATGGTTCAACTTTACAAAATGAAATTTCTCAAAGAGAAACATAGTGAGAAAGACAAAGTTTTCATCTGAAATTGATATTATTGATGGATGGTTTAACCCTCAAATTTACAAGCTTATTCTTGGTGACCAAGTAAGCTTGATGGCCAAGTAGATTTAGTGACCAAGCAAAAGATAAAAGGAAAGTAAATCAATCTATTAAAACATTTGCCCGGTAAGAAATACTTGATGACCAAGTATTCTAGAATAATCTTTTAAAATACTTAGGGACCAAGTCTCTAGAATATGCCTCTGGGCTTCTCTCAATCCCTTCAGTCCATGAAGTCTCGGGCTACCCGTTTTATATCATCTTGTTGCTGTGATTTCAGGTTCATGCTATATTGAAAGAATTGGTTCACAAGTCTATCGGTGCAACCCTTGTAAGTTCTTGCCCATGCTATGTTAATGGCATTGAAATGGTTGTATGTGGAAATTTTTGTGCCATATGAATGTTGACAGGATTCCAAGACTATAGATATCCTTAGAAGACTGCATTCAGGATATTAGTTGATGGTAGCCTATTACAATCATTAAGAGATGTCATCCTTTGTGAACATCAGTTGTGGACAACAGTTTTCGAAATATTACAAGAATTTGTTTTGTAAGACATTACTGATAATAGCTGAATTTTAAGCTGAGCTGATTTTTCACTTCTAAATTGTTGGTCTTTTTCTTGCATGTAGGAACTGAAGCAGTATCCCACGTTGAGAGTGGAAGTTAATGCTGCTGCTGTTGACTCATTGGAGAGAATGAGGGAAGAAAGTAAGAGAGCAACTTTACAGCTAGTGGATATGGAGTGTCATTACCTGACAGTGGAGTTTTTCCGGAAGCTTCCTCAGGATATTGAAAAGGGTGGAAACCCAACACATTCAATTTTTGATAGATATACAGATGCGTATCTTAGACGAATTGGTAAGTGGATAAAATGCCTGCGTAGTTTGTGCCTATATAGTTGCAAAACATTTGATGAATGTGCAAAATGCTAAACAAAAAGGATTGAGACACCTCTTAAGGGGTTGCATGGCACTGGCTTAATCAGAAACTTTTCAGCAATGATCTCTTCCTCTGTTTGTGGACTTTGAGGTTATGTGTTTGAATCCATGTCGGGGAGTCTTTCTCTGCCAGTTAAAGTGAGTAACATAAAAGGAAAAAATAACTTCAATTGTGATATCTGATTTCTCTTTACAATTCTTTCAATGAACAGGGAGCAATGTGCTATCCTATGTCAACATGGTCTGTGCAAGTCTGAGAAACTCTATTCCAAAGTCTGTTGTCTTTTGTCAAGTGCGTGAAGCAAAACGCAGTTTGCTTGATTATTTCTTTACAGAGTTGGGTAGGAAGGAGGTGAAGATTCCAGTCTCTCTCTCTCTCTCTCTCTCACATTTCTCAGTCTAAAACAGAGAATGTAGGTGATGTTAATTACCTGTCATTTCATTTCTACAGACAAAACAGTTGGGTTCTCTGCTGGACGAGGATCCTGCAATCATGCAGCGGCGTACCTCCCTCGCAAAGAGGCTGGAGTTGTACCGTAGCGCCCAAGCAGAGATAGATGCAGTGTCGTGGTAAAAGTAGAGATTGATATATCATCATCTCATTTATAAAACTTGGGTCGGACTGACAGGATTCTTGCAATTCAACCATTTCATGACATTTATGCTGTACACATCTACAGAGAGAAGCGTTCCTAGCTTTTTTGTCACGGATTTCTCAGATGGTGGACTAAGGTATGTCTGAATTAGTAAGGACCTTCTCTTCTCAAAGGAAAAGTAGAGAGTTCTCATTTTAGCCATCCTCTAGTACACATGTACTGCGAGACATCGTTGATTCATTCCTTGTCACGAACAGATACTTTTTGAATGTAGTTGCACTCGATTTTGATATTTGCCTTGTCTTGGTAAATTGCTGGGTATCCATAGATATATATAGATGTCGTTGAATTGGGAATTTAAAAGCAAAGTTTTATCTTAGGCAGGCAGATATGTAATGAAAACGGTGAGATGTCCAATGGCACTGCTGTGGTGGGTGCAAATGTTTCCTATTTCTTAGCCTAAATTACGGACGATTCTGTAATCAGTTGGTCCATAAAGAAAAAAACGTCTAACAGTCGTGCACCTGACCGTTTGGCACAATTCTCCTTTCTCAGTCACCGACGTCGATATGTTTGATAAGAAAGTGGAATGAGAGGAGACAGTGAGCTCTGGCTAAAATACAGGCCAAACCTGCGCTCGACCGTATGAGACACACACACGTACATTCCAAGCAATCAACTCGCAATCCCGAGGGCTCTTAAATTCTTAATTTTTACGAACTTTAAAAATAAATAAAGGTTCTATAGTCGAGGATGCCAGCTTTTAAAGCCTTCGGAGGGCAGCAGACGATGCAAAGGAAAATAAGCGGAAAAACCAAGCCATGAATAAAAGGTTACATGCAGCTGACTCTATGTGGTTTACTTCTTCTGCATCCTACCCTTTCATGGTTCTAATTCACACTATTTAGGACTCTGTTAATCTCTCTAATGGAAAATATCCAAAATAAAATAATTTCTTTTATAAAAATATTAAAATCGAATCTTATAAAAAAATTCAAAAATAATGAATTTTAGAATAGATTCAAGAAAAAAGAAAAATAATCATAATGACTCAAAAAAGATTGAATTTTAAAGTATTTAAATTTTATAAAAATTTTTAAAATTAAAATTGAGTTTTAGAATTAATATATTAGTTAATAGAATAGTTTCTACTAATTAAATTAAATAATTATGATTTAATTATTAAAATTAAAAATTATGAAAATTTTAAAAATTAAATTAAAATTTTAGGGAGGCGGAATGTAAAAGGAGTAAATTATAGCTCAATCCTGATAGATATAAAAAGAGCAATGTTTCCAAGGGCCAAGGGGGGGGGGGGGGGAGGAAGAAGAGAGGAAAGGTAAAGACATGAGAAGAGGCATCGAGTGAAGCAGGTTTCTTGTTCCCCGAGCCCAACTTCAATTTCGTATTGCTTACACATTATACGGTCATCATGAGCCGGGATACAAATTAACGTTCACAGATCCAGTCTTCGGATGAACTAACAACTAATGGGGGGGGGGGGGGTTGGGAGTTAGTTTAGTTCGTTACCAACTAGAACAAGGATAAGAAATGGAAGGAAGTTGTCACGCGCACCGGTGCCAGCGAATTATGAAGCGGTAAGAATAAGGCTGTTACTGCTTAGTTTCCTCCTAATGTCCCAACAAAATCGGCCGCGCTCTTTAAACTTCCGCGGTTTCTACCGGACAATGGCATTGGCATTGGACCGAGTCACCCCCAGAAGTCAGGTCGACGTAAATTCTTCTTCGTCTCATATAAAATCGGATCGGGACAAAATCTCGGTGTGCTTTGCCTCCCAGGACACATCCCAGAGAGGGAAAACTCAACGAGGGAACACGTTCTTTTAATTTTTATTATATCATCAATAACTTGCCGAGAGCCAGCCAAAGAACTTCTTTTTTTTTTTTTGTTATAATTTTTTCTTCTTTCTTCTCCATTTTCACGATTTGATTTTCGGGAAACGTACATTTTTTTGCGCATGTGCGAAGAGATATAACTCGGTCACACATTTTGAAGGATGGGATGGTCTGCATCTTCTGCCACGAAGGCCTATCTCGATACCCTCGAGCTGGTAAAGCTTCCCTTTCATTTCTCGTTTGTTTTCAACCCCCCCAAAAAAAAAAAAAAAAAAATCTATTTGGAAATGTTTTGGACTGGGAACGCCATTTTGTGGGGGCCAATGATTTGACAATAACCCCCCCCCCAAAAAAAAATGCAATCTGAATTTTGTTTTAGGCACATTCGTTCATTCTTTTCTATAATAATTTGTGGGCATAGATGCCAATGATGACTAATTATTAAAAAAGTGAATATCTTGATTGACTGGAGAGTAGGGTCTATTTAGTTTTCATGACTTCAAGTTTAATGGTCGAAACAACGGCCAATTCGTTAATCTGACAATCCTGATGATCAGACACACGTATTTTCCTGCGCTGATCTCGTTTGCATCGTACATTTCACGAGACGAAAGCCATGCATCGGATGCAGTATAAATAAATTAGAATGAGATTACTTGATTCTCCTCGTTCTTTTTGAATCTTTTTTGCAGTGTGGTGAACACAAGAGGCTATGTGATTCAAAGAGGACGCGAGAAATTGGGAGCAACGAGTTCATATCAGCTTTAGCAGCAGGAATGAGAGCAAAACTTATTGTGGAGGTCACATCTGGTGCATCACCATCAACCATAGCCTTAGCAACGGCTGCACGTCATACCGGGGGCAGGCTGGTGTGCATTGTCCCGGAGCCAGTTCTCGCTGAATCCAAGAATGCAATCAAAGATAAAGGGCTTAAGGACATGGTCGAATTCAAAACCGGTGACCCGTCTGAGCTGCTGCCACATTACGAAAATATTGATTTCTCGCTTGTAGATTGCAGAAATGATGAATACATGAAGTTGCTAGAGTTGCTGGATGTCAATCCAAGCAGATCATTGGTGGTGGCAAACAACTTGTTGGGTGGGGCAAAAGGGCTTGGAGCCCATGTTATGGGAATGAAGGATAAGGTTGTGGTAAGGTCTATGAAGCATCCCATAGGCAAAGGCATGGAGGTCACCGTGATTGGGAAGCTGGGAAGCGATATTGAGAAGAAGAGAGATCAGGGTGGAGGAGGGTATCCTCTGCCAGCGTTAAGGGGCTGTGCTGTGAAGAAGACTGCAAAGAGCAAATGGATTGTCGAGGTTGATGAGGAAAGTGGTGAAGAACATATCTACAGGGTGCATAAGTGATTTTAATCGCGTGCAATGGAAAACACGTCTTGTTGGCATTCAGGGGTAATATGCAAAATGGCATCAATTAACCTGCCATTGAGAAACATGATCAGACTCTGGAACCATAACAATGATTATTAGGTCCTAAATTTCTAGACGATTCTGATTTCCAATATCAGAGTTCTTACATATTTTACATAAAAATGGCTTGCGTTGATAGAAATTGTATTAGAAGGTCACTTTAGAAACCTTTGCATTTGCTGATACTGCTTGGTCTTGTTGGCTGAAGGATCAAAGGGCTAATAGATGGCAGATGAGCCCGAGTCTACCAAGTTTCTTGGCTCATTCTTATGTCAAATGAACCTCGGCGAGGCTAAAGAAGCTGAGTTGAATGCCGTGCAAAGAAGGCGATATGAGATGGGATGTTTGTATAGTGTTGTGAACAACAACCTCAATGTATATCTTCAATAGCTTTCGTAAAAGCATTTATGAAATTTGATATATAAAAAGAAATTAATTTTAAAATTTTATAATTGAGTTTTTCACTTTTTTGAATTTTTATTTAAAATTTATATTTTTTAAATTTGTAATTCTTTTTAAACGAGAATAATTAAATCATTAATAATTCTTTTAATTAATATATAGTTTTTAATAATTTCAAATATTTTTTATCAAAAAAAAAAGTGATTTGAAATAAATTTTAAAAATATAAAATTGAAATAAAAATATTAAAAAATTTAAAATAACAATTTACAAAAATTTTTGATTAATTTTTATATATCCCTTTACGAACTCCTTTTCCGCGTTCTTTCTGTCACTGTCCATCCTTCTAACACATTTGTCGAATTGAACATTATTTGCCCGATACTCTGTGTTCTCAAATTAGAATTTTAAACAAAAATACCTATCAACCCCCCCAAAAAAAAAAAAAAAAAACACGGTGAAACAACAACATAAAAGCCAAGGTATCGATGAGCTCCCAGAAGCTCGGAAATTTGCCTTCTTCAGTACTTTTTAGTGGGGTTTCAAGTTCATTGAAATTTCCATGGCGGCATATCCCGGCCACGAGAGTAATAATGAAGATTATGACATGGACACATTTTTCTGTCTGTAGCATAGCTTTCCTTCAAATTAACTCAATAAAAGCAAGAAAACTGATCTTATCAGCACCTAATTTGATTAGTATTAGGGGGTTAGCATGTCGTTTTCTTCGAGGTGCCAGGTTTTATGAGGCTGAGTGAGATACAAAGTCCAACATTAATAAAGTGACTGTGAAAGGTAATTTCTAATAAGCACGTATGTGCAATAACTCTCATTAGTTTGATGTGTAACAGGTACGCGAAGACAACAACAAATCAATCAAGAGAAGGCTTTTTCATTTTCCGGAGCTTTTTTATGCCCTTAAGAAAGCATTCCCAACAATCTGAGATTATCTTTCCGTCACCCACTCGTGCAAAATGGCAATTCGATCAGCATCGTCATGGCAAATCCAGATAGACAAGAGCCGAGTTTTGGACTGAAAAGAAATGAAATGCTTATCTGGGTTGGTAGAATTGTAGCCACAAACACCAACATGGCCTAAAACAGCGGGGATCGGAAACCCGAAATGGGGAGCCCGAGAGATCAATAGAGCGTCTAGGGAATGGAGAGGGAAGGGCAATTAGTATGAACAGTTTCTATTTGTTGCTTCTTTTTTTTTATTTTTTTTTATAATTTGTTTAATTTTAAAGTTAATTTAATTTTTTTCTTTTTAATTAATTAATTAATTAAAATAATTTATAAATAATTTTATATTTAAGTGTTGTAATTGCAATAAATTTAATAAATTCAAATAAATAACATAATTTTTATTTAATTTAATTATCTTTTTATTTTTTATTATTATTATCTAATTTATATCATTAGATCAAATTAACACACTAAAAAATTATTAATTATAGTTAATTATGTGCTATTTTTATTATAAAATTAAGTTACAAAATACAGATCATTATATTTGAAAGATCATATTAATTATATTACATAATATAAAATTAATATTACTTTTATATATTAACCCTAATATTTAATGAGATCCACTAAATAAGAAATTTATTTTCAAGAGTCTTAGTTAATTACTACAAATTGTGTGCTTCACTCAATCACTACAAGAATAACTTAAATGTATTATGTAATCATAAATTTGAATTTTTATTAAAATATTTAATAAAATTAAACATATTTTTTAATTTTTCTTAAATTTAATATAATAATTTAATTTATTATGTGATTCTAATCATAATTTTTTTTCATTAAGTTATGACACGTTGCCTTTACTTTCTTATCTTATTAACAAAAAGGAAAAACGTGTAACTTAAATGGAAAATACCTCTTTCATGATAAAAGTAAGTTAAAGGAAAAATAGTTTTATAATGATAAATTTTTCTTAATTAGTAATTGTTAGTTGTATATAGTAGTGAGGCTAACATTTGGAATTCTAATAAGGGAATGAGCATAGTTTTTATTTTAAATCTTTTAATTTTTTAAAAATATAATTTTAAACATTTAATTTGTTTTAATTTAATTTTAAATATTATGATTTTCTCTTAATTAAGTTTAACCATCAAACTATCAAAATGTATATTAACTAAAAAAATAATTCAAATATGTATTGACCAAATAAAGAACAAAAAAATAATTAAAAAATATATTAAAAGTATATTTCTTACTTAAAATTAACTCTAATTACAAACCACCGTTAGCTTCTCATTTTGTCTTCTTCTTTCTTTCCTCCCTTTTCTATTGGCATAACACAGTGGTGGCAATGGTAATTTGTATTTAGAGTTGGTTTGGATGGGAAATATGATTTTAATACATATTTGATTATTTTATTATATTTTACCGATTTAATTGATTTTTATTATTAATTATACTTAATTAAAAAAGAAATAATAACATTTAAGATTAAATTAAAATGAATTAACGATATAGAATTATATTAAATAAAATTGAAAGACTTAAGATCAAAAATATACTTATTCTTTTTCATAAATGTGCTACTTTAATTAATAATTTAGAAATTTTGTTACTAAAGAAAAAAAATACAAAGGTAAAGATTTTACTAGTCATTAATACAAATCCAGTTTCTTGTCTATGTAGCTATTATTCATACCATTCAAACTAACTTATGGTTATCCAAAACTAAACAAAACAAAAACTCCAACTTTAAATGTGTTCTTTTTTGTTTTCTATTAAAAAAGTGAATTTTAATTTTATTATTTTAAAAATTATCATATTGCATATTAAAAATAATAATAATATGTTAAAAGTTGATTTTATCTTTTCAAAATAAAAAACTAGCAAAAGCATGACAACGAGAGTAAAGCAAATAAGTGTAAAGATGTTTGTATATATATATATATAAGAGAATGAAAATCATACCTTTATACCTTTTCTCTAATAATTGTGCTTGTATCAATAGCAAATTTATTTCTACAAACAATCACCATACCGAACAAATTTGATTAAAATTTTTGCATAAAAGACACTAACAAATGGTCTTCCTTACTTAGCTATATATTAACTTACAAATAAGAAAATACAAGAGGAATGTATTAGAAGATTTTTAAAGGAAAAACATTATTTGTAAAGGCTTGTAATTGTCATAATTGTCATTTAAGTTATAAATTGCTTCCAAAGTTACAATGCTTATGTTCAATCTTTTTTATTCCTCTTTGAAATTGCTACATTGCATGCCAAGCATCTTCCTTAAAGATTTAAACTTGGATTTAGGCAAAGTCTTTGTAATGTCAATTATTTGATTTGCAAAATCACAATATTAGTTAAACTTCACCATTTTCTTATTCTTCCCTTAGAAAATGAAGTTTTATCTTAAAATATTTGATCCTTCCATAGCGTATAAGATTTTTATAGATTGCAATACCGGCTTGATTATCACAAAAAAAATTTGAGGTAGGTTATAAAGGAGCTTGCTGTAAATTAGTAAACACCTTTCTCAATCAAGTAATTTGGTTAACTACATCAATGGTAGCCATATATTTTTACCCCTATTATTAATTGTGCTACCATTGACTACTTCTTTAAGTTATAATAAAAGAAATATGCTTTAAATGAAAGATAATAATTATGAGTGTTTCTCATATCCTTAATTAATCACAGTTAGCCATTATTTATGTACTTAACAATTTCATCTTTTCTAACTTCTTAAACATGATTACAAGATCAAAGGAATTTCCAAAATATCTTAAGATCATTTTTTTCACTTTATATTGCATCTTACTAAAAGCATGCATAAACCTCAAAAATAGATTTATGGCTTGCACTATGTTAAGCAGCCTACAATCAATCAAATTTCTAAAAATTCCTTCATTGATTTTCTCTCTTCCATTATTCTTGACCAACTTCTCATTAATTTTCATTAAGGTCGAAATTGGTTTATACACATTCATCTTGAACTTTGTAAACAATTCCTTAATATACTTTTATTGATTAATAAAAATGCTAGACTTAAGTTGTTGCACTTGAAATCCTAAAAAGAATAACATTTTTCTCATATTAAATATCTCAAATAGCATTTCTATCTTTTTTTCTTTTTAACTTCAAAATAAAATTGTTACAATGACAAATATGTCATCAACATAGAAAGAGATTATACAAATTTGACTTTTTTCATTTTTTACAAATAATGTTACTTCATTTTTACTTTTTACTTCCTTGATTTATCATATTGAGGCCTTTTATAAAGACCTTTGCATTTTGTTGATACCAACAAAGCACACTCTAATAATGTTTCAGGCTTAGAACTTTCAGTTGCACTTTAGTGTCTAAAATCCCTCTTTTACTCTTATACTTAAAAAGTACTGTTGAACTTTGAAATTGTGATAAGAAAGAGATCTTTGGAGTTCTTTAATGAGAAAATTTTTGCTTCAAGCCTTTTAAGAGCACTTTTGACTACCTTTTCAACAAACCTTCTCTTAAAAAGGTCTTCTTTAAGCAATCTCTATAAACTTGTTACTATAGTCTTTGATGATTTTTGTATTTTTTTATTTTTAACACCTTAAACTCTTTCCTTAATTTTAGAATTTACATATTTTTAGTCTTGCGCTACCTCTATACTTGTCTCTCAGCATAGCCCAAATTTCTTTAATAGTCTCATATGTCATGATCTTATTAAATGTTACATTAGTAATGGTCGAGTGAATATAAGAAAAGGCTTTGTACTATTTAGCTACTTGCTAACTATGGTTTTTAAGTTAAGCAATTATTGGATTAGCAAGAAGTATAGGTGGGTCTCCTCCACACTTAGTAACTTTCCACAAGTTATATGCTTTTAAATTGGCTCTCATTATGATAGACTATTGCATATAGTTTTCTTTGGAGAATTTTAGTGGAGGAAAAGGAATGAAATTGACTAAAACTAGGAACCTATTTTGGTTATTAGCAACTTTTATAGGTTTAGACCCACAAGTATTTCCTATCAAACCTCTCATATATCTCTCTCTCTGATTTTCACTCACCATAAATTCGTCTTATACCCTTTAAATGTTCTAATTGCATATTTAAAAAAAAATAATAATAAGTTAAAAGTTGATCTTTATCTTTTCAAAATTAGAAAACCATCTAAAATAAAACAGAAAGAACAAAGAGAAAAGAGATTGAGGTGCACAAACACATTATTACTTGTATTTTCACACACACACACACACACATATAGGAGCATGAAGACTATGCCTTTTATCTAATAATTGTACTTGTAATAATAGTAAATCCATTTTTACAAGTAATCACTATACTTGACAAATTTGCTTGAAACTTTTGCATAGGAAATACTAACAAATGGTCTTCTTTACTTAGCTATGCGCTAAACTCATAAATCACTTAAAATACAAGACAAAACAAGAAGAATGAGTTGGAAGATTGTAAAAGAACAAAAACTTTCTAGAGAGGCTTGTAATTGTCACAAATGCTGTTTGAGCTGTAGATTGTCTTCAAAGTTGCAGTGTTCAGGTTCAATCTTCTTCAGATCGACATCAGCAAGAGAAAAAGGAGTTAAGGATTGGTTCTTTGAATGCCCACCTATCTAAACATAGCTTCATCATAACCCAAATCTAGGCCGACAAGTTTCAGTGGTAGGAATAATCAAAACTGTGAATCCACCGGAGACACATCAATCAGCTCTAATTGTTATTCAGACAATCTCAATTTGATTCCACGATGCCATATGTCACTCGTCAATTAGAGCCATACTAATATTAACACTGTTAACTTCCATTTATAGAACATAAAAACAGCAAGCCCCCTGTATATGTGATTTACAGACGATCAAATGCGCTTTCAATAAAAGAAAATGAGTTGCTCTGCCTATTTTTAGACCAATGATGGCCATCTGCCAAAAACCAATTAGTAAAATGTAAATAGTCACCAGCTTATCAGATATTTGCATCATAACAAACTTTCTTAATAGAAATTTGAAAAAACGCTTGATAGAGTTGGGGACAGAGAGAGAATGCTCTTGGCTGGTGACTTGTCAGGAACTGGCGGGAATGATGATTACCCGCCACCAGCAGCCATCTTCTTCACCAGAATGGACCATAATTCTTCCTTCAATTTCAAGAAACTGACACATTTCAACCACCGTCATCTCAATACCCTCTCACACACACACACCCACACACCTGCATTACCTTTCTTTTTTGTTCTTGGCATTCATGCTAACTGCCTGTTATGATCCTTGGACCCCAATGGCAAATTCAAGGTTTCGAGCCTGGAAGCTCGTGTCTGTTTTATTCTGTCTCATGGTTCTTTTCTCGAGGCCCAAGATTCTTGCAGCCGCTGACGAAGATCAAATTGATGGGTCGATCCATGGAGAGGATGAAAATTTTATGCATACAGAAGAAAAAAACACTCTGGATATTAATGCTGCTAGTGGTTTCACTTCTAATGCGAAGGAAAATGATAACGTTTACAATGATGCTCTCTATGTCGCCCCAGATATTAGCGGAGAGGTCGACCAAAGATCAGAGCTCTGTAGCACAAAGACATATAACAATATACTTCCCCCACCATATAACAATATATCAAACATGATCTGCACGCCAGTCTGGAATACTTTTATTTTAAGGGTAAGTCCGTTCTGATCTTTCTCTACATATCTTCTTCACATGTACTTGTGAATGTGAAGCATGAAACATTTTGGAAATTAATGAAACTCGTAAAAATGCTGGCCTGCTGGCGGGGCATTGCAATATCTCTCTGCAACTAGCGTTGGTTACAACTGTTATTGATGAATAACCCGTCTCCTGCAGTATCACAAGGGAGAGGAGAATCTAACGACGTTCATAGTATCTGCCGTGTACACAACCGGTTGGGTAGGAATGGGGTTTTCAAGAGATGGGAAGATGACTGGGGGCAGCGCCATGGTGGGGTGGATTAACAAGAAAGGTCATCCCAGGATCAAACAATACTACTTGCAAGGCACTCGACCGTCACAAGTTATAGCGGATGCAGGTGAATTGGACATCACCAAAGTTCCACCTGCAATTGTACTTGACAAGGCTACAGTCTACTTGGCATTTCAAGCCAAGTTCCAGAAAGCTCTCACCCACCAGCCAATTCTTTTGGCTTTTGGAACCTCGTATCCTAATCACTTCCGCTTGTCCTTGCACAATGATAAGACCACCATCCTATTCAACTTTTCTGAAGGTTTGTTTGAACTTCGAACTCTACCTAAGCTTTCCATGACAAATGATCAAGCAAATGGCTTCATTTCAATTTTGTCTGACACTTCTGCAGGTTCTGCTTCTGCTGTAAATTTCAAACCGGGCCAGATGATAAAGAATCATGGGATATTGGCCACATTGGCATGGGGTTGCTTCCTTCCTGCTGGGGCTATAATCGCTAGATACTTGAGGAAAAAAGACCCACTTTGGTACTATTTGCATGCAGGCATTCAGTTTGTAGGATTTTTACTGGGTCTTGCTGCTGTAGTGATTGGACAACAAATTTATGCTAAAATAGATGTCGACATAGCAGCACACAGAGGCATTGGAATCTTTGTTCTAGTGCTGAGTATTCTGCAGGTACACTCCTAAGATTCATCATAAGTCTTCCATCTTGCTTCTCACGTTTGATGATTTATCTAAGCATAAGTTTCAAATTGAATTTCAGATACTGGCATTCTTTTTGCATCCCAAGAAGGATGCCAAGTTTCGTGAGTACTGGAACTGGTACCATGGCTGGTGTGGGAGGATTTCCCTTCTCTTCGGAGTTTCAAATATAGTGTGGGGAATGCATATAGCATCCGCTGGGATTGCATGGAAGACTATATTTGGACTTCAAATCACTGTGATTTTGGTCACAGTTATTATCCTGGAAACATTGTTGTGGATGAGAGAATCAGAGAATAATAAGTTACCTCCATCATTCCAAATGAATGCATTTTAATGAACAATTTTATGGTGCCCTTAGAGGTTGCGAGTCCATAGTTATACGCAGGTTATGTTCTTGCCGATAGTAATCTAATGCAGGACCTTCGCGAGGCTTGTGCCACGAACCAATGTTACCCGGCTACAATTTTCCTTTTTTTTTTATTTTTTTTTATTTTAATCGGAATCAGAAAGGGCATTGAGCTTTGTACTCACCAAAGGCCAATTCTGCGCAGGCCAACACACGACAAACTGCATCCTAGTCCAATTAAAGCAACAGAGATTTTGCATTCCGTGTCCGAGAAACCAATTAAAGGCAATATTCTCAACATTGTGGGTTTCATTCCTTTGGAGTTTCAGTATGTATGATGGACAATGTGCTTCTGGCAAGCTCATTAATGACTATATGAGCACTTTTGGCCCCTATTTTTCTTCTATTTTCCATCTGCTTTACAGCCGGTCACACGGCAAAATCAAAATCCTACACATTTCTCTTGATTTTGACAATCTCATTGGGAAATGAAAACGTATAAGAATTCACCACTTTCAATCCATACTAAAAAGAGCCATAGATGTACCAATATTAAGGTATGAAAATATAATTCAATGAAATATAAATTGCATCGTCACTCAATAAATATTAATGCAATAATAAAATGAGACAGTTGTATACTAAACAAGATTGGCCAATAAATTAATTCAGGTTCCATTATCTATCAAAGAACGAAAAATGTATCTATCAATTTATGAGACATGTTCTGTAGGATAGAAAAGCCTCATAAATTTTGAAATTTCAGTCTCTTTTGTTTTCATGGCGCCATGGCAATTTTAGGGAAAAGGAAATACAGCAATTCAACAAGAATAAGTCCTCAACACCAATTTGAAGAGAACAAAAATAATTTATGTACCACTCAATCATAGCCATTTTCTAAATTGTTGCTTTGGGGAACCAAAAAACTTAACTGCTTTTAGATGCAATGATCCAGAATCCAAAAATTTTAGATTGTGTTGTTGGCCAAATTTGTCACCTCACCCGAGCACTTCCAAAATTAGACTTTCCTACCGTGACCTCCAAATTGACAGACACAGGATGATCAGCCACAAATTTGAAGCAGTAAATTACCTGCAGAGAAGATGTTTCTGAAATTCCAATGCTTTAATATGAAGTCAAATACAGCATCTCCAAAGGCATCCCACTTCAATGAAACCAAAGATTGAGTAGTGGACAAACTTCTGTTCTGGCAAAATTTACACCTCCTAACAGTTTACTAAAGCAATCCTGATGATTACTTAATGCCTTCAATTAAATGAAAACTAATCCAGAAAATAAGCTTTGCCTCATTCAATTATCTATCATAGCCAATTGACTCATCTTATGGAGTACTAACTACCAGAAAGGCAAAAAAGTAGCAACAGTGAAAGAAATACCTGAACTATTACAAGAAAAAGCATCAAGTCATTTATCTCTGGTACCACCTCAATTCTCAAGACAGGACGCCAAGTTGAAGGAGAGATTCTGCAAGAAGATTAAATGTTAGTACAGTCACTGCATTCAACAACATTCAGCCTTCTTGTAAATATAACAAGTAAATATATTAGTATAAGTATAGAAGACAAATAAATTCACTTGCTTGTAGGATTTAGATTGATTCTCCATTAATTCTAGGATGCAGATTGATTCTTCTATTTGTGTATATATATATATATATATTGATTTCTTGTATTATTGAACATATATGAGAATGAAAGTATTTTCATCTACATGGTATCAGAGGTGACTTAGAGAGAAAATTCTCCCAAGAGAGAAGGGTCTCCCATAAGAGATAGAAATTCTCCCATGTGAGAGAAATTCTAGTTATGCTACAGTACTGCTGTTACGGTAACATTTGAGCCACCATTTTCTTTAGGTGTGGTTATCTTTGATTTATTGCATTGAGTTATAATGGCTGTGTCTTCACCCATTGATAAGTTTATATTGGTTTTGGCTGATGAGTTTGCTCCCCACTAAAGTCATTTACTCCTAATCCAACCTTTGTTGAACAATCAAGTAAACTTGGTGTCTTGTGTCATTTTCTCGAAAATAGATCACTGATTTGAGTGCTACAAATCATATAACAGGTGACATGATTATTCTTTCATCTTTTAATCCTCACACAAATCTTCCAAGTGTCACTTTGGCTAATAGGTCAACTACTTCTATTATGTGTTTTGGGAAAGCTGTCCTTACATCCTCCATCTCATTGTCATTTGTTTTGTATTTGCCTAATTTTTCATTCAATTTACTATTTGTTAGTAAAATTACTCAAACCCTAAATTACTGTCTCATTTTTTCCTAATTGTGTTTTTCAAAATCTTACACCAAGGAAGATTATTGGTAAAAGATGTGAATGTAGAGGTCTTTATATACTTGAAACCGCCTCTCTGAAAATGTCAAAATCTATTGCTTGTCAGTATTTTGACTCTTCTTGAACTTCACTATTGATTAACACATTCTTCTTTATTTGCATCCTAATCTTGAAAATTTGTTTTTTAAGATTGTTAATCATGTCAATTTTTCAAATATCATCATCTATCTTATTTGTCTCAGGTTGATAAACGAGCTACATCTCCCTTTGAGTTAATACATTTAGACATTTGGGATCTTTGTTCAATGGTCTCTATTCCTAGTTTTTGATACTTTGTTACTTTTTTTATGACCATTCTTGTGTTATTTGGTTATATTTCATAAAAAGTAGTATTATTCTCCATATTCTATGCCTTTTGTGTTGAGATCAAAACCCAATTATTGTTCCTAGATGTATTTTGCACAGCAATAATGCATAATAATACTTTTCTAAACCTTTTAATTTTTACATGTCACAAAATAAGATACTTAATT
This sequence comes from Bruguiera parviflora, assembly GCA_019804595.1. Classification (NCBI taxonomy): domain Eukaryota; kingdom Viridiplantae; phylum Streptophyta; class Magnoliopsida; order Malpighiales; family Rhizophoraceae; genus Bruguiera; species Bruguiera parviflora. Next base: position 4,616,259 of record CM034052.1, on the reverse strand, counting down.
AGTCTTCATGTGTTGATACTCTAGCTCACATTATTCCTAATTGAACCACATATTTTTTTGTTGTACTTTTGTTCATGATGTTGGGTTTTAAGTGTCTAAATTGTAGATCTCATGTCCCTTAAGTGTATCTTTTTGAAGTATTCTCTTTTTTTTTTTTTTTTTTGAGAAAAGGTATAAGTGTTACATTCCTGATTTAGTTCACTATTTGATTTCTGTGATATTACATTTTTTAAACTACTCCATTCTTTCATAATTCTCATGTTTATAGTGGTAAGGGGAAGAAGACAATCTTTTGGTATACATTGTAATCACCACTATTAATTTCAATAAACCCACAAAATTACCTATTACTTAAGTATATTCTTATCTTGCTTCACATAGTGATTCATGTCCTTTACCAACTCCTTTGTCTATAAATCTGAGTCTTGATCTACCTATTGCTCTTCGAAAAGGTGAACTACAATATACTCAACCTATCTCTTCCTTAGTGCCTATGAAAATTTGTCTTCTTTTATGCGTTTTTTCATTGCCTCTCTAGAGTTTCTATTCCTAAAACAGTAGTTGAGTCTTTATCTCATCCTAGTTGGCAAGCAACAATTAAAGAAGAAGTGATGATTTTAGATTCTAATGGTACTTGGGAACTAATGCACTTACCAGAAGATAAGCAAGCTATTGGCTGTAAATAAGTGATCCCAATGTCACAGTGGATGTCTAAAAGACTAACTTGTTGCTAAAGGGTATGTTTAGACATATAGGGTGGATTATTCTGAAACTCTCTCCAGTGACTAAACTTGCTTCTGTAGGACTGTTCATCTCTCTTACTGTAATTAATGATTGACCTTTATACCATTTAAATGTTAAAAATGTCTTTCCTCATGGTGATTTATGAAAAGTGTATATGAAATAACCACCTGAATTTGTTGTTCACTGGGAGTCTAATAAAGTTTGTTGACTTCAAAAATTTTTGTGTGGGTTGAAAAAGAGCCATTGCATTGTTGAGGAAGTGGTTCAAGAGTTTGATATGAAGAAAAGTAATTGTAATTAATGCAATCGAGAGTTGGTCTTATTTTGTTGGTTGTTTATATTGATAACATTGTTATAACAAGAAGGGAAGTAACAGTGTAATAATCTCAGCCCTTAAATCCTTTTTTCAAACACATTTCCAAACAAAAGATTTAGGCGTGTTAAAATATTTTTTGGGCATTAACATTGCAATGAGTAAGAAGGGCATTTTTTAATCTCAAAAAAAGTATATCCTTGGTCTTTTACGTGAAATTGGGAAGTTATGAGTCAAACCTTATACAACACATATGGTTACTAACATGCAATTCATACTAAATGATTGAGAGTTGTTTGTAGACCCTGAGAAAAACCAGAGACTGATTGAAAAATTGAATTATTTTACAGTAACTCATATTAATATTGTATATCTTGTTAGCAGCAAGTTAGTTTGTGTCTTCTACACAATGTAATCATTAGGTAGCTTTAGGGCAAATTTGAGTTATCTCAAGTAAGCTATAAGATGTAATATATAATATGGTAATCATGGTTAAACTTGTATTAAGTGTTTCTCAAATGTAGATTAGGTAGGTTCCAAAATTGAAAAAAGGTCTATTACAAGGTATTGTCTTTGTTGGAGAAAATTTGGTGTCTTGTAAGAGTAATAAACAAAATATAGTATCTCAATCTAGTATAGAGTCAAAGTATAGAGCCATGACACAACCCACGTGTGAACTCATGTGGATATATCAATTACTAAGTGAGCCATGACACAATCCACATGTGAACTTATGTGGATATATCAATCTCATTCCAGCTGACCATGTCACAACTAGAGAGCAATTAGATGATATTTTTTACAAAAATTTTGAGTGATTTTACGATCAATTATATTTATAACAACCTAGACATGATTAACATTTATACTCCAATTTGAGGGATAATATAGTAAATATAACAAATAGATATATTAGTATAAATATGTAAGGCAGATATAATCACTTGATTGTAGGCCTTCGTTCTAGTGCTTGATTCTAGGATTTAGATTGATTCTCCATTAATTCTAAGATGTAGATTGATTCTCCTACTTATATATATTGATCTCATGTATTCTTAAATATATATGAGAATGAAAGCATTTATGTAAACGTATCCATGCCTTGTTCCACACATCTAGTGTCCTACAAATGTGTTAAAGGCCCCACGTTGTGTATTTATTTCACTACAGGAAGTAAAAGTAAAGAAACTCAGGCCACAATATGCATAATTCCTCCAAATAAAAAGTCATCAACTGTATTATAAACCAAAATTGTTAGAATTTGCTATGGAAACTGACCTGGTTTTTTATCATATTTGACAACACAATGAAATCCAGAAATGTCAAAATATCCATTTGCCTTCTGCACGTGATAAAAATGATGCTTTACGTATCCAGAGCAGCCTTGCAAAGCTTTCACTCGTTAGATTGATAATAATAGCAGAACCAAACGCTTTCATTGGTTGATTGGTAAGAATAGCGACACCGAATGTTATGCAGTGTCTGCTGTGCAATCTCTAGTAGACAAAAAGCTGGTAGACTTTGGAGACTCACTTCCTCTCACTACTCTGCTATACATAACCTTAAAAGATTGTGAACCATAGGGTCGACTAAGCAAACTAATGGGCATTCTCAGAGTCTGCTTCCGATTTCTCCTCCCCCTTATCAAAATGCTGAAGGTTTTCTCCCTATCAATCTTCCTTTCACTGCTGCTGCCAGCATTTTCTTTTGGGGCATCATTCTGGTCAGAACCATTTCCTGAAGTTTCCACCTTACAAATATTCACATGACCATTTTCTTTTGAATCTAATGGGTCAGCATCATGTGTTCCCTCTGAGTCTGCATTGTTCAATTCTTTTTTAGTTTCTCCTGGATGGTCAATGTCCAGCGGAAGAATGGGAGCTGGACCTGGACTCTTGGGATTCTCAAATTGCACCCTAGGTTCAAATATCGAATCAGCAAGTGGCTCAACAATAGGCGGCAGGACAGGAAACTCCATTGTGTGGCAGCTGGGCCACACAGAGCTAGGAACAAATTCTGGCATATTGTGGTTCACATTGCAGTGCCAAGAGAAATGATTGGGATGAAAGGAACTAGCCGTCACAGGAAAGGTACTGGTTGATACTTCTTGGGTTTGACTATAAGGAGGGTACATAAAGGGCAATGGCTGTATCATGTTTGGAGTTGTGGGAGGAGATGTGTATGGATGGTGAGGAGATGGCATTGGATTAACAGCAGGTAAGATGGTGGGGGGTCCTGGATGAAGAGTCATGTTTAGTGGCCAGGGAGCAACAGCTGGAACAGCTCCAGGACTAGAAGGAAGAGGGATATTCATGGCAACTGGAGCAGCTCGAGCTAGAAATGTTGATGGGTTAAATGGAGCAGCAGAAGCGGACAACTTCTTATTTAGGAATCCCCGAGCATCAACTGAATTCATAACAGTTTTTTCCTTTTCCCCTACTCCAAGCAAGGTGGAGTGAGTATTACTTTGGGTTTCATGAGTATTAACTTGGGTTTCAAACTCACACAAGGAATCCTTCTCACATGATTCTTTGGGATGAAGATCAACTGAACTTGGAGTGTTATCAATCAGCGTGCTCTGTGCAACTTCATGAACCTCAATACAACCCAATTCAGGTCCTTGCATGTTCTGAGGCACCATTAAAGAAGAACCATCTTCCATGATATCAATGGACTGGATTTCTTCTTTTTTCTCAACAAGAAGGATTTCTTTTTCCACATTGTCGGCTGAATAAGCAGCAAAATTCTTATCCTCTCCTTGTGCATCCTCCAACATTGAGCTAGCAATTTCTTTTGCTTCATTTACCTCTTCTTCTTGCCTTCTAGCACTTGTTTGCTGGTTATCTGGAATTTCACTCTGGGGAACACAAGCCTGCAACTTAGCTATCATACCTGGCGGTGCCAATGCTACTTCCTTGTATGAAGGAGATTTTCCAAGATTCACTATAGAATTCTTTAATGAACCAACCTCAACTGGAGCATAAATTGGAAATGAAGAATTGAGATCTTTTTCATGACTTTTTGAAGGCTCTACCGTAGCAGCTTTATTAGATGAAGAAACAGACTTGACCCTGTAGGCCACTGCCTTCACAATTCTTCGCCCAAATTTAGTATCATGTGAGTCATTTGTGGTATGCTGCTCCGCACAACTTCCATGAGATAGCGCTTGTTTCTTCAAAAGATAGTACCTACTATTCTGGTGAATATTCTTGACAGCAGAGAGATCCACATCTGCATCCACAATCTTCCTTTGGTAACTATAAACTTTACCAATGATCCCTCGTCGCTGCTTTATTCGTCGCCCATGTGAGTGAGCTGACCTTATCCTTTGAACTGGTTGCCAATTGTCGTCCCCTTCAACTTGTGTTTCAGACAAGGTTCCATTCCCAATGCTTGGTTTCTTCTCTGCAGTCTCTTCAACAGGAAGCTGGATCTGAATCTGGGCATCATTGGACTCCAGGTTTGCATCAGTTATATGCAAAACTCCTTCTAATTGCTCTATAGAAGTCTCTTTTGAAGATTCATCAAAACTTTCCAAATTGATATCTGGATGCACTTTTCCCTTTACCTGTAAAAGGAAAATAAATGGATAGTGTTACCAAAAAATTCAGAGGTAACAAGATACAATGGGTGTGTTGAAAGCAGTTAAATCATTTAGGAAATGAGGTAATAAATTCCTTAGGGTCTGCTTAGTGACCCCTATCTAAACCCAACAGTGAGAAACAATTCTGCTTACCACAGATTTTTATTTTCCACAAAGCTCTAAACTTCAAAGATAAATGTAATGAGCCTAGTTACTCATCTAGCTTTAATTCCTGTATGTGCTAGAATATTTTTCCTCCTTTTTCAACCAGTGCAGCAACACTTTTCTTCTATAGTGAAATGCATATAGCATTGATTGCCTTAGGAAAGTTTGACAGACAAAAGCAGAAGGAGACAGAGATGAAAAGAAACGAATTCCCATAGTGCAGCTTTAAGTCATTCCTAGGGCATCATATTCAACAAGAGGAGTGTTGTGAAATTATTCTATCCAATATGTAATAGCCTGAATAACCTTAATAATGGCTGAGTTATTCTAACCAGGCGACCCAACTGCCATATACCTTTGTAATATAGCTTTTCTTCTTTACTGCCCCATCTCTCCCCTTGGCATAATGATTTGGATTTATGTAGTCCAGCAAATCTGACACACTGCAAAAACATGAAAAGCACATATATACTTAATTAGTATGATGCATACCTGTTCTAAGACCACAAATCATAAATAAGTTGGGTCTCTAGCAGATTTTATGATGCATACAAGGAAAGCAACTCTCTTGATAGATATTCCTATGAAACATCTTCATCATAACAATTTTAATACTGACTGCAAAAGCACTTCAGCTCCAGAAGAGCCAAAGAGTATCATGAAAATGAAAGTTAAGATTATTCAACATGGCCCACAATAACTTTGGGAAACAGACAATAGCACAAGAACACTACTTGTAAATTATCATGTTAGCAAATGGTTAACAGGTTAAGAAATACACATATTTGTATTTCTAAGCATAAATAGTTCTTTGCATAAGTTTGCACCTAGTGTTCACAAAACTAATAGCAGATTGTTGCAGTGGTCTGATTAGCTAAAGAAACAGCGGAAAACAATCTCATATCCAACCTATGATATAGCAATTTCAAGATGTCTGTAATATCATGAAAAAAGCTATGCTCCTTCACCTTAGATGACCTTTACTAGCTATGGATGCATCAGGTTTCTTGGTACCATTGCGTGCTGCTTCTTGTTGTTCCAAAGCCTTGGACTCAAAGTACTCAAGCCAGGCAGCAGCATCCTGCAGTATTTGGTTGAGAAGTATCTAGTGGGAAATATATATATATATATAATGAGAAATATGCAAATCTATACATAAAGAGTTCAAATTGAGTGACATTAAAATCAATTTTATGTTTTTACAGCAATGACTCGATTTATGAGTTATAAAAAATCATACCGCTTTTTCACTGTCAAAATTCACCATTGCTTGTCGTGCAAAATATCTGACAGACTGAATACATGGAGTGAGGGTAAAGGGTATATCAGTGCACGAATATGATAAGATACCTGAGTACGCAGATCATCTGGGCCTAGCTTTGCTCGGAGAATTTTCAAGGTGGTTTGTTCATGTTGAACACTCAAAGGGTATGCTTCCATCAATGATAGTGCAATTGCAATTGCATGGTAACTTGCTGCTGTCTGAAGTAGGAAAACAATACAGTTCAGAAGCATATAAGTAGCTTGTTTAAGAATATGTATGAAGAACAAAGTCTGGAAATTCAGTGGCCATATTTTTGTTTCAGCCTTCAGTGCATGGACTACAGCACTTACAGAAATTGCAACTACATCAAAAGCTCAGGGGTTGTACTTAGGAGGTGAAGATGGAAAATTTTAAGACCAATTAACTTGCAATATAACACAGAGTCTCCTGAGGTGAACAGGAATGATATTTATCAGCTCCCAGCAGGTTAATTTCAGAGATTGTGCTTGGTAAGCTAATACTGCATTATTTGAAGTATTTCATTGGAAGTATCTAATGCTCCTACCAAATGGCAAGCCACCAACTAGCATGAAGAGGATATCTCTGAAAACAATATCTGTAACTGGACTCGATTTAAGACAAAATCAAACCTGAATATGGTCGGGGCCAAGTAACCTCTGGTTGCACTTTAGTGCTTTATGAAGGTATCTGAGGGCAACATGCACATTGCCCAGGCCTTCCTCCATCATAGCTACATTTATATATGTTGCAGCAGTGTTTGGGTGTGATGGGCCACATGTGAGATGTAAAAGATATAGTGCACGTTTTACATACCTGATCAATAAAATGATAATAAGCTATCCATAGAGGCTAAAGGCAAACCAGAAAAATGAAGGCCACATTGGCCTCACATGGACAAGAGATCTGGATGCAACCAGAGAATAACGATAAACATGAAAAAATTTGGAAGCTAGATAAGCCTGTGTCACGTAAAGGGAAGAGTAAAGCATACTTGAGGGCTAATTCAGTATGTTGAAGTCTGTAATAAAATACAGCCAGATCCCCATAACTTTTCATTGTATCTGGATGATCTAGTCCGAGTTCTCTCTCATTGATATCCAAGGCTTTCTGCTGATATATAGTGGCCTGTAATAGCAATTTATCAACATTGGCTTTTGAATGTGTTTGATAAGAATGCTTTAGAAACCAGAGTACTTCCGACTATTGAATTGTGGCACAAACAATCATGTACATTAAGTAATTCACAATAATCTGATACAATACATACTTTTCAACAACACAAAAGTAGAATAAATTATAAACAAACCTGATTGAAGTCTCCAGTGTGATACAATACTACAGCAAGAAGGCTGTAAGCTCCTGCAGTCATTCGATGATAGGGACCACACACTGCCACCAGCTTTGTTAGAGCCTGGGAAACACCATATAATTACCTTAGGGGAAATACTTCTGCATGACAGGAGGATAAAGAAAAAGTGGAAAAGGCACTTGTTCATGAGAGAGAGAGAGAGAGAGAGAGAGAGAGAGAGAGAGAGAGAGAGAGATCCCATCGTAAAGAATCCATGACTGCTAGTTCATACACGGAAAGACATATAACAGATCATCCAGATCCAGAGCCAGATACCTTTGTACCATAGGTAACTGCATCTTCAAGTTTGCCTTTATCTAAGGCTGTTTTCGATGATTCAAGCAGTTGCCTGCCATCTGCAGAGGAGCATGCTGCTTGCTGCAAGAAATTTGAAAATGAGACCCAATATGTTATAGAGGAAAAAATAGAATAGATCATGAACAAGATACAGAGAAACATGTGCACTTCCAAATCAAGTGGCCACCTTATGCACTGGGACCAAGCTGACAACATCTGATTTCTGGAATGGTTGTGGAGAATTCATATCAAAGTCTCGTGGAACTAACTCAATACCAACCTAGGAGAGAAAGAGACGGAAAAGGAGAAACGGGATGGTCAGCTTTCATGTTCTAATTTTCATTATCTCCATTAGTAAAAATTACCTAAAAACTTCTTTATGAGTAAAAATGAGTTGTGTTTGTATAACATTTGTAATATGTCCTTCTAAAGGAAGTTATTGCCTTCTAAGGAGCCACAGAATCAGTGTAAAAGACAAGATTAGCCCGCAAGAACCTTACAACATTACATTAAAAGCCAGTCCTTGGTGGGCGTTATGATGTATATCAGCAGAATTTAGTCCTGATGCATGGATAAGTCATCAACTTTGAGCAAAAATAAAACTGGTTCTATAAGCAATAGTGATATAATAGGGTGTCAACTGAAGCAATGACCAGTAAACTGTCTGGGCCTATTGAAATCTTTCATTGGAACTTACAAATCTGGCACCTAACTTCCCTCTACACGCCCCTACTCATTCCAGCCTCATATGATGGCCAGTACATTTTCGTATTAATGCCCATGATGAGTCCTGCACTTCATTCCTATTCACAAATGAAACATGCTAGCTTCTGACAGATTACACAATTTTGAATTCCTAGATCTTAACTCATGTGCATTAGGGCATTTGCAGAACTGTAAACTTAAAATTCCTAATACATACCTTGTAGCATAAACCACGTAGAATTGCATATTTCCTCATGTCTTTGAAGTTTGAGATGCTAAGACTCCAATCATATCGTTTCTTCAGAAATACCTCCAGCCATCTCCATACAAGAGAGTGAACATTGATAGACTCACTGTATCCACCTTCATGAACCCCAAGCATCAGGTTTAATGCAGCAGCTATTGATACAGACATTTTCTCATGGTTCACAATGGCAGCAATCACAGCTTGAAGAATGTGCTTAAAAGCTCGTGTTATCATCTCATGGATACAGAGTGACTGTACGTGAGAGAGCTTTTCAGAAAGCTTGACCTAGTGAATAAAACAAAAATCAAGAATTACAAAATATGAGAAGCTTAGTGAAAAAGTAGCACTTCACAGTTAACAAGTACAATAAATGGTAATTAATTCATGCAATGTAATTTGAAGACTTTTGATGTAAAGAAAGAATGGGTTGACAGGACAAACACAGAATGAGGACAAGGACGAGATTTTGATGCCGTGCAAAAGCTCAAAAAGCCAGTAACATAGTGCAGTGAGATCTAGGATGACCAACAATTTAAATGAGACGGTGCAAAGTGAAGCATTTAGCTCCATTACAGCAATGCATGAGCCTAAAAAATATCAGTTACTTCTGACTACTTTCACCATATGTAAACATAATTGTGAAAATAAGGAGTTGTAAATTACCCCATAATTAGCCACAAAAATTACAAATTGATAATAAAACTGCTAGTGTTCTAAGCTACTATTTTATCTGAAAACAATTAGATCTGTAAACAGAATATATGTCAGATACCAACATGTCATATATCCAGCCAAGCCCATATACACCCATTGTCTGGCCCTGCTTCAATCACAATCAAGGCATATTCTAGATCCCACAACAATATTTATATACAAGGTTATGCTTATTTCAAGCATTTTTCAAAATATAAAAATGAAATGTAGTTATTTAGACATATTATCACAACAGCAGTAACAATAACCTTTTTAGTGCCAGGTGCTTCTTTTCAAAGACACAAAGCAAGTCATAGTGAAAGCATGGCTAGAAAATATCTAACTAGATGATATCCAGAGAAGTTAAATGGCTACCATGCCACCACAATTATGATATGATTGGACTGCTTTCAACAAAGATAAGGCCACAAAACTACAAATTGTCTTCTGAGAGCAAGTTGATAAACAATCATAAGTGTATGTGATGATGGATTGAAATCCTAGGTAAATCAGAACTAGTAACTTACAACTTGTCCCAGAGAACGCATCCGGAGACCCCTAGTATGCATGAAATCAGTTAGAGTCCGCCCATCTACTGGTGAAAGCTCCAATGAACCAAAATCCGCCACCTGTATTCTTTAATTAGTGCTTTTGCAAATTCTGACTATTAAGGGGAAAATGCTGCATAATATAGAGGAATTACCAGTTTTGGAAGAGCAACATCAATATAGTATATCTGAGATAAATCAATTAGTTCTTCCAAGGTCTGCTGATCAAATTATAGTTAGTTAACAGAACAATAAACTAAAATGAGTGACCCAAAAGTGTCAGGAAAGGTGATTACCTTGCAATGAAGTCCAGTATCTGTTTCTTTCAATCGAGCAAAAGCTGCATCAGACAACAGCCTCTGCATTCCAAACTGTTTCTCTTTGCGACTGTTTTCAAGCTGAGCATCATTCAAAGCCAATAAAGAATCTTCATCTTCCCCAGGTACAGCATCAATGAGAGATCTCGAGTTTTCAGACTGCATTGTCTTACTGCTTTCATCTGATTTTTTCTTGTTGTTTTTAAGGGATCTAAGAGGCGCCCCAAGTCCCTCAACCTTCATTTCTTTTTCCTTGGGAGACTTCTTACCATTCTCAGCTGATGGTTTCTTATCCTTTTCTTTACTTTTCTGATCTTGCAAGTGTTGTATCCAACAGGCTCCCAATTCCCATCTCACATAATCATCCTGCTTCAGTTCCTCGTTTTCAAGCTTAGCCAGACTTTCTTCCAACAGTCTCTCTAAAAATGCTTGAGAAGTCCTGAGCTCTTCATGTTCCAAAGTTTGCAAATGTGAGGCTGATTTACTTGATTCTGTGGGTGTTGTGTCATGAAGAAGTAACCTCAAGCTGTAGATCAGACAAGGTGAGGCTTCCACATAACTATAAAATCCATAAATATGTGTTGGGAAAACAGCTGGCATTTTGATGTCTGGCCATAATAACACAAAACACATTGGATGTGAAGTGACTAGGCAATAGCCATGCACATGCCCAAAAATTGTTTGTAATGCTAATCATGGACAATCCTTTACTTGAGAGTCACACATAGATTCCAGCATGTGGACATAGAACACTGTATCAAATCATTATTTAATTTCCCTGCTTTGGTAAACTTCTGTCAATGTTCAATACAATGACAAGATTGGTAATTTTCAATGCAGAGAATTTGTAATTCTTTGTGAAGTCATCTTTGCACTACAATTGAAGAAATAATAGGGTAGAGATTTAAATTCAGAAAAATTCAATTGAATTCGAAAATTGCTGGTGATACTCAATGGGTCATTGTTGCAATTCAAAGAGGTTGGGGAAAATCCACTTCTTAAAATGCCCAAACTTAGGTAAAAGCCTCAGACTGAAATCAGTATTCTGATTCATCCAAATAGATAGCTGAGTTAGAATTCATGAGTTAATTCATCCTCCTGTAGTTGTTATAAGTAGAGTCAAGCAGCTGCACTCTAACAAATATCATTTATTGACAAATTTTATAGCCAGGAAAAAAATGCATAAAAATTGGCTACAAATGTGGTTCTGCAAATTCAGAGACAGCAAGTAGTGTATATAACCTGTTTATATTAAGGGCATTAGCACCACCTTCAGGCTGTTCAAGGAAAATACTTTGAGCCGGAGGACTGACTTTATTTTCTGCCATGGCCTCAACTTTCACAACAGCAATGTAACCACAGTATCTTACATTGATTACACCAAGTGTTGCAATGTCCTGCACTTGAATTTTGGAAATTTCATCAAGACTTTTACCACTTGCGACATATTAAATTGATATTGTAAAAAACTCACATGAGCAGCAGTATTCTCATCTGCAGTAATCCCTTTCAATAGGTTCCGCTCTACTATATTTTTTCTATCCACTCCAGTTGCTTGAATTCCATCAATTTTAGTATCCACTTTAGAGCTTGCATTGGTGGCATCTTTCATGATATTAATGCTCAAGTCCCCTACTTTCTCTGTAAAAAGAACCTCACCATTTGCATCTGGAGATATCGAGTCTTTCTCAATTTTAACATGTTGCACAGCCTTAATGGCTCTGAAAATGGCTACATCGATGAATAGGCTATGAAGAAGGAAGGTTTTCCTGTCCCGAATCTGCCTCTCCTCTACTGTGTTGCAGGGCATTGATGCAAGAAGCAAAAACTCATTAGTCCAAGGTATCAGATCACTATTCCCATCTCTTCCTAGACCACCTCCATTTCCCCCCCAAATTGCATCCTCAACAGGAAGAGGAGGAAAAGCTGAAGGTGACTGTGCTGCAAAGGGAGGAGCAAGCCACGTGTTTGCTCTAAAACCATAAGGAAGATTCCCAAACTGCAAGAGAGAAATTGGGGGAAAGGGGACAAAAAGTAGAATTAGACACAGGAATTACAAGCATTGTTAAATGTCAATAGCTTATGTGGTGGAACAACCTATGGTTCTATACCTTGTTACGTTCCATGAAGGCTTTTGTGAGGTCACCATAAGCCTGACACATGAGACATCATATACATAACTTTAATCAAACTTTTTGGCTAGCCAAAAATATACAATAGTCAGAGATAAAGTAGAATTACACTTTGATGTACACACGTGCAAGCTGTTTATTTTAAGTATCTGGTAATTCAAAAATTAAATTGACCAAACAACAACAAATGTATGAAGTTTGGCGAAAGCACAAGCATTTCCACATTGAGAGCTGTTTATTCTGAGAACAATATGGTCAAGTGAAAAATGAAAAAACAGAACAAAGGAATATTAAAAAAACAAAGCATGGCAGCAATGGATAGTGAAGAAACAAACATTGTCGAAGGCCCTGCTAAGCTGCCGTAGTAAATCAACCAGATTGTGACACAGAATCCGCTGCTTCCCAACACTGTAGAATCCCTTTCTGCAAGCTTCAACTTGAACCAACTTCCCATTGCAAAGCTTAACCTAAGCATTCAAACCAAAACATCTCATCAAAATTTTCAAAACAGCAATGTGAAATGGTAACTTAGAGATGCTTGAAATTGAATCTTCTCACGTCCAAGGAGAAGAGATGATCTTCCACTTTAATTTCATCAATGTGTCGTTTCGTTGCCCTCCTTATAACTGCAAGATTCATCGCACCAGCCCTTATTTCCACAATTAAAGACTCAATTTAAAAAAAAAAAATAATAATAATAATATATGATTTGAATATGTAGAAAGGAACACGTACATTGAAGAGGTGGAGTGAGGTGCGAGAGAGAGAAGAACTCATAAAAACTCCCAATCTTAGGGCAAGAATGGCTCATATATTCTTCAGCATCCAAAGAAACATCTTTCGACGGTGAATTCGCTGATAAAGACTGTTTACTGTCAACACTTCCTCCGCCGCCGCCGCCGCCGCCGCTGCCGACTTGAGATTTGACTGTGGTTTTCTTGGTGTTCTTGACTTGCCCACCCGGCACATTCTTTCCAGCATCAATCTTAGGCTTGTCCTGCACACTTCCCGATGGACCGAAGCACGTCGTGCAGGCCACGATGTCCAGCAGCCGCCTGACGTGAGCCGCCGCGAGCTCTTCATCGTAATCCTCTGATCGGAAAGTTAAAAAAAAAAAAAAAATGACCGTTGGCATCGTAAATCGAAAATTAGGGGTTATTAGCGTTACACAGATTTTAGAAGCTAGCAAGTCGTCGTCGTTTTGCGCTTCATTAATCCAGCGTAAGTTGCCGCTGCTAGAGCGTCGCTTGTGCCCCGGCTCGTAAGCGCATTCGGCGGCGTCGTTTTGACGAATAAATTGCAGTTATAATACCTAGTGAAAAAGGTTTTAAATTTACATTTACCACACGTTTCATTTGTCCAAGAATTTATTAAACCCATTAATTAATAGGTCCTTGTTGTATGTCAGATTTTTCAAGGAGCATTTAACTTTGAGTTCGTACAGAGCAAAAAAATCATTATTAATTAAACTCGTTAGTTAAGATCAGTGAATAATACTATAAATAGGTATATTTTAATGGATTTTAAAGAGTGTTTTAGGGATCCTCACTCCGCTCATCAGTATTTTACAGATTTGATGATCAACATCACAATCATAAGCAACAATCAAAAGTAAAAGCAGCATATAAATCCAAATTTTTATCTTCACACCATCGGAGATGGGTGGGACTTGGGAGGCAGTCAAAAGATATTGTCATTGTTCCTCACTTTTATTTATTTGTTATTTTTATTTTTATTTTTGAGGAGCACATGCGATTGACCCTGCAGTTTACGAAAACAGTGGAGCCAACTTAATTAACAGAATAGATAGATAGATGGGTGGCGAGTTTATTAATGGAGGATTTGCCATCATACTTAAGCTTGCCTTAAAGATTGGCAATGGCACCACCTTCCCCGGTCAAAAGTGCTTACCTTCGATCAGCTTGAGCACGCAAGGCTTGAGCGCCGGAACATCGACGGTGTCCTTCAGCCTCGGCCCTCTAATCTGTGAGACATGGAAGCCCAAAGCCCAAATCGATTAAACGTGTGGCCCAAGTTATACTGTCAATTGAGCAGCAAAATTCACCGCACGCACGCATTATCGTTGGTTATAAAAATAAAATAAAATACTCACCTCATGGGACAGGGAAAAATTTGTGATGTAGCAAGTTTCCGTGTTCACTGATAAAAGCCGGCGAACATCTATTATCCTGTCCGTCGATATGCCCTGCTCATAAGATGGGTTGTTTTTTCTTCCGAGTTAAACATAGAAAACGGACACAGAATGAGCGATCATTATGCACCCACGGTGCATATTGACTAAAAAAAAAAAAATCGTGTATTTCTCTTCCAACAAACAGACAGACAATACTCAAAGTTGCCAATTTTCTCCGTCAGACTATACACTAACCACGAACGTCTTGCGTTTCGCGACACGCAAAAATTATTAGGTATGTAGGATTGGATCTACCGTGTCATCCTTGGATTGGCCGTGTCCACCCGATGATTTCTCTACAGACAAATGGCATTTTAAGTCCATCGCCTTTAGGGCAGCGATGGTTAGAATTTGGCAAGAAAAATCCAATCAGGAAGCCTCGCCACCAGCACGATTTCTTTTTCTTTTTTTTTTTTCTCTTCTCTTTGCGAGTCAACTTCCCACCAACAATTATACGTCCAGACAATATTCGGATCCTTTGTGCTATGAAAGCAAATATGATACCAGATCGGATTTGGATCCTTCCAATTAGCAGCAGACGCCGGGTTAGGGAAAACAACATTTTTATAGACCACTTAGCTCAGAGTGTGCGATAATGAAGTGTTTCGAGTAGACTACAAGCAAAACCAATTTTATAATCTGCAGAGCATAACCCGGCAGAAGGTGCTAGGGAAATTGACGAAAGAATTGTACTGTGCTATGCCCGCAAGCACCGCGCGGACAATTTTACCACTGAATTCAGAATATAATAGCTCGGGATGCTGAATACAAAAGTAATTAAGCGCAACAAACAACGAAGAGTGTGGCCATTCTTCAGGGGAATCTATTAGAGAATATCGAACACAAGAAGCATGAACGAAGAAGCACCAACCTTCAGAATAACAGGAGTTTCGTCGGGTAGGTTTACTGTGATATCTGTAACAACTGGGAGAACTGTGAAATTTGACAAAACCCAACAAAAAAAAAAAAGAAAAAATTCAGATTGCTAATTAAATAAATATGAATCAAGGATTTATAACGCAACAAAGAATTCATAGATGACAAATCGATGATATACCCTTCTCTTCCTTCTTCTTCTTCTCTCCTTTTGCTTTGCCGCGGTTGTTCCTAGGTGCCATTTTCGACCTTCGCTAGATTAAACAAGACACAGCTCGTCGAGTGTACCTATTTCGGCAAAATTTGAATTACTGCCTTTTCTTTGTAAAATTATCATTCAACGCCTACAATAAACATGGAGTAGCCAAAAACCAGAGACCATTCCAAAATTTCCAACCTCAGATTACCGTCAAGAAAAATTTCTCGAGCTAAAACAGAAAATTTTTCCAAAGTAGAAAAAGAAAAGTGATGGTTTTCCGGACAAAGAACTTCCATTAATAACAACAAGGGGGCGGTTAAGGAAGTCATTAGCTCAAGAAACAATTACCAGATACCAGAAAGGCTGAACTCAGGAGGATTCTGGAACTTTGAGGACTGAATAAGAGAGAGATGCAGATAGAAAAATAAGGTTCTTTAATGCACTGCTACTAAATGTTGAAGTTGGTATCGGTAAGAGCTGATACCAACTGTAGCTTATATGTAGATAGGCTGAAATTGGCAGGAAAGAGTTTAAGTTGAAAGGCTGAGAGCTGCAAGAAATGAGCTCTCAGGAATTGGATGGCGAAGAGAGCGTCACCATCGAAAAGTGTAATGAAGCTCTCATCCACTAGAGGGAAATGGCGAGACAGAGGGAAGGCTAGAGATATACAGCGGGGCGTGATAAGGAAGGAAGGGCGGAGATTTAACGGTCAGATGGCATGTGGCATTTTCTGGCCTTTGCAGTTTTTATCACACCGAGGATATTTTAAAATTCCGAAGACTTATTAATTGAATGTTAATAAAATAAAAATGGTGTTCCATGCTATACGAGACATGCCAATCAAAAAATTAAAAAAAAAATAAAAAAGTGAGAGAAAATACAAATAAGGAAAAAAAAAAACAAAATTTCCTGCCGCAATTAAAAAGCAAATTTTTCATAATGTGCCGCAACGAATCTCGACTTGGCCGTCCACAGCGTTCTGATTTCATACAAACATAAAAACACACCCGTCATGCTTGAATAAATTGGTAGTTGACCTGTATAAATTGTAAATTCCACGACTCTCCATCAGCTACTAACATGGAAAAATGAGTATTTTTATTTGTTTGTTATAAATCAAGAAAATCTCTGTAGATTGCCCATTGTGTCTAACTCTGACAAGCAATCGACGAAGAAAATACGAGATTGACCCTTTTTTTTTTTCTTTTTTGGTTACATTTTAAGTTTTAAGGAGAAAAATCCCCCCCCCCAATTGCAAAGGGTGAATGATTTTCAAATGGTTTGGCATTGATACTGTACCTGTGGGGCTGAAGAATTTTCTCAATTAGTTTCTTGGCAAATAGATTGTGCGTTGAGGTGTTGCAATATTCTCAATACTATTTTATTAATTCATTTGCAATCCCGAATGTCGATGACATGTTTTACTTCGTATCCATAGATACATTCTAATTTTACGACATTTCTTTTTTTTTTTTCTTTTTCTAAAAAAAAAAAAAATAACCTGTTCTTTGGCACTTCCTCTATTCTCTTTTATTTCTCTTCGGACGGACACCATGGAAACTAGTCACAAGGATATTTACTGTTGATGCTGAGAATTTATATGCACTTATTATTCAAATTAAAACGTCCCATAATTATGAAGACCAATCCTTCGACTCTTGGTTGGGATTTACCATAATAATATTCATTACTTATAGAATTCTTCTATTCTTTGCAATTGTGACAATTTTAAAGGGTTTTTTTTTTTTTTTTTTGGGTCACACCGGGCACGAATCTGTAAAAATCCTACATGTTATTCATAAATGTATACGGATTTCGAGAGTTTATTTGGGTTAAGCATTTTCGTAACTCCTCCGAGAAGGAACACAACAGTTTACACGGTAAATCTCAATAGTGTCCATATTTTTGAAACTCTTGATTTTCTTTTTAATAAAAAAAAAAAAAAGTGGATTGCACTGAATATGGAACTCCATCCTTAGGCTTTAAAAGTAACTATTATAAGGGAGATGCATACGGTGATCGGCATTCCAAGAGCCAAATTGTTTGTTTACCATCTTCACCATTTCTCAATCTTGAATGCAAGAAATCAATTCCGGAGAAAATTGCTTCGGCCATGGCTCCCAACGGTTAGAACACAAGCTCGGCTAGTTCTTTTTTTTTTTTTATCTATTTTTTGAAAAACTTTTACTACTTTTTTCAATTAGTTGATAACAGAGACTTAGTACTTACATGTTAACACCAAGCTGTGTGTTGTAGCAAGATATATAGACAATATTCATTATATGATTCTTCTCTTTTCCCTTCATGAATCAAGAAACGAAGATGTATTATAAAAATTATTTAAAAATTGATCAAAGCTGCAGCGAGTATATATGAGAGCAATTTTAGAGAGAATGAGAGAGATGCCTCTGCAAAAGTATTTGCAGCGTGGTGGTAGTACAGCACATGTTCTTTTTTTTCTTTTTTAAAAAAAAAAAAATTTATGGTAGAGGGTATTCTATTTTTTATATATTCTTAGTAGTGAATTTTAAATGTTATAATAATAATAATAATAATAATGGGACCCACCGAGTATAGTTCGTGTGCAGGGGGTTAAGCCCATGGGTTGGGCATGAGTTCGGATTTTAAGCAAATGTTCAGGATTTTCTGCACTCATGGTCAAAGTTGATCTAAGCGCACCTTCTTCTTGAAAGAGGAAAATGAGTCGTATGTACGTGAGAAACAAAGGAAAGCTTGGACCGGAAGTACTTCTCACTATTAATACTTTTAATATTTAAATCACTATATATATATATATATATATATATATATATATATAGAGTAGATGAGAGCGACTTTAAAGAGAAGTGGAGGGATTATTTAGCAAAATTATGCATGTTCCTATTAGTGTATTTTAAATATTAAAAGGATGACTCGAGAGACTATGCCGGTCTGAGCTCGTGCGCAAGAGCTTGAACCCGCAGCTAGGACGCTAGCTCGGGTGCAAATCCTTACTAATATGGATGCCTGTTTTCCACGGTGGTGGTGGGATTACCCACCCACCATTTTGCCTGAAAATGATGCGTAGAATCGAGGGATGATAGTGCGAACAAGTTGACCAGGACTCCCCATTTGTCAGGCCTCGGGAGGGGCCTCCGTGCAGATACCCATAGTTTCATCTACATTCTCCTAACCAGTACTGTAGCCGGCGCATCAAAAAGGCAAAACGTCTGAATTGATAAAAATGCGATAGTAGTAATTATTCGTGGACTAATCAGACCTTGGCTGTAAAAAATTGATATTTATTGATATAATAGAGTTGATTAAAATTAATTAAAGAATGATGTTTAATTGACGCGGACCAGAGTATGTACTCACGGATATTAGAATCCGCATGATATTCCCTTATAAGGTCTAATAATTTTATTTATGCCTGCAAGCAAATCTATCGCGCAAGAACTAGCCAATTATAATTATTGGCCACTAATTTCTTTGTTTTCTAGGACCATTATTCCACAACACTGGATGTTTTGAGCATCTCTTTCCAGGCTACAATGTGTGATCCAGGCACTAAGCGGGAGATTCGTTTCAACATTTTATTGGTCGAAACTGTCTTAACAAAAAAACGGATGGATTGGTCAAAACGAGCCAACCAAATCACTCTCCTTTTGTCGTATGGCCAGCCGAAGAGTCCCAAACGCTAAGCCAACCAGAATGCTCCCAATGCTCAAGTATAGGAGTGGCGTTTCGCTATCCCGATTGAAAACAAACACACTAATTCTGTCAGTGGGTACTTTCGTTAGTGTTCCTGCAAAACTTTTAGCCACTATCAGCTGTCTTCCCTCTTGGTCAACTGAAGCAATTCATCGTTTCTTTTAATCAAAGTAGAGAAAAAGATCAGTTGCCGGAACGAGTATCTTTCAGAAGTGGGATGAGTAACAATAATTGCCATGGTAGTCTCCTTCTAGAAAATAAGATAGATTGTGCACGCCTAATTCAATCTAAACTGCCGCACAGTGTGAGAGTCTTACGTACTCAAAATATTCTTTATAAAGAATCATTCACATGATATGAGATCAGCAAGAATCAAGGGCTTGGCAAACAAATCTGTGGTCCTCTAAGTTATCAATCGAGTATATCAAAGTTACTTCAATAAAACTCAAACAGTGGTCAACTTGATGTAGTGGTAAGTCAGCTCAAGCCAAACTTAGGGAAATGGTGTTAGTATATTTTCAAAAGAGATAAAGGAAAAAGAAGGGACAATGTCTCACATGAAAAGGATATAAACCTTTTAAAGTACTTTATAAGTGAGGATATACTTCATAAGTTTATTTAGTTTAAAAGGACATCATGGACAAGCACCAAGCATGCATGACACATAGGCACTTTTATAGACAAACTTAGATTTATTATATTAATTAATTATATTTTCAATTATTAAAGTCTTAGAAATAATCATATCTTTGCCTTGTTATATCTTGAAATGTTAGTTCAAAAATAGTTTTTGTAAGCATTTTAAAGTCAATAAAAAATAATCAATAACAAGTTATGTTCAAAGAACATGAATGTCCAAAAACAATTCAAAATAATTATATATGTCTTTGCAATATTTTATCCAAATGTAGTTATATAACTATCTAAATAACTTGTCTTAAAATAGTTAATTGCATATGTTAGGATATAACTATTTTGAATTAGGGACATGTTTATTAGTGACACAACTAATCCTCTAATTTTTATACAAAGATTCAAATTAATTCTATTTTACTGAAAAAAAGAAATCTAGTATAAGCAATCATGCATAGAAAAACTTATCTATAGTCTAAATTTCATGTTGCATAAGTACAATTAAGGGCTTCATTACAGTGAGATTATTATATGACTTAAAGTATTATGTAGTATTTAGATTTTATAAATTTTTATTATAATAAATGATTTCTAATCTAGTCACACATGTTACCCACACACACCTTCTTCCCCCTTCATAACTTTAAAGGATAAAAAAAATGACCAAAAACAAGATAGAGTAATTATATTTCTAGTATGATAAATCATGTATAAAAAGAAATGAGTTTATCTTAAAAGTATGAAATAATGCATTACTTATTTAGGATAAAATGTAATAGTTGTAAGTAAACAATGTATGATATTGATTTCAACAAACGACTTAAAGTTATGACATTTAAAATGGACTTCATATATATTAATTAAGTATAAAATTTGGTTAACTCACTTAAAGAAATCAAGTCCATTAAGTGTAAGTATGTCTTTAAAAGAAAGACATGTATGGATGGCTATGCTAATATTCAAGGTTACAAACAAACTCAAAGGGTTGACTTTAATGAAATTTTTTCACTTGTAGTTATGATTAAGTCCATAAAGATTTTATTTACCATTGTTATATATTATGATTAAGTAGATTTTACAGAGCTTAAACATTCACATTGATAAAAGAATGAAAAAGTTTGAATTTGTTAAAAGAATAGATGAATCTTATATTTACAAGAAAGTTAGTAGGAACATATTATTTTTCTAACACTTTATATGAGAGTGACATATTACTAATAAAAAAGGATATATCATTATTCTAATGCATTAAAGTTTGGTAATCAAAAAATATTCTTTATAAAGGATATGAAAGAAGTAGCTTATATTATTGAAAAAGATCTATAGAGAGAAAATCTAAATGGTAAAGATTTATAAAGATAAATCTAAAAGGTTACCTTTAATTATTCCTATCTATGTACAAATTGTTAAAATAGTTTATTAATAAGAATCTAAGGAGAGATTTTTTTCTACATTGCATAACATAATTCACTCCAAAGACATATGTCCTAAAGCATAAAATTAAGAGAGATATAATAGATAAAATCTATTGTGTATGCAGTATTATTTTGAACACTATATATATCTAATGAGTAGATATGAGATTGATCCAATTAGGAGTCATAGAATAGTAGTAACATGCATTTTTAAACATTTGAGAAGTATTTAAAAATATATTTCTAGTTAATAAAGAAACTAAACTTAAAGTTTAGAAACATTTAGATAATAGCTTTTAACCTATTAGAGTCAATAAAAAGCCATTGTCTACATAAATTTTTACCCTAAATGGTATGATTATGAGTTTGAAGGGTTATAAACATAAGATGATTTTCATACTTAAGCACATCTTCACATATGATTTAATGAAATAGATAATTTGGATCAAGAAGTTCATTATTAAACTTATTGAGGTTCTATGCATTGTTAAGTCAATAATTATGTACTGTGATAACAATATAACCATTGTATATGAAATCTAGGTCTCATGAATAATCAAATTATATGCCTAAATGATTCCTTCTCATCATAAAATGAAAAGTGGAATGATGTAAAAAGTACCCACTTAAAAGGATTTGAAAAATCCTAATGCTAAGTCTTTGTTTAAATAATGACATGATCATTATATTAAGGGATATGATATATAATACGAAGGTAATTAGTTATAATGCAAGTGGGCGATTATTAATGTATGCCTTAGTAAGTAATATGTTAGTTACTATTATGAATATATATTTAATATTTTATGCTTATAATTAATCAATTAAAAACATTCTTATTTTTAGTATTGTTTATATAATGATATAATCATTAATAGACTTTAAAAATAAAATTCATAATATAAATATACTTTACAAAAGTAATTATGATAAAATCATAATTATGAGATGTCTATTACATCAAAGTATTAATCCTAAATATTTCTAGTCAATACACCATCAAGATTGGACATTAATGGAACTATAAGATTAACATACGTGATGTTTTTCTTCTTATAAAGAAAGCAATTGATCTTACAGACCAAACTATAAAGATACTTAAACAAATATATTAGTGTACTTAAACAAATATGAGAGTACTTATTAGTCAAACAAGTTTATTAAATCAACCTATTATAAGAATTTTTAAATGAAATATTACTTATATGTATGATAAATTTCTTATATAACAATTGTATAAGTGATCCTCAAACTTTAAATCACCAATATATCTCATATAGGAATTAAATTTGATTTCACCATTGGATTATACTAATTGAGGATCGCTTGTGAGGTTGAACATTAAACATATCATTAATTATATAGAGATAGTTAAATGATCAATAAAAGATTTGTAAAGATGAATATGTTCCTCTCTGTATCCTAGTAAAACTATAATATTAATCCTTATCGCAACATTAAAGAGCAAATATACAAAAGGACCTAAATTAATGGTATACATTATCCATTTAGTAAACTTAAAAGCCTTAAGACAAACTATATTGCTTTGCCTTTTAGTGTTATATATATTGCATTTTTTTTAAGAAACATAAAATATAATTATTCACAACTTTTCAATTTCCTTTCTTATTGTTTTTCCTTGATAGGTTTAAGCATGAAGCACATTATTCCTTAATCAAGTGTATCTCTTTATGCCATGGTAGGGCAAATAAAAGATTTTAGTAGATCTTACTAATATGCCAAGTATTAAAATAAACTTTTGAAAAGGTAAAATGCAAATCACATAGTTCTACAAAGAGTAATTTTTTTTTAATTTTGTTCTTGAATTTTTTTTATTCCATTCAACTTTAATATCTTAAGATTCTTAATAAATCAAGTTGATTGTTTTTCTTAATTAAGTGTCACTTTTATGCCTTTATTACACTTTAAGTTAATTAAGTTATATATGCTTTTAATCTTTCCCTAAACTAAATTGATTGGAAAACATTTTTTTTTTTCTCATTGAGCACATTACAAAAATGAAATCTTAAGCACACCAAACTAATGCTAAAGGGTACCTTAAAATTAGCTTTATAGAAACTCAATATTACTTGACTTGCCAATTGACCAAAGATACTTTTACTATAAACACAAGATTCATTTTTTTTTCTCCTTATTTTAGTTAAAAACCATATGAATTTATAGGTAGCTTGAGAAGAATATGATGTATATAGGTAAAACCTTGCAAAACTTTTCAAGTTAAGTCTAATTTTAATTTATTGGTTATGGCACATCAATTTAATTAATAAGATTAGTTTAGTTGGCCATAAGAGTAGAGTTCTTAGAAAAGGCTATAGATTTAAGTTATAACTCTTTATTAATTATTTGAAATAAAAGATACAAATTTATGACCTTGATAATTAACTTTTTAAACACCTTTTATACTTGAACCTCTTTAGCTTACCCTTTATTTCCATGATATATCAAAATTACATATTTTTAAGTTGTTTAACTCAACTCTCAAGGTGTCATTTCACAACCATTGATATCCCAAGTAACTTCATAACCTCAATTTTAGCTACCTTTTCCATTATCTCATGGATGTTATATCTAGCTCTTGTCAGATCATAATAAACTTATTAATTCAAATTTCATGGCCAGCTCAATATTACAAGGGATTCTTTACTAAACTTAATGATGATTTTTAGTTAACATGATATTCTCCAAATTGTTATGAATGTGAAGTATAAGGTCGCACCTATAAGTTCTAAGGAAATATTGGAAAACAAATTAGTTGCTATTATAATCCAAAAATAGATAACATTTCCTTCTAGTCTTGTTTTGTATGACAGCTTTATAATAGTTAGCTTTCAACTATTTGAATAAGTCAAAATACTATATTAAGAGCCCTATAGTTGATAAACTAGGCTTATAAAATACTTACAAGTTACTTTAGATGAGTAAATTAATCTTATGCCTTCAACATATAAAAATTATGTAATCTAGAAGTAATATATTGACTTTAAAACTCAATAAGTGTAGCCACTGGCATAATAAAGTTAAGATTTACAAATCATTTTGAACGATGTCTATTTTGAGGACTTGGGGTATATTGCAATTGGCAACCCAAACTTTCAGGAGAACGCAATCAATTTTAAAGACTCCCTAGAGAGGTGTCATATCACCATTCATTGAAGGCTTTCCTAATAGCTTATTATAATGCTTTAAAACACATGGATTCTTTGTTAAAATACTCTCCAATCATTATTTGTGAAATTCATAATGGGTCATGCATTTCTTTAGTAATGCATAATATAAATAAATTTTCATCATTTTGATAGATAATTACTTTTAGAAAGAAACAATAGCTTTATGAAATTCAACATATTTTAATTTTAGGTCAATTTAATGGTGGTCTTCATACTTTCAAGGTAATTTGCATGTTTATTAGTATGCCATCTATAACATTTTATGTTATAATTATTTTGCATCCTTATGTTGTCTATCTTGATCAATGAGGGGTCTCACTCTCACTTACTCTACCCACGTTTAAAGGAGTTTAAGGCTAATTTACACTTAAAATTTGTTTGTAATTAAATTATAGGTTGTTTTAAGTTCAAGTGCAAAGAAAGAAAAAAATGAAAACAAAAAATTAAAAAAAGAAAAGGAAAAAGAAAAATAAATAAAGAAATAATATAGTTATTATAAGTCAATTTAAAAAGTTTAATACACAACTTAATTATACACTAAGTTTAAAAGGAAAAAGTTAATGAGTTTTTAGACTAAACCCAAAACTAGAAAGGTTGCTTTTGGATAAAAATTACTAATGCCAAATGTATCATTAAACCTCGATGAGGGGTCTTTTGCTTCTCAAAAGCCTGTGACCAAGTATATTAAGTATTTGAAATTTGATAAGTGCAATAATATCAACTCGCTAAGAATGGTCTTCGCTCTCTCTCCAAGGCCTAATAACCCAATCCAAGTGCAAACCTTGAAAGCTAATAGCCTAAAAAATATTTAACATGCACAAAAAAAGGAAAACTAATTTCAATCAATTAATAAAAAGCAACAAGCAAGTAAAGGAGCCTCGAGCCCCTTCACATTTAAGAAGACACTAACACACATGAGTAACAAATGAGACATAGACATGAGAGATGACAAAATAAATAATAAAAAAAAACCATTTGGAGCAAAAATAATATGTAAAAAATGTCAAAACACTAAGAAACATAATAAAAACTATGTAAAGATACCATCCAAAGAAAGGAGTAGCTCTTATATGTCACCAATGGTAGGAATGAAAGTACCTATAATAAGATTAAAAACCATTTTATTGTTTCCTTCTTTTATTCTAGTTAATATTACAATTTATATTCTAATTTAAAGTAATAAATAAACTAATTTTGCTGAAATTAAACTTCCAAAAGGCAATTTAAAAACACTCGCTTAACAAACTAGTAACTAATTATAGTAAAGGAGTTCTGAGTAATAAATCATATATGATTATTGGAGATAATCACTCATATAAATGATTATGATTAAGACTAAATCTATAATCATGCTAAGTAATAAATTAATTTCATACAATAATTTCAAAATGTTTAATCATTGGCCACTATTCCACCCACCTTACAAAGTCTTCAATGCCTTAAACATGATTTTGCCTTGCCTCAGTTAACCAAAATTACTAGAGGCAATAAAATCCAACCACACCAAAAGGCCTGACCACAGTAAAACTATAAATACAATAAAATCTAACCACACCTAAGGATTAACAAAAGAAAAATACTTATATTAAGCATTTTTATGCTCATTAGGAATTAACTGGTCTAAACTTGTAGGAAACCCTTTTACATAAAAAAAAAATCACAGGTTAGCTACATTAATTTTTTTTTCCTTTTTTTGCATAATATAAACTAATGAGCTACAAAATAAGAAATTGGCCAAAAAAAAAGGAAAAAAAGTAACAAAAAAAAAAAACACAACAAAACTTGGTACTATTGAAAGAAACTTAGTAAAAACTTGAAAAATTAATTTATAAGATAATTAGGATGGCCTTTTGAATGAAGTTAAACCAAGAGAAATGTTTGTTCTTCATTGTCATGGGTATTGAGCTTTTTTCTTAATTTTACCATTTTTAATGTTGGACTATAATGTTAAAAATTAAACAAATTAAAGGGTAAAGTTGTCTAAATCAATAACTAAATCACATAATTAGATGGTTTGTACTTTTTCCTTGTAAAATAAATGACTTTGATGTCTTTTATTTTTGAATCCTTCCTATATCTAATACAAGTATACATTATTATTTTTTAGGTAAATCCAATCCAAGTTTTTTGTTTGTGTGATACAATGATCAATTTTGAGGACCAAATTTACGAAATCTAAGAATTTTATCTTATTGAGCATTCATAGCTATAGAGTTTATAAGTGAACTTTCAATTAAAGAACCAATAACTAGCAATGAAGATGACAATATTGATTTCAACAAACTCTCATCTGACAAAGAATAATGATTCGATAAGGACTCATCCTCTAGCTTTTTCATACGTAGCTTCAACAACCTTAAGATTATGATACTCTAAAGCAAAGAAAGAAATTTCATCATTACTGCTAACAAGTTAAAGGTAATGTATGTCTATAATTCAAATTTCAATTATAATTACAATTTGCAATTATAAAAATGTGTATCCCTCCTTAGACATAAAATTTTAGATCTCGATGAATAAAAACAATTTAGAAGTCTAAATGGTGGAGATATTAGAAACAATTATAATGGCCTCAATAACAGTAAGTTAAAGACATATGATACAAATGAAGTGAAGTTGAAGTTTAATTTATATATCAAAAGCCTTGTATTTAACACCAATTCTAATGTTAAAAATTTTTACATTGTATTTTGCAAGAAACATGGTTATTATATTCAATAACAAGACTCCCGAATAAATAAATTAGGTGTAACATGCCAAATAAAGTGGTTATGTGATAGAAAAGGTACTAATAGTGGATCATAGTTTGTTACAGTGGTAAAAGACAATACATGTTAGAGAAATAATCAAATTATACTGCTATGTCTTTAGTTAGGTTAGATAAAAAGACAAGTAAATGGGTTGTCAATGACTTCATTAATGAACATAGTCATGACTTACTTCCTTAAATAATGATAAAATTCATACTTTATCATAAATCTATAAACACAATTAAAAAGTGCATCATAAACTTTGTAAATAAGTAAGATTAAAAACAAACCACATTATGCAATTCATGACAATCTTATTTGACAAATAATGTTATGTTAGGTTTACTAGGAAAGATTTATATAACTTTATTCAATTTAAGAGATTGATAAATATTAAAAAGGGAGCTACAAAGATAGTTTTAGAAGATTTTATGGTAAGGAAGCAAGCTAATCTAGGTTTTTATTTCAACTACACGTTAAAGGAGGATAATACTTTTGGTAACCTTTATTTTTCATATTCCAAGTTATGAGCTAACTATGCTTGCTTTAAAGATGTCATTGCTTTTAATGCATACTATAAATAAAACATATATAACAATCCACTAGTATTAGTTATCAGAGTTAATCATCATTATCAAATTAGAATGTTTAGGTATGCCTTACTTAAGCATGAAAAAGCCCTTTCATGCTAATGGATGTTAGATCAATTACTTTTATACATGTGTAACAAAATGTAGTAGGGTATTGTGATGGATAAGGATAAAGCAATGCAAGCTATAATTAAAAGGATGATGCTTAATAGTAAACACCAACTTTGTAATTGGCATTTGGAGAGGAATGCCTTATGTGAAATTTGAATACTAGAATTTGTGTTTGATTTTAGGCAGTGTATGTATGAGAAATTTGATGAAAGTGAGTTTGAAATTAAATGATCTAAAATGCTTGATAAATATGATATTCATAATAATATATGGATTCAAGAGTAATATAAAGATTGCCAAATATAAGTTGAGTGTTATTTAAAGGATCATTTTTTCTTAGTCTTCAAATGACATCGCGTTATGAAGGCATGCTCTCGTATATGAATGATTTCCTAAACAAAAAGTTAAATCTTCTCAAGTTTATTAGACACTATGATAAGAGATTATTAGCCATTCAAGATAATGAGTTAAGAGAAGATTATACACCAAATTACATTTCCCCGCCATGCCTCATACGCCTATATAAATGTAAAAAGCAAGTAACATTTATATAAAGGTATCATTTAAGATAATAGTTAAGGAATTATAAGAGAAATCAACATATATAATTAAACAACTAACTATATATAATAGTGATAGGCATATCTATTAGGTGCATCACTTTGATAAGTTAACTCATATAAGGATGGTGAGCTTTAATAAGATTAGGCAAATAGTGCATTATTCATGCATGATGATGAAGTCATGGGTTTTCCTTGTCAACAAACTTTTAATGTCATAAAACAAAAACAATTAATGCGTATATCAAATTCATGTATTTTACAAAGGTGGACCAAAAGTGTGACAACAATTTTGGGCTTTTATAAATCTTGTTTTATAAATAAGGAGACACCTCAAACGGTTTTATATGGTTCCATTAGGCTAGAATGCCAAAAACTATGTGGCATTGCTTTAACTTTACCAAGTCTCTATTTAGAATTTGTTAACAAGCTTCTTCATCTTATGTAACATTTGTAAGATAAAGTATAACCAAATCAGGTGAATGTAACAGATACATATTATGACCATATGTAAGACCCAGCTTTTGTAAAAACCAAAGGAATGGCAAATGTTGATAAGGATAAGAAAAGGTTGTCTTGCTTGTGTGGAATGTGCAAGAAGATAGGACACATAAAAGTTACTTGGCTACTGAAATTATAAACTTTGAGTAGCTTGAATGATAGTATGGTTGGAAAAGATCCATTGTTATAATCAATGTAAATAGTTAGAGAGGATATAGTTAGTAATACTACACATTAAGTTAGCTATTATTTCTGAAATATCCCTTATTTTATGCTTTCCTCATTAAAATGATGTATATGGTTATTGCATTTCAAATTGTTGGTGTTTCAATTTTCTTTTTAGGAGTTGCTTCGAATAATGCTTATGGTAGATGAATCAAGTTAAAGGCAAGACATGAGTGCTTACCAAAAATTTTAGGACTTTAGAGGTAAATGAAGTCAATTTCACTAAGGACATGAAAGCAATTGAAATGGGATCAATGAAGAAAAAAGGATAAAGTAATGTAAAACATAGAGTTTATGAGATTAACAACATACAAGCTTAGACTAACGTTTAAGAACCAATCATAAGGAAATGGAATTTAAAGGTAACAAGGAAAAATATGCATGCTTTAACTTTAGTTATAGCTTAAGTTCGAAATTTGGGGACTCATAGGTGAAAATTAGAAACCAAAGCTAGGCATAGTGATTTAAGTATTCTACTTTGGGGTTTTCTTAAACTATAATTTATTCATACCTTATTTGAATGGCATTTTTATTTTCATAATTTTGTTATACCTTTTTTTGTTAATTATTGTTCTTTGTAACCATTTTAAACTTGTACATTTGACTAAATTTGTTAACTTAAGCATGTTATCCCCACAAGCTCTTTATACTATTGGTTTGGATTCCAATGTCTGGTCAATAAATTACATGTAGTTTGAATTATTATTCACTTGAATTTATATATGTTTAAAATTAAGAGGCTTTTTATTTTTTTTGGAATATAAGTTCCTAATTCCCCATAACCTTACTTAGCTTTGTCAAAATTATTTTGTTTTGAATTTTGTTAAAATTAATTTGTTTTGAAAGTGAAAGTGATGAATGTGCACCACTAAAATCCAAATCAATTAGGGGGCATTGTGGTATTCTTTTATGTTTTCACATTTTCCTTTTTATTAGAAACTAGATTTGGATTACATACAAAATTACTAGAGAGAGAATGCAAATATATATGAAATATCTTTACGAAAAAGTAACCTAACCCATAGTATACATTAGGTGGCACTTTAATAAAGGGTGATGGATATGGTACAACAAGTTGGCATATCTTATTCTTTTGACAAAAAACTACATAAATCCTAAGCAATTTTTGAAAAAGAATTCACACTATTCATAAAAACACCTCCTCTCCTTCCTAGTTATGTTCTAGTTAGAAGTAACCAAAATAAAGCTTGTTAAAGTCCATAGTTTTAGCTACTAGTTCTTGGAACATTAAGCCTAATTTATAGTTTTTTACTTAGATTAGGAGATAAGTGACAACACTAGTTATCTTCAAAGGACATTCATGAATACAACTTTTAGAAATGCTAGAGTTCCTCTTCATAGCTATATGAAGGATGCTAAATGACAAATTTTGGCCTTATTATAGGCATAGTCTTGACAATTGTCTTGCCATGCTACCTTTTAAGTTGATTGCTTTCAATCTTCCTTTATAATTACATTTTATGCTAGAACAAATAGTATTATTGATGATAAAATCATAGCATTTATTCGCTTTGGGCATAACTAGCCATTTTATCATCTCCATTCTATTAGTTTTAATATCACTTAAGTTAACCTACATAAGAATATAGTCATTTATTTAATATAGCCATTTGAATATGATAATTTCAAAGCATAATAACAATAAAAAAAAGAAATGATAATGATATTCTCTTTATTGAGTCTTGATTGTTAAGAATGTCAAACTTCATGTATCCTAAGATGTGTAATTTGCAATCATGACTACAATGGTAGCAATAAACTAAGTGAATAACAAGTTCACAAGATAATTTAGATAACAATAAAGTAACTTTAATTAGATACACATATATTAGTTTGTTGTGGGACATTCAAAGTCCTCAAATTTAGTATAAGTTGGAACCATTATTCCCAACTACTCATTAAACTTTAGTTTAGTGCACACAACTTGTAATATTTGCATCTTCCCAAAAAAAAAAAAAAAGAAAAGAAAAATAACAAAACAAAACAATACACTTATAATAGTACTTTGTAAAAATTATAACATTACCTAATAAACCATTCAAGAATTACCACTTTTATAATATCTACTTCTCTCCTTGACTTTGATTTGCCTTATAAGTTATCTATTATAAATGCTCAACATTCATTCACTTTCACTAAATACAAGTAACAAAACATTGAATCCTCATTTATTAGATAAAAATTTGGTCAATTCATAGCACATATCATGCAAAATGGATGCAAAATCTAAGGAAATTAAGAAAGCAATAACAAAGGATGAGTAAAAGTTAACCTGCTCAACTATTGATATGTTTCCCTAGTACAAAACTTCTCCTTGTTTAAAATGGTTTATGTAATCACACACCCCTCGACTTTGTCTTATGTTCAACACCATTTGCTACGTAAAAGATATATGTTCATGGATATATTATTAAAACAATATCTCTTTTCACATAAATGAAATTAAATCAGTTAATCCTAATATAAGTATTACACATATTATGA
Source organism: Bruguiera parviflora (assembly GCA_019804595.1). Taxonomy (NCBI): domain Eukaryota; kingdom Viridiplantae; phylum Streptophyta; class Magnoliopsida; order Malpighiales; family Rhizophoraceae; genus Bruguiera; species Bruguiera parviflora. Next base: position 4,584,442 of record CM034052.1, on the reverse strand, counting down.
ACTATATAGGCAAGTACCAATTCTTACATTATTCACTCCATGTGATCTCATCTATAATAAGAGCATTGACAATAACATCCAAAATCTAAAACAAATGTCATTGAACCAAAATGACCATATATCAATCTTTTGTTCATTTTAACTTGTAAGTTTACTTACAATTATCAATGAATATGTGCATACTATAAATTTGATCCTTTTTCTTAACTACATAGGAATAAAATTACTCCACATGGTATAACAATTGCCAAAATCATATATCATCTCACTGTAAAGAACTGCATATGCCCATTTGTCAATTTAAAAGACAAAGGAAATAAAGCATTTGAAAGTATCAAGGAAATAAGAATGTTTGTATACTTACTCATCTCTATCCAACCTAAAGCCAAAATAAACATATCAACTAATCTCCTTCATAGAATTGTCCAATTGTGGCTTTAGTTTAATATTAGTTGCACTTTTACTACTCTTTTATTTAAAGGCAAGTAAAAATATAAGACTATTAAAAAGAATAAAAGAACAATTAAATAACTACAACTTAGAATACAAACACAAATTAGATTATAAACACATTATAAGTTTACAATTTATATGAATATGTTACAACAAAATTACACCACAAAATAAAAAAAAAAGGAACAAGTATATTAAAATAGCATCTTTAGAATAAATTTCAAATCAATATAAAGAAAACTATCACTAAGATTGCAAATAAAAAATTATAAGTTTACATTTTCCATAATTACATTTCATTAAATTATGACCAAAACAAAAAAAAAAATGTACAAAAACTCAAATTTTGGTCTCCTATAATCCAACCAAGATTCCTTGTAGGAGACATTGAATCAATAAGGAAAACAATAACATTGTTAAACCTAAGTGGTTTGCTTGGCTTTTCATTTGCCTTTGCCTTATGGACCAATATAAGGAGAATAAACTGCTTTTTATTTTTTCAACTCTTTAAAGAGTTGACGGTTTAACCACTTATAGATAAGAATCTATTTATTAGGCTAAATCATAATAGTTCCAGATTTAGAATTGTAAGGTACGATTCCTCGACCTTATAATAAGATATTAAACTAATATGAATATGCAATTATACGTAAGAAATAATAATTGTTTATGGTCACTTCTTAGGCTTTACCTTTTGTTTTTGTAATACTTTTGGTTGCAATGGGGTTTACTTCCTTTTCTTACCTCTTCCTTGCAATAACTTAAAACCAACACCTTTGTCCTTTTAATTTTCCTTCAAACTTGGCACATCAAGACCATAGCCTTTTGTCAAAACATTGTTGTCATCTTTCTTAGCCCCACAAATAAAGCTACTTGAATAGTCAGGAAAGCATCATTTAATGATCTAACCACTTTATTTATATGTTTCAACCCAATTAGGTCTATTTCTTCTAAATCAAAATCATTCATAACTATAAGACTAAAACATGTTTGGTTTATCACCTATTTCATCAACTTTTTCTTAGAAATTTGTAGATGCCTTTGTTGCATTCTTAGGAACATTAGCCAATGTTGCCCCTACCTCTAAATTTAACTTAACCTTTAACTCATCCTTTAATAAAGTCATCTAAGCCATAACTCATCCTTAAATATGGTTAACTCAGTCCTTAACTTAGCTTTTAATGTTGTGCACTCATTAGGTAAAAAGTCTAGTTTACATATCAAATTTTTTAATTTAGTAACTTTTGCCTACAAAGACTACATGTTCAAGATAATATAAAATAGTGAATGAGAATGATTCTTTCAGTTATCAATGTAAATAAATTCTTTAATGACTTATAGATACATTGTGTGATGATGACACATTCTTACCCTTATTAAGAATTGCATCCTATATTCAAAATATAGTTACGGAGTATTAGGGAATCACACCTAAAAGGAAGAGAAAGCCTCAAAATATTATATCAAAGAAGAAAATTGTTACCATTAATTTCAATAACTTATTTGAATTATTTTACATATATATATAAGGCAAACTAATCAACTTTTTGATACAAATTCAAATTTCTTTGCATTTTAACATATTCTTCATTTATTTTTCCAATTAAAACATGACTAATTTTTCAAACTCAAAAGATAATACCTTGATATCATCCAACTCTTTATATCCTTTAATCTTGAATAAAATTTCCAAACTAGTTGTAATAGTGTGTTGTTTTAATCCATCACATGTGGAACATTGCACAAATGACAATAAATTTTCCATGGCCTCACAACCAAGTGCTCCAAATAAAATAATTAAGATAAAACTGAAGTATGCATGAAAAATGAAAGTCATATTTAATAATGAAAACAAACTTGTTTACAAAAGAAAACTTCAATTGTGGACATTTTTTGTAACCTTAACTATGTAATTTGTATTACATACATTGCTTACTCTAACAACAAGACACATCTAGTTATGTGTTGTGTCTAATTAGAATTATGTTGCTTACCTTAAACTAAAACTTTTAATGTATATTTAGCCTAATTCAAATTCTTGCATGATGATAACTTCTTTAACAAGCCTAGCAAATTTAGGTTAACATAGTAAAATGAAGTGTTTAAGCAAATCACAATGCTAAACACATAAAGTAAGAACTTGACTTTGAACTCATCATTTAGTGGCAAAATTTTCACGTTATCTATAACTTTGGAAACTTCGATCCTTGATTTTGCTGAATTAAATTACTTCTTAACATCCTTATCTATCTTTAAGAAACTTTCAACCTTTACTCCATTTGATGGAAGTCTTATCATCCATTCTACATCATACAAGAATAAAATCAACTTATTCCCATGCAAATTCAAACATAAGTAATGCAATCAAAATTTTGAGCTAGCAACTTAATTAGTTTAAGGTTTATCCTAGTTACTCAAAACCTCATATGCCACCAAATCCAATTGACTAGATTACCTACATCTTAGAATCATCAAAAGACTTTATCACATTAATGAATCATAAAATTGTACACTCTATTTGTAGATATTTCTATAATATTAAACAAAAAACATAACAATTTGTATGAGTTAGTAGAAATTAACTGTAGGCAAAATAATGAACTTTTGTATTTTATAACTTATCCATATCAAATGCCATGCACATTTGTTTGATAATAAGAAATGAATTTTTATTTCAATGTACATAAGAGGTGTTGAAGAAATGGGTATAACTAATTCTATCAAGCACCTCCAAATATAATAGTGAAAACATTCATGTACATAGACAAAATTATGCTATTTTAAAACCTTAAAATGGAGCAAATTTTAAGCTTTAGTTTATGAAAGTAACTGGATGTGCTTTTCTAATTAAATATGTAAATTCAAATAATAGTGTAATTATTTAAATATGTTGATTCCTTTAAACTATATTTCTTTTTTTAAATTCATTGCAAACTTAAAACTTGTTAGTCATTTTAACATATATTCATTTGAAGTTTGATATTAAGCATTTAACAAATAACTCTACTTACAATCTTTTTTAAACTAAAAATAATAATATTAATAAAAAATAAGAAAAAAAATTCATGTATCTTAATAAAAAAATATTTTTTTGTATTACTTATAATTTAACATTTTGTAAAGGTTATTTTTAATTAAATATTTTATAAAAATAAATATTAAAAATAAAGATAATAGCTAATAGTAATGACTAGTTGTTTTATTGTTATAAAAATTAATATTTTTTAATGATCAAAAATAATTAATTGAACTAATATAATCTAAAATGTCTTAAAAATTTTAAAATTAGGAATATTTCACTGCATAAACTAGTATCTTAACTTTCTTATCAGAGTTAGATTTTAGCTCATTTATTTATAAATAAGTCTTTTTTTTAAGTTCTTTTTATTTGATAAAATATAAAATAAAATTTATTTTATAAATAAATATGATAAATTTTTTTATTTTTAATATGAGATACAGATTTTTTAAAATATATTTATTTTTTTAAGATATTTCACTAATTAAAAGTTTATATCTCTATCTTTATAATTTAGAATCATAATCCCGAGACAGCATATAAAGTTTATGATTATAAAACTACTTTTAACGTGTAAACTCACAACGTGACGAACTTTTTAATGTAACTAAAAAAAAAAAAAAATGAATTTGAAAACCGATCGATTAGAGACCCGAAACGATCTGACCAAATACAGCCCAACCTCCTCCTCTTTGGTCACCAAAATCTTAGGTGTCATGCAAAGTCATTTTCGATAGCAAATTCGTAAAAACACAAAAATTGGAAATTGACCCGCATTAAATAACTGTTCTTAGGAAGTTTAAGTTTTTTATCTTGGTAAATTGACATGCATAAATGTCTGAATACTGACGATCTGCGTCGCACTAAACAAGGGTTCGCCTGTTGGTGTCAAAAGGCAACTTTCTTTTCATAGCTGGTGCCATCCGGCGAATGAATGGATTAACGAGATTCCACTGTCCCTGTCTACCATCCGGAGAAACCACAGCCAAGCGAACGGGCTTAGCTGAATCGGCGGGGAAAGAATAACTGTTGATCTTGACCCTAATCTGACTTTGTGAGATGACTTTAAGATAAGTGGAGCCTGCAAAAATAAAATATCACTACTTTTTACCGTTATTTTACTTATTTTTACTTTTTTTAACGTTATTTTTATTTTTTTAACGTTATTTTACTTATTCCGTTAGTCCTAGAAGGGGCCAATACCCCGCCATGGACATATCAAAGTCTATTAGAAAAAACCCCTCCACATTAATTTTTGGCGTAAAATGTATTCACTTGAGAACAACCGTCCTGGCAGCCATGGACGTATTAAGTTGTAGGGCTGCCAGCGAGAAGCTCTACAAATCAAAATATAAAATGTTGAACCATCAAATATATAATAGCAGTGCCTGGCAGCCGTGGACAGGTTCCGCGCAGCCAATACGTCTCAAACATCCTGGCGTCCCCCTTTACCTAACATGCGCACCCAATAACGCGAATCGCTGCTTTATTGCACCAGCAACCGAGAATAAGCAGGTTCGGCACGACCACTCCTATTTTGAAGTTCTGGGAAGGAACACGATTTCATAAACTCGCTTGGACCCGCGAACTATGGTCATACGGGATTCGAACGGTTTGTGTACTGGTATGTCGTCTAAACGAGTGTATACAATCCATAACCAATTAGGAAAACCAAAGAATTTTAGAATCGAAGCCCTCTACGTGCACACAATTCAATACCCTTTTTTTTATTTCTTCTGCTGAATTAGTAATCATCCAAAGATTATGGCAATTTTAACGCCAAAGTGTCCACGAGACCAGTAATGCGGATCAGTGTCTTAAAAGTCCATTTCCACGAGAAAAGCAAAGAGTGAAGAAGCCACAAGTCTGGATTATTATAGCTGAAATAAAAATTACAAAACAGCATGATTACCTTTCCATTAGTATGCTAGTACTGATCAAAATTATGCCACAACATGACTCACACATACTGCCCGCTAATAGTACTTCACTAAAATCCCTACAAAATAACTGCCAGATTCTTAATTTATTCTTCTAAATTCCTCTATCCTAGAAGTAGTGGAGAGTAGAGAGGATCCTCCTCACCTCAGGCTAGGATTTCTCATCATCTGACTGGGAACATTGCGGTCCGGGGACAGAATCAACGAAAAACTCCTCCACTGTTGCACAGCAATTCTACCAGCATTAGTCATGGACAGTGGACGAGCATGAAATTTTTTAACTTGAACTGAATTGTAATCAGCAGAAATAATTTCCCATTAATACAGCATACATCATGGTGTCATTGCAAGCAACTCTCTGTATTTACACATGAACTAAACACAAAATGCCAATGCTATACAAATTTATTTCTTTATCTTTCTAAACACATACAGAAAAGTATGTGACAAATTGGGTGCATGTTCTTTCTTCTAATCGTGACCTAAAGGTCATGGGTTCGAGTAAAGAAAACAATCTCTTCGTTAAAAAAAAAAGTAGGGCTGCGTACATCTGATCCTTTCTTAAATGCCAAAAATGTAGAAGTCTCATGCAATGGCAACAAACTTTTTTTTCCTTCTAATTATTTCACATCAGACATGGAGATAGCTGCACAGATAGATTATCTCCACGACCTTTACAAGATCATTATAAACTATCATTCAACCCAAGATTCATTACCTATGTCATCGTGCTCAGGAGAATCAAGCAAAATTTCTGAATCTGAAGGCAGAAAAGGGGAACCAGGATAGTTTCCTAGGGCTCCTAAATCTGCAAAAGGCAACATTTCAAAAGCAAACCAATCAGAACTTTAAGAAGCATAGGAAGCAAAATCATAACATCTTTTAGAATGGATATAAATGTTTGGGAAAAGATAATTCCTGGGAAGTGGCAGCAGCATAACCTGTATCCAGACAAACTAGATCTAAGAATAAACTCTCTCTATGAATTATGTCCCAGGATTAGTTTGGATGCTAGTATCAAAATTTTTAAGATGATGCATCTTCCCTTTGAACAGGAATTCCCAATGCTTAATAGAGCTTATTTTCCTTTTACTGAAGAAGGGGGGAAAAATCATGAAAATTAAAGCAAGAAAATAAAAGAAAAGATTTGCTATATAAACTTCACCTGAAAACTTACCTCCCAAGTTAGACAAATCTGCCGTTAAATCTGACAGGCTAAAATTCCACTGAATCTGATCCAGTGATCTGAGGGAATCCCTTGAATTTACAGCGCTGCCATCCTGTCCAAGCTGCAATCCCACTGAATTTGCCACATCAGATGTAAATGCTGTATCCAGTGCTGATGTTTCTACACCCATTCCAGACATGTCTGGTGCAGTGAATGGAAAATGACCACTAGATGCCACCGATGTAGGACTCACAGGCATCTCTGACATGGATGACATGTCATTGGTTTGCGGAACTACTGGAGCTACATCAGTTGCACCATTTTCCATCACCATGCTACAAGCACATTCCAAAACTCTCATTAGCTTGCATTTTTCATGAAGCAGAGCACACCATACATGAAGTGCAAACCCTCAAGAGCCAAGCATTTGTGTTTGGCAGTAACATTATGCTCATTCAGGCAAATTAGTCCACACAGGATCTTTTTCATACCTTATAACCTTCACTCGTATGTCAAAAAATTTCAAGGATGACCATATGCAATGACACTTCAAACAAGGACGAAATCAAAGGTAACTAAAATTGGTCATCAGCTAAAAAATTATTTATAACTTACAATCAAAAACAAACAACAATAAAGCACAAAGTGAATGCATATTACCAAGTCAGAGGGAAACATTTAGAAAACTTTTTCAGCACTTCAAATAAATAAGGTGTCAGTAGATAATCTAATAAGAGTGAGGGGAAGATGAGAATTTTCTTACTCATTCCCAGAGTTCATTCGAATGGGATGAAAGTTTCCTTGTGCAGGGACTCCATTAACAACCACATGACAGCTTGATATTCCACAGCCCACTGTATTGAGATGGGGTTGCCCCAGAGGTGGCATTGGGGGTTGTTGTAACACAGGGTATCCTATGGGTAAATTGTTACCTGCACTGCAAACAAGTGGCACTGAATAATAGTATAATGCTTAAATGCTGAGATTATATGAAAATTCTATCATGGAACCTTAAAGCACTGCATGATACCCGTTAATGACAATATTTCAAAATAAATAACCAAATCTCTTATGTCTAGAAGAGTTTGGCACTTGATAAAGAAAAGATATCGTAGAATGTGTAACCCAGGAGAAAACAACAAATATAAAGGCAGAACTTATGCTAATGGCATACTAAAGATCCAAATCACAATGGAAAATGAGTAGCATATTAACATCAGTGGCAATATCATGAAATAGCATCTCACATATTAAAGTTGCTAGAAAGCTAGATTTTAGCTCACTTGAAAATTAGAACTTACCAGACATAGGATGGATCCCATTTTGTATGGGGGCCAAAGGAACCTTTGGAGGCATGGGATACTTCATCAGATGATATTGATGCTCGAGCAAGTGATTAAATAATAGGATTTGTTTCTTCAATTTCAATCTTATATAATATGCCCTGAAGAAATCAGCATTTTCTTCTTCCAGCTTCTGCCAAACTAAAACAACAGGGAATTATAATACCAGACTAAGAATCCTCTTCAAATGTTAAGAAAGAAAAAATAATCCAAATGGCCATTGGCCCTTGTTTGAAATTTGAATGTAGAACAAAGAAAATATTGAGAAATGGGCCATTGTAAGATACTTAGTTCTTGCCTTATGGTTGTAAGACCAATGAAGATCTCAAGCAACCTACCTAATGTGGTAAATCCAGGATCTATCCTTACACGAGTCAAAAGCGTTTTGACCACCTCATCTCTGTTCATATACAACTGTAAGCACCGCTCTATCAAATTCTGGACCTGAAACAAGCATAAAAGAGATTGTCAATGGGAGGGGAAAAGAGAATGGATGAGTGCATTTCTTAGGGTTGAAAACTACCTAAATAACAAGTTTCAGGACAAGCAACAAAACTTAATATAAAATTGTGAAATAGATATAGGTATATACAGCCAAATAAAAATAAAAGCTTCTCTTACAAGTTCAATATCTTGGCGAGAAACCTTTCTGCTATCATTGCTTGAAGCAGATATGGAGCCAGAGTCAGCTATTGGAGCCTCTGATGCATGATTGTTCTGTTGGTCACTTTGAGAGTCCTGTGAAGCTTGATTTGAGGACTGTATATCTTGTGCACTCTGCAAAGCATCATTCAACATACAAGCTTTTAGAAGCACAGGTCTGCAGTCTCTAAACATAGATATCAGTTGCTGCAATTATGACATTGCATCTAGATTTTACAGTGACAAAGATAAAATTGAGGCTAAAAGTGAAATTTTAACAAGAGTACAAACATAAGTTTCTGGTGAATTCAGCGAACAACTTTACTGAAACCCATCACACGAAATATGTGGTTTCAGTCTTTCACAAGCAGAAAAGATCAATAAGTAGGATGCAACAAGAAGAAAAATAAGAAAACAGGGTTTTCCAAGGCCTACAAGAGGTGTGTTCATGCATGTCTGCACACACATGCCTACATGTGTGAATGTAAGAACAGACCTGTAAGGTCTTCATTCCAGCTGACTGAAAGTTGATGGCATATCTTTGTTCAGCTCTGATACTCCATGGCTGCTATTGCCATGTTATTCACAAAGGTAGAAATGGGAGCATCTACTCCCCAGGAACTCATCTGACAAGGGAACAACATATATGAGAAACAAACGAAAAACAAGCCATAAAGCAGAAACACAAATTAGCCAAAAAAGTATAAACATGTCAAAGAAACGAGACTTGAATGCTTCCATTTACATAATATAAAATTCCGACAAGAATGAAGAATAAACCAATTTAGTAAATGTCCCCAACTAAATTCTCCTTGCAATGAATCAGATGATATTATGCAAGAAGAATGTTACGACACAATACATTGGTTGCGAAAGTAGGAAAAACAACATTACTCCGTGCAGATAACACAAGAATTAAATGTCTCATATAGCATAAGTATTCAATAAATTACAAGCAAGTGGTTGTCATAGTCATGGAGTATTTGATCAATTCCATCAAGTGTATCCTTCCGAATTGAATTGTTTAGCCCAGAACCAATATTCAACAACAAATAACTCCCATCAAACAACAGCTAGGAGCCCGGCTGACCATCAAAACATAAATCCACACCCATCTATCTAAATGCTGTGTTTCTCAACCAGATCCTAACAAAGACAATCTGCCCAAAGAAAAATCCATAGCAACCAGGAAGGAAGCAAAGGTCAAATGAACCACAAATAATAATTTCTAGCTTTGTTATACCAAGGACTAGTGATTTTTAAGTCAAAAAATTCGATTCAGGGGTTCCTAACAGTTAACTAACCAGATCCCACTCTAAAATCCAAACATTCTAGTCAACCGCTCCTAGCTCTCTAAACGAATATCTTATGCGTTCCCACTAAACCCACTCCAACAAAGAATATAATAAAACAGACAAAATAAGGCCCAAGACCAAAGGCCAGAAATAAATTTTGAGAAGAATTAAAAAAACACACACACACACACACACACACACACACACACAAGAAAAAGAAGAAGAAGAAGAAGAAGAAAATGAAGCTGTAAACTATGAAAAACAGAGTAAAAATAAATAATTTCTTAGACAACCCGCGAGTAACTTCAAATTTGAAAGAACCCAGATAATTTCATAAAGTCCCGAGATCTTGGGGAGCTACGTTACCTTGCACCTGATTCCGAATCTCCACAACTCAGCAAGATGCAGAAATGCTATTTAAGTCGCACGAATCTTTGTAGAGACGCTGGTTCCTCTTCAGAGCTCAGAACTCAACGATTCCAGCGATTTCTCACCAAAAAAAAAAAAAAAAAACACGCGAGCAAAACGACACAAGATGAAACACGGAAACCGGTCGACTAAGAGCAGTTTAACAATCGGTTCAGGAGAACCTCCATGAGTTAACATGCGCTGCGGTTCTGAGAGGGATGACTTTGGGTCAAGTCCGTCAAATTTATTTGCATCAAGAGAGGAGTCACTGTCACAGTCAGTGCAGACAAGAAGGAAGACATCAACAAGAGGTGGAATCAGAATTGTCTGAGAGATGGATGCAACACAATACGAACGACGTTGTTGTTGTTGTTGTTGTTGTTGTTGTTGTTGTTGTGAGGACTTGGTTCGCCGGGAAGAGCAGATTTGAGGAGCCACTCCGTACGTCAGAGAAATGTCTAGAAATGGAGTCGGAACAGAAAATACATCTAAAAATAAAAAATCTGTGACCGAACTTAATTGTGGTCTTATTTTTGTTCTGTTCTTATATATATATACATATATATATATAATAATAATAATAATAATAATACTTTTTTATATTTAATACTTAGTGCCGCTGGAAATAAACAAATTAAAAAGGGTGTCATACTTATTCCGACACGGCTTAAGAGGCTGATGGCACGGCTTCGGTTTTAACGGCCGGGTTAAAGACCGGATGGCATTTCCAGCGGCTGATGGCATTTCTCAACGACGGGTCGCCTTTTGTTTTTCTTTTTATCAATAATCAGATTGGCAAAACACGACCGTATGACAAATAAAACTAAATATAGGAAATAATAAATAAATCATAGCGAAAATCAAATTTTGTGATTTGATTTTGCACACAGAAATTTTTAAATTATTTTATATACAAATAAATTTGTAAATATATGCGAAAATAAAGATATGATCCAATTTGAATCAAAGAGAGAGAACATTTTTGACGTGCTATAACTATGTTTTTATTCTATATTAATAGGGGGGAGATTAGTATATTTTTGGTTCTTAATTTTTTTATTTTTTAAATTATAATCTCAAATATTTAATTCCTTGTAATTCGACCCTAAATGTTATGATGATTTTTTTTTTTGGATTAAATCTAGTAAAAAAACAATCGAATGCATATTCATCAAATATTTAAAATTATATTTAAATAAAAAAAAATTAATATCAAAAATAAACTTATCCTTAATAAGAGTGATATTTTGAGAGTGGCATAGGGACTTGGCGCTTTGTATTAGAAAATAGAAATAAAAAAGTTGATGGACATAGAAAGAATAGGCCACACATGATGCCATGTGATCTGCACTAAAAAGGTTAAGTTCAAGATGTGCAATCAACGGATTATCATGTCATGCGTGACATTCTATTGTACAATTTTATCAGTTTTATTGCATATTCAATTAATTTTGTTACATATTTAATTATTTTTTGATGAAAAAATTTAAAATTCAAAACAATAAATAAATTTTCAATCCAGATGACCGTCGCGCGCATCCAAGCTCTAGAAAATAAAACAACTAATCCCCATTTCAAACTTAAAAGAGAATTGGTATCGACTTTTCATAGTACGAACCTCAAAAGGAAAATGGTAAAGAAAATCCGTATCATAAAGCGTCGCAGTGTTTTTTCTGAGCAGTAGACTTTATCGTAAATAATTGTGCAAGACCTTTTCCTTCTCAAAAGGATGGATGGTCAAAGTATACATAAAATATACTAATATTCTGTCTTCTTCTCTCTCCCAAATTCGTGAATTGAATCTTAATGTAACACGTGTATCATATTGAGCCGTTATTCTTAAACGCGAGAAAACCTCATTTATAACCAAAACAAGGCAAAGGAAGCTCCGTAGACGAGAGAGAGCAGGCCATTAATGAACCAATTCTGACCTTGTAAACCAACAGACGAAACCTTGCATGAGCAGTCGAGCTTTCAATTCTGAGTAAGGGAAGAAGGAACTGTTCGGTACCGAGTGTACAAAACCAGTTAAGGGACAGCAGAAAATGACAACAGGAAACCCACAGTGCAAATGCCGAGTTGTTCTCGCGGATTTAAAATCTACACAGCACCCGCTTGGCCTAAATTAATTATTATCATTTATCGCATCCTACGTGTTAGGAACCCCCACTCTCAATGTGGGTCCTGCATTTTAAATCTTTATGCCCATATCAGGTCGGCCCTTTACTTATTTTAGGCAATCCCCAGAAGTTTTTTGTTTTTTTTTTTTTTTTTGGTGGGGGGCACACAGTTAACAAAAAAAAATAAAACTCAGTTATAATATAACTTTATTAATGTGATACGCGCCGTGCGGTGAACTGATCTATATAATAATTTGAGAAGTGTAATTATTTTTCTGACGCAATTTGTAATTTGTTTGGCTCTCAAACGAACAGGTTTGCCGATGTTAAGTCTCTTTTGTGTTGCTTTCCTCGGCAAAAAGTTTGTCTGTCTCGTCTATTTATTTTGGTTTTTGCTTTTGTCTTTCTTAATGTGTTCCTCACAAGCCCTCGATCTCTAATGTCGTACTTGTCTTCCCCACAAATAAATAAAATTTATACAATTTCAGTAATTCATGGGACCTTTTTTTTTTTTTTTTTAACTCGATAGGTTATGAGTCACTCGAACAACACTGATAATATGTTTAGCAACATACAATGAAACTTAATAAAATATAATTAATTAACGTTTCTTAATAGAACTTTAAAAAATTAAGAACTTAAAATTTGTAGCCAATATCACACTAGACTACGTTCTTCGTGGAAGAGACGTATTATTGTTAGACGTGAGCAAGGCCATAACATTGCGCAACGCGTTTTTGTTGTTGTAAGTTGATGAATATAACCGATTTAGGGCCTCAAAAAAAATTTTTTTTTTAACCTTTTTGTTTCTTAAAATGAAAAACTATGGACAATACTCTTATAATATTTTATAAAATAATACCCATAATTAAAAAAATAATAATAAATTTATAAGCATATATTTAATCTCATCAAATATTTTAATAAATATTTAAATTTATAATTTTTAGTACGACAATAAATAAAAAAATTTACCACTGAATCATAGCATTTGATAATTAAACATATGAAAATTGTTACTTATTTAGTACGCAATAAAAGTAAAATTCTAAAAAATTCCCGTGGATGAATGGATAGGAAAATTACCATCGAATAATGGCTATAAATTTTCAGGAAAGAGATCGTACAATCGGACTTAAAAAAACGATGGAAGTTCAACGATGAAACCAGAAGGGGATCGTTATAACTTAAAAATGATCGTAATTGAAAACAAAAGGAGCTTATGGTTGAAAACCACCGGGTCAAAGTGAACCCTCGACTTTTTAATGTGGTAATTTTAAGCGCTGGCTCGTGAGCCACCACGATTCACGAGCCAAGCGAGCTAATCTTCTGACACGTGACCAAATTTAAAGACTTTTTGCTCTTTTTTCTTAATACCGATTTAACACTTACGCAACCAAATTTAAAACACTATGCAAATGATTAGCACCAACATTTTAAAAACGGGAACAGAGGTGATTGGAAGGTGACCAATGAATGGACGACACATAGGACAGCTTCGTTGTTTCCGAATGCACACCAACGAATGAGAGCAAATCGCACAAATCCCGACACTCATGTCAGCGTGGCGATGAGTCGGATTGGGCTGTGGGGACGACACGTGTCAGAAATACTGCGGAGGACCGTGGCTTGCGCGTGGCCGCGAAACGCATTGGAATTTGCGATCAATAGGGGGAGACTTTTGAAGTGCCATCTCTGACCTTTGACGCCATCGGCTTGGCTTGTAAGATCTCCCCCCATCAGTCATCGTAGCATTTCTGTGGTTCCACTCAAAAACTTGTGGTTGTAGTACTCACCACCATGGAATTCCGCTGGGCTGCGAGCCCTCTAAGCGTGAATTTTGAGTGTACTCGAAACCAGAAAGCCAAAAAAGGAAGGGAAAAAAAATAAAATAAAAGAAAGATAACAAAGATGATCCAAGTGGCAGGTTTATTACAACAATGCATGGGGTACGGGTATTAAAAAAATTGAAAATTTGGTTAACTTGGGTGACTCAAATTCACGAAATTTTAATTAATTGAAATAAATTTTATAATTGGTTAATTATTTTTTGTTTTTCAGCTATAGTTAATTTTGGAAAACTTGGGATTAATTGGAGCAAACTAAATCATATATACAATCAGAATGTTAATGATACTAAAAGTTGTAGACAATAGAGATATTTATATCAAATAAATGTCATTAAATGATTATTATTATTATTATTATATCATAAAAATAATGAATTTTTTATTATATATAATGATAATTTTACTTCTTCTTTTTTTTTTTTTCAGAAATACAACAAATTTGAATTTTTTACATTTAAAAAAAATCTCAAAATTTTCAATTAAAATTAAATTGCAACTGTTATAGCCATTCGAATAACCGAATAAAACCAAAAATTTTAGTTAACTACTATTCAATTAATCAAAATTCAAAGATTCGGTTCAATCTCGTTCTTTAAAATGGTCAAACGAAAAATTTTGGTTAGTTTCAATTTTTAAGGTAACAATTCTATTAAACGAAGGGTGAAGGTCCCCGTCCATGAAAATAGAAAGCTTGAAAACCGAAATCATTATTTTTTTTTTGTCTAAATTGCATTTGAATTGTAATTGCCAAAAAGATGTTGGTTCGGGTGACAAGGAAAATTTGTTTCCTTTTTTTTTTATTTAATGATTTTGTTTCCTTCATTGCACATGTAGGTTAGCGTGCTTGGACTGACTTATTTATTCGGCAAAGACCACCCGGAATTCTAACTGTAAAAAATAAAAATTAAAAAAAAAATCATGAATTGAGAGTCATCAAGTCAAAATTAAAAGTTGCCATCTAAGTATTTGGTTATCGATGATCAAATTTTATAGATTTTTGTTTTTTTGTTTTTTTTGGCAATGATTGATGAGCTTTTATTTCGCGTCCTTCTTTCTACCAAACTTCAACCCCA
The DNA here is from genome assembly GCA_019804595.1 of Bruguiera parviflora. Classification (NCBI taxonomy): domain Eukaryota; kingdom Viridiplantae; phylum Streptophyta; class Magnoliopsida; order Malpighiales; family Rhizophoraceae; genus Bruguiera; species Bruguiera parviflora. The sequence continues at coordinate 4,569,131 of CM034052.1, read as the reverse complement.
ACACAGCCTAGGCCTTCGTTGTCAAATCCAACCATCCCATGCGCGACGAAAAGCTTTTGCTCTTCGCCTTGTCACAAGCAAGCATTTTACAACCACAAGGGTGTAGCTTATGGCTTTACCCTGAAGTTGTCATGGGAATAATCAAGGAGTCGTATAAGGCCGAATATTCTTGCTCTTATTTGCCAGCACCAAGTAAGCCTTCACAAGCTCTTCCTTTGCCATGAAAAGAACGGAAGCAGCAAAGACGCTTTGCACTATCTTAGTTCCCATCCCCTTGTAAAAGCCTTGCAATCCCTCGTAACGGACCATTTTAACAATTGCGTCGAATGTACCTGAGTATCTCAGAGACTTGCCTCCACCGATCTCCTGTTTTGCTTGAAGTCTTGATTTTACAACCAATAGAGGGTAGGTCGAGATAGTTGCTCCCAATTTTGCCAAGGCTCCTACGATAAAAACCTCAAGAGCCGTTGTGTTTTTATACCCATGCTTGTTAGCATTACGTCTTGCCTTTAGATGCTTCAACAAGGTCTCATATATCATGAACTGGATTGACGGATTGCATACCATAATGAGAGCAGGAAAAACGCCTTTCCAAAGTCCAGGAATTCCAGCTTCAGTATAAACTTCCCGTGCCGCATGCAGGGTCCCGTATGGGTGAGGTTGTATCGAATCAAGTTCAGCCAATTTCTCTTGCAGAGTTACGTCAGAAACTTCCCTCAGTAAAGCTTCTTTCTTTGCCTCCGCAATCTTTCTTTCTGCTTGCGTGTGTGTCTGCATACGAGTCACGAGAACCCATATTGGTGTTGTGAGCAACACATTCAAGGCTCCGGCTAGAGCAGCCACGAGAAGCCAAGAGAACATACCAACACTGCCATCTCCACGTCCCTTGATCGCTTTACGGCCAGCTGCAATGGCCTCTGCTTTGTTTTTGAATACTTGATAAAAGTAATAGTAGATGCCCTGGGAAGCAACAGTTCCAAGCAGAGAAGGCTTGAGGCCGCTGTAAAGTCCGCCCAAACCTTCAGTTCTAATGACTCGAAGGACCTGCAGAAACGTCCCATCTGCAGGTCCCTTCTCTTTTTTGGTCCTTCTTTCTGTCTGCTGCCGCGTATTCACCGTTTGAAGAGGGTAAGTGATGATCTGAGCAATAATACCGCCACCGGCACCCGCCAATCCGTTGGCCAATGCGCTTGAATTTGACATTTTCCCCCTCTACTTCACTGATACTTTTTTTTATTTTTTTTCTAGTTCTGTAACTTCTACCCTAGTATATCTGATCTCCCGAGGGCTCGCACTTTAAATTAAAAATCGAGTTTTAATTTTGACGAGCTAACGAATTAAAACAAGCCAAAAAGGTAAAAAAAAAAAAAAAGGTACGGCTAAATAGACCTAGTAGTTAGTTACAGAATAAGAGTGGACAAGGAAAAAAAACAGAAAAAGCTTTCGAGTCTAGATTTCGATGAGGGAGATGAAGGGAAGGGAAAGGAGCTCGATCGACTGTACGGACGGAATTGGGTTTACATCGAGACTGACGCCGCCGCCGCCGCCGCGGGCAGTGGAGAGTGTTGGCTTCCGCAATGAGAGCTCCAGAGAGACTTCAAGCCCTCACCTTGGTCAGTGTGGTCTGGTCGATGTGTTTCAAATCCAATCATAGATAGATGGCTTCAAGTTGGATGTGAGGCTTGCAATCAGTCCTCCCTCCTTCCCTCTAACCAATTTTCCGCCACAGAATTTTTTCTGCCTGTCATTCCAACGTATGGCTGCGAATTCAGTTTCAGATATTTTGTTTTCCTCTTATGTTATGAGTGCTTGGTGACGAAAATTCAATATTATGCTTTACTTAGAAAAAGAAATACTTCAAAGTTTGAGAGTCAATTATCCCTCAATCTGTGAGAGACACGGACACCCTTCAACTTGATCGAACACCTTAGGCCGTTTGCCTTTTGCAAGGGTGCAATGACCAGATATATTCAGTTTTCCTTTTCGTTTTCGTTTTACTCTTTGCCAAAAAAAGAGGTTGCTTTACGGGTCTCTCTAATTGAAGGCTAATAAAAAATATTTCGCCTATAATTTTAAGTAATTCTGGGATTTTTTTAATCATTATTTTTTATAATTTATCCTTTACATTTTTTTCATCATAATTTTTTCTTATTGAGATGACACGGTAGTCTACGTTATATTATTTTAATTTTACTAAGTTGAAGTGCTGATGTAACAATAAATAATTTTATAAAATTTTAAAAATTAAAAATTAAATTTAAAAAATTGAAAAAAAAAAGTCTAAAGATTGAAATGAATTTTAAAAAATTCCACAAATAGAAATTAGTTTTAAAAGATTTCAATAGCTAACTTATCATTGCCAACTTTAGTGCAATACCTACTTGATAAACACTCTTTACTCTTGCTTCTACAATACTTAGGATAATACTATTATTATACTATTTTTTCTATCTTTTTAAAAATTGAACTTAAAATTTATTTTTATTTGTAAATTTTATTTTTATTTTTTAAGAAATTTTCAAAATTAATTATATTTTTTATAAATATTTGCTATTTTTAGAAATTAATATAGAATTTCTCTTAGTTCTTTAAAATTAAATTTTAATTTTTAGTATTTTTCAAAATTTTATTATTTTAAAATTTTTCTTATTTTTTAAAAATTAATTTAAAATTTGTAAACATAATTTATTATTACATTAATACAAAATTATTAATATTTCTTTTAACTTAATATAACTAAAATGATGTGACACCAAGTGGACTGTTACATCTTTCCAATAATAGGGAACTAATAATTATAAAAAAAAGGTAATAAAAAATATAGAGAGTGAATTTTAAAAAACCAAAATAATAAATAAAAATTCCAAGTTAGCCTAAAGTGTAAGTAAAACTTTATTTTCTTACTATAATTAAATTATTACACATTAGTTTGACTTGGTTATAGTTCAAACAAAATCTCCTCTAATATCTAATTTAATTTAAGTGGTCTTTTAATTCAATTAGTTTACATATGTAATCATTAAATGACAATTATTTTCTTTTTGAGAAAAAAAAAAGCAATCAAATTCATTTATTTACTAAAAATAACTTGTATGTATAAAATATTTATTTAAAAAAATTTAACAAAAATAAATTATTTTCTACTATTTAGTTGTAATAGTTCAATAGATTTTCATGTATTTGTATATATTAATACTGTACATTATATACACTAAGTATAATATTGTATACAAAAGACGATATAAAAAAAAAATTAGCGTGCATTGTTATTGCCAAACCAAAATTTCATCCAAACTTTATAAAAAAATGTCATATATATCACAATAGCAACACTTAACCTAAATAGATTACAAAAATAATAAGTTGTTAATATTATTATATTTTTTTTAATTTACGAGATTTAATAATTATTTTATATTCTTTTAAAATTAATTAATATACTTATTTCTATATTAGTGAATTATCAACTTATATTTTTAAATGTGTGTGTATATATATATATATATATATATAATATCTTATAATTTTTTTATTCAAATTATCAAAATTTTTAACTTATTAGAGGTCAGTTTACCTTGAAGAGATCAATTATTATCCTTTATTTTCACAATTTTCTTATTTTTAATTCTAAATTTCTTATGATTTGATATCAAAGTGGTATTTTTGAAAATTTTCTTTTATTCCATAATCCTATCATAACAAAAAAAAAAAAATCATTTGTTTTATGCCCCTTACCTAATAATAATAAAAAATTTTTGGCATTATTGATTTACAATCCTACACTATGTCTTCATATAACTCATTTGATTATGATACTAAAATATCTATCGTTGAAGAATCAGTATTCTTATGCAAAGAGGCTCAAATAAATAATTTAAACTGAAGGAAAAAATTAATTAAGAGATGTTACTTCTAGATTCACCAATATATATATATAACAATAACTTTTTTTAGAGGTATTGTTATGACTATACACAATCATATATAAAGGTGGAATTTCCTCATTAAAATGAGAATGATCCTATAAGTTAAATTTCCAAAGTCAAAAAAGGCTTTCATTTCTATTATACAACAAAAGATTCTAAAATAGAGATTCTCTTTATTTAATTAGAGCATGATATTATTTAATGGTATGATTAGTTCAAAACTTATGTTAAAAATTTATCTTGGATTGATTTCACCAAAAGGCCTTCTTGTTCACTAGGGGCCTTTAAAATGTCACAATATTGATGAAAAACTCATATAAATTTGTTAGACATCAAAAGTTTTGGATTATTATAGTTATTTCTAGCAACTCACCAATCAAGATAAAAATTGGTCAAAAAGGTAATTGATAGAAAATTTATCAAAGAACTTATTCTTGACATTCAATATGAAGTCAAAACTTACCAGCCACGAAACAATGGTAGCGATTATCTCTTTTACTCACCTATAAGGGGAGAAGTTGGGATAGTTGGGTATTGAAAATTATCGCTCAATTGCAAAAGAAGTTAGCAAACTTACTAATGGTAATATTACTTAATCTTCTTTAATTCATCCTACTAACACTAAACGCTCGACTCAAAAGCATTTGAAAGAATGGATGACAAAGGAACTATATTGGCATTGCAAAGAGAAATGACAAAAAAAGCACTGATGTAAACAATAAAAGTTTTTAATAATTGAATTAGTTGAGGAAATTGCTGAAACAGATGATAATCATACATATCTAAATTATGATGACACTCATGTTAAATATATACATATCTAAATTATGATAACACTCATGTTAAATATATAAATAAGTCCCCAATTTATGCTTTAATAAGATATTCTAATTCACAAATTATGAAAATTAATAGATTTCTCTAAGATTGACAAATGACAATATTAATTAATTCAAACAGTATCAATAATTTTATAAATAAAAAAATTACCAAAAAATACTTACTTTTCAATAAAAAATTGTAACAAGTTTGTTGTAAAGTTTTTTTGTGAAAGAAATTTGACTTGCTAAACAAAGTGTATAAAGGTAAAACTACTACTTTTATTGTCGTAGATCATTTAATTAAATAGATTCATTTTTGTGTTGTCAATCATTATAATACTATTACTACTATGACTTAATTTTTTGTTAAAAACATTATAAAATTGCATAATGGTCCTAAAATTATTATTAGAGATCAAGATAAAATTTTTACTAATAATTTCTAAAAAAGGTTGTTTTGTTTGCAAGGAATATAGTTAAATATAAGTATTGCTTATCCCCTGCAAATAGATGGATAGCTTGAAGTAGTTAACAAGTATTTGGAGAACTACCTTTACTACTTTGAGAGTGACAAGCCAAAGGACTAAGTGAAATTGCTTCCTTTGGCTAAGTGGTAGTAAAATACTACTTATTACTCTTTAATAAAGATGTCACCATTAAAGGATATTTTATGGTTGAATTCTGCTTACTTTTGTAAGGTATATAATTAAGTTTTCTTATGTAAACTATATTGATAAATATTTACAAGATAAGAATAAGTTGTTTTAACTTTTTAAAGATATTTTTACTATAGCCCAAACCCATATGAAGTAGTACATTGATATACATTATACTAAATATGAGTTTTTAATGGAAAAATAGGTCTATCTCAAGTTTTAACTATATTAACAATTATGTGTTACTATTTATTTATCAATGAATTTATCTCTTCACTTCTTTGGAACGTACAAAGTTCTTGATTGCATTATTCTTATTACTTGTCATTTTAACTTACGAATAAAGTTTAAAATATATCATGTCTTTCGTATCTCTTACTTGAAAAAGAAATTAGGAGAATGTATAGTTGAAAAAATTCAACTCCTAGGCATTACCTTTATAGGAAAGGCTAATGTTTAGTTGTATGCTATCCTAAATAAGCATATCATAAAGTATGAAAATCAAATTATCATTTAAATTCTTGTTCAGTAAATCAATTTTCATTTAAATTCTATCATATTTTTATAAGATAATTTTTAAAACTTATTATTGATTGATGTTGTGAATAAGATTATTTTGAAGAACAATAAAATGATATAATTTTCTTAATTTATAAAATTTAATAATTATTTTTTATTATTTTAAAATAAGTAGATATAATTATTTTTCAATTAAGTTACTCTTGAATCTATATGTATATAATATTGTATAACTTTTTCGTTCAAGTAGTTAAATATAATAAAATTTTTAATTTATTAAAGACAAATTTACTCAAAAAAAATCTAATTTTATCCTTTATTTTTGTAATTTTTTTTATTTTTAATCCCTAATTTCTCGTCAACTCTCACCCAATGGACCGCTTATTACTAAATAAATAAATATGCATGCCGACTTACTTTAAATTAAATAATTTGAATTGTAATAATTGAATGAAATTCAAAGCGGCTAGCAACGAATTTTTCAAAGGTTAATTTTATAATCTTTAGGTCAACTCTAGCATATAGAAAAAAGAGGGAAAATAGTGTTAAGTGACGAAAAAAGAAAACAAAAATCTTACATAGCAACATCGATGACCAGTGACGGGTAAAACCAACCATGAAACATTTTAGTGATCGGTGTGACCAGGGACGATAATCCTCACTATAATTCACTCTCTCTCTCAAGTATCTCAAACTTGTTATATGTTACTCTGTAGTTGTGGAAAATAATTTTCTCTCGCTATGATCGGAAATATTTTCGGAAAAAATAGGCTTATTTTCTGTTGATTTAATAAAAACTTTTCATTAACTGAAATTTTACAAGTAAATAGATAAAATATTTTATAGAAAAATATTTTACAATAAACAAACAGATTTTTAGTGTTGCATTTTGCTCCTCCCAAAAGTCCAACTGTTAAAAAGAAATATGATTGAAATATTGTGATCTCAATGAAACATTTTTCTACTTTTCATAATAGATTTCAGCATATGAAAATTAAAAAAGAGTGGTTTCGTTTACTTTCTTTGCATGATTTGCCAGAAGCCTTTAATCGGCCTGACTTACCACTACCTTCTGGTTCAAAAGAAAAAAAAAAAATGAGAGAAACGAACAGCACCAAATCGTTCCTCCTCCAGCTCTCCGTATCAAAAAAATGCTATATATAAAAAGGGTATCGACGACGATTGGGGTCACTTGAAATTCTACAACTAAAGACCTTTTGCGTTTTGTACCAGTATATTTTTACACAAAGCAGGGGGCCCGAGTGGCTCATTGCCAATTACTTTTTTCTGCGTATTGTGAGAATTATTGGAAGGACCACTTTGCATCCCATTCGGAACCAACGCTGGGCTTCAAATTCTTTGTCCACATTCGCGGACTTCCATGTTTCTTTATGAGCCACTAGCTAGAGAGCTTAACGCAATTTTAATCTCATACATCAATTTTTGTCAGCAGCTTTGTACTTTTGTTAGGCATGTCTTCGTCAACATTAATGGAATGTCGACTGGAAATATCAATGGATCGTGTGGTTGCAGTTTTGTGGCATTTCGATGATTTTGCCCTTTTGAGTTTGACAACTGATAAATAAAAATAAAAAAAAAAAACAAAACAAAAAACAGAAAAACAGAGAAATTTGATGGGGATCGATGGACCTCGTTGCTTTACTCTGCAGAACCTGAATTAAGTCATCTAACATATGGATTGACTTTTGTGTTTCTTCAGGATGCAAAAGCTAGAGACTACTTGTGGTCTTCATCTTGTCTCTCATGACCATTCTCTTTACCGTGCTGGTGTCTTGGGAAGCCAATGATGAGCCCTTATGGCTGCCATCTTCTTCTTTTATTTTATTTTGGGGACGATTAACTCGGTGCATAGGCATAGTGACTGATTTTCCTTCTTCGTTCTTTGTATGATTGACTTCCAGGATTTCTGATATTATAATGAACTAGTATAGCACCACATTTTGTTGAAGATCTTCATCCGGGGATGGAGTTTGTGAAATTGCTTTGACTAAGTTCTGTCTTACAAATGTCGATGATGGCCATGAGAAGTAGAATGGTATGCGGGAAGCATCTTGAAGTACCACATGCCATCATTGCAATAAGCGATCAAATTCAGTGAACATGCCTATGGCTGTGTGATGTTAACGGCATTTTTTTAGTGGAAGAGGACCCTTTTTGGAGTTGCATTATACAAATTGGCGCAGAGACCACAGGGTTTTAGCCTTTAAGACAAGACCTTTCAATTAGTTCTACACCATAAAAGATGTCTTTAAGCAAAGTGAACATTGAAAATAAACTGCTATTCTCGGTCCAGAAGAAGAATCTCACAGCACAAGAGTAAAATGCCAAGCAAAATTTCTACAGGTTAATATCGACTTCCAGGACTAGAAGCTCCCTGGTCGAAGAGCTTTCTCCAACCAGCCATCTTCCAAGCTCATTTTGCCTTCCATTGCTGTCATCCATTTTGCAATCCTGCGGAGAAGATGTTTACCAGCCGGGTATGGGGGTAAATGGAAGCTCCGACATTGCTTCACCTTGCCCATTCCAGACCATGTCCAGGGGTGCCTGTGTCTCCTTCATTTAGTCCCTAACCCATCCATAACTTCAATACTCTATCTTTACCACCTGATGCTACCTTCTCGCCATCTGGGCTCCAATCAACGGCAAATACCTTACGGGAATGCAAAACACGATTCACATATGAGTAACATAAAATATGACACATCAGAGAGGCCCTCATTTTGCAGCAAAATGATACCTCGTCTGCATGACCTGGAAGGTCCTGCTTCAACTTCTGTGTCCGTATGTCCCACACCTTGGAGATTTAACCAAAAACAAAAAAAGGATTAAAAGGTTAATTGCACGCATTCCTCAAGTCACACCTGAGGACAATGTTTCATAAAATTACAGTCCCCACAAAATTTAATTACAAAAATGTGATGCATTTACGTCCAACCACATTTACTAGCTACACTGTCTACACATAAATCAAACCAAATTCTACACATCAAGCTTCTTCTGTGGATACCAGAAGGAACATGGAAAAAGAAAAAAAAGAGAGAAAAAGGGACAGAATGCTTATAGAAGGTGCAATAATCCCCTCGGAGCATTATGCCAAACAAATTTCTGGCAAAATAAACAACACTGCATTTGGGCGACCATTTGTTGTAAAATCCAGAAAGCATTTATAATCTAACAGCCACAACACAAAACTGTCTTCTTTTAATTCACAGAAATGACTTAGAGTTATATTTACCTTTAATGTAGAGTCTTTACTCCCACTTAAAAGAAGCCTGCTGTCTGCTGACCAGCTGCAGTGCAACTTGGAACATTACAACAATATTCTAAAGTTAAAGAGACCCGAGCAACACCATGTAAGGGAATCAATCAAACCTGATCTGGTAAACAGGACCGACATGACCTCGAAAAGCAGTGATGAATTTTCCTGTAATGCCATTCCATAACTTGACACTCTTATCAAAGGAAGCACTAGCCAACCATTGCCCATCAGGTGAAAAGTAAACGTGATTCACAAGCTGGAGCAACAAACAGGAAATTCAACAAATTAGCCTTTTTCTTCTTAAGAGAACACAGCTGTATTCATTATATTTCATCACTTGAGTATGCATCAAATAGGGCACACACACATCCATGTTTCACAATCTGATTGATATTTGCCATAAGTTGGCTGGAGAGACATCAAATAAGATTATACTAATCCACAGAGAAATATCAACTCTATATAGCTTCCATAATTGGACTCCTAAAACACAATGATCATCAAGTAGGACTGCAATTGAGCAGGAACCAACAATAGACTTTATACCTGTTGATGACCAGTCAAGCGGGTCTTGGGGTGTTTACTGACAGCAGGTTCCCAAAGGAACATGGTAAAATCATCAGATCCAGACACTAATCTCTCAGGGGAATTGCCTTTCATTTTGTTGTACCTTTCCAGAGCAACCTATATAGCATGTCCATACAGTAGGATGCAATTTACTCATATATAGGAGAACATTAAGGAAAAGGGTGGTCCATCAAGAATCAGACAGTAGTAAAGAACACTAGAATTTCCATCACAGCTTAGTGGCATACTTTGATCCAGAATAAATTCCTCAATTGTTGATAAGCAAACAGGATAAACAAGGAATAGGTAGGTTCATAGTTGTGGCAAACCACCGGTAGAAAAAAAAAAAAAAACAAATAAATAAAGCAAGAATATTAACAGAAGTCAACTTGGAGATGAACCTATAAGGAATTTGAAACTTTGACATGCTGCTTAGAACTGGACTTAAGATACTATGTTGATAAATGTAGATAACTACCTGAATGAATTGGAAAACACGATGATTGTTTCAGTTCGATTGAATAGTCTATTTGACTGACGACCTCATTTATACAATCTGAAAATTCTCTGGGGTATTCTTTAACATTCCACTAAAAGCTAAATACCATGCCAAAGCTAGCAACTGAAGCAAAGTACAATTATACCTTCTTCATTTCCTCAGAAGAAGAATGTGTTTTCCCCGTATGATCAAAAGCTCCTGTACGAAGAATGTATTCTGTGCTCAATGCAAGAGAGTTAACCCAATGCCCATGACCCTATAAAGACCACAAAAGTATAAGCTTACAAGGTTGCAAAGCAGGGATGGCAAAAGCCTATATTGCAATTGCATTTGAAGCCTGAGACTATAAGTAGACAGTGTAACCACAAATATCCTTCTGTAGCAAAGAATAAGCATAAGGTCACAACTAGATGGGAATGGTCAAACAAGTAGTTAGCCGTGGACAAGAGATGGTTAATGTAACAATGAAATCAAAACATGTGAAATAAATGTTTGATGCAGACAGGCCAAATGTGTGCTGAACACAATGAGAAAAGCAAAAACCCCAATAGGTATCTACAATCACCTTCAATTCACGGATCAACTTGCCTTGTGAAGTTTCCCACATCTTTATTGTGCAATCCTGAGAGCTATAACAGTAGAATTGATAAGTCAGGAGTACAAATGGCTGAAAGTCGATTCAAGACAGTCATATGAACTGGCACATAATCAGAACTAGATCAACCCAAAAGGTTATTTGTAAGTACTAAAATTTTTATGAACAAATAACAGTTGGCTACATATTTTTCTTAGATGGTGAGAATGCAGAAGAACATATACCCAGTATAAATTATTCCATCTCCCCCCCATTTCACGCAAGTTACTGCAAGTGTGTGGCCACTAAGACAAATAACACATTTCCTCAATGAAGTGTCCCAGATGCGAGCATCACCATCTTTGCTAGCACTAACGAATCGACGGCATGGAGCATTCAAGTGGAGTGGCTCCCAAGAGATTCCAGTTATCCATTTTTTGTGGCCCTAAAGCAAGGAAAAACCAAATTTTAGTTCCTCGATGTCATTCCAGACAACAGATCAAACAAAAAGCTGAAAACAAAAAATTCTCTGGATATAAAATTTTCCTGTTGCTTCTGCATATGCATTTCATTGACATAGAATTGTTCTAGCTCGAGTACCCAAAGAAGGGTCATACCTGGAAGTTCCAGGAACTTCATCCCCAATAAAGAGGATATAACGGTAAACCAGAATGCATTTTAGTAAATTGGGAAATCAATATGTAAGCAGCAAAGCTATGTATCCTGGTTTTATCACCCTAGTCTTATAGGTACAATCAGGGAGAAAAATAACAATTCATATAATTCCAAAGTCAAACAACAAGGCTTATCCTAAATAAGGCAACTATTATTCTTCAGCCAGTGAATATTGCAATTAATTGCATTCCAAATGAGACAAGTGAGTACAGCCCCCATCCATCAGAAAACCATGACAAATATGAGAAGGTATCCCTTTCAATTGCAAAGGAAATAATACCACCAAAGTATGAGATCAGTTAAAATGATAAATCAATTTTGACATCCCTAATTTGTTCTCCAAATGCTTCAGGAGCAAGTCCAAATTCTACTTATGATTGACTTGGGTATGTACTGGTAACAGCTTAAGTAGGACTTTACCAAAAGTGCATTGCCTGATGGCTTTCCTGTTGCTGGGTCCCAACACTGAAGTTCTCCAGCCTTGCTCCCACTTGCAAGGATTTTACCATCTGGTGACCATGCAATACAAAGAACCCAATTCTTGTGTCCTGAACCAAAGAGCTGGTCTAATTAACAGCATGAGTAGGGAGCAAATGATGCAAGGGAAGGCTACTTAGATAAAATATTAAGCAAAACATGAGAAACATGAAATGTACATTATTGGATAGCTGATAATAACCATTTTCAGAAAATCAGCTAAACACCAATAAAGTTCTTTCAGGATCCAAGTGACAATCATGAAAACAGCAAATGGATGATTCACTGATGCCACTAAACAAAAGCTTTGTAAAAAATTGAATGAGATAATGTTATTTAGTTATGGAACCTGTACAAGTAAACATTGGTGTTTGTGTGTTCAGGTCCCATAGACGAACAGTGGTGTCTCCAGAGCCACTTGCTAAATGTCGCCCATCAGGACTAAAGGAAACTGAAAGTACAGCTTCGGCGTGACCTGTGCAGGGAGACAAACAAAAATACAAGGGGAATAACCAAATGATCAAAACTAAATGATGAAAATTTAACAAAACGACCTAAAGACATGAATAACAAGAATATGCTGCACATATCACCCAGGTTTATTCAGGGAGGAAAAAATCCTTTAAGAAGAGAAGAACAAGAAGAAATAAGTTTTCTATAATGAAAGCCAACACTAGCATAAGGTGGCCATGACATAGAGGGCTGTTCATGCATAGCAGAGTGGACTTGACAAGCAGTTACAGGCACATATCTTTCCAGTTTTGAAATTCATAGAAATTCACAGAAAAAGTCAAAAATTTGGCAGGCTGTGAATAACACTTCCAATGTTCACTAATAACAAATGTCAAGATGCGAGAAGAAAAACAAATATCCTACCAGCAATGGTTGCTGAGCAACGGTTGACAGGACGAATTCGGAAAATGGCCTGGGGTTGATAGACAATTGATAGCACCTTCTCCACAGAAACTGCCAAGTCATTAACCCGACAAGTCAACAAAGTTGAAGAAAGTCCAAAATGTAGTCAACAAAAAGATTGTGTTATTAAAGATGAAGTGCCGCCCTTGTCACTTCCTTTTCGGCTATCATTAACCTTTGTTCTTCTGCAAGTAGGTCTCGAGTGGCACAAGAAGCTCCTGATCTGAGATGTAGAAAGCATATGGTAACTTCTCTTCCTGATCAAACCACAGTGCAGAGATCCATCAGTGCCTGGGTGCTTCTCTCTCTCTCTCTCTCCCTTCTGTTTTTTTTTTTTCTAATTATTATTTTATTTTATTTTTTATTTTTGGCTAGTGCATCGTCAACTACCAAAGAAATCGATAATATTTCTTCAGCAAGAGTGATGAATAGCATTTTTTGTTTTCCTCGTTAAGAGAAAGGCACAGTCTTTAACCAACCACAGAATTTCGAATTGAAGACTGTCTTTTTGTTCTCATTCCTCCACCTTCTGATTGATAAAGCGGAGCCGGTATATTTCAAGAAACTATATATATATATATATATATATTTTTTTTTTTTCCCAGTTCTTATTAGCTCTCAATTCTCATCTCAGAGAATTTTATCTTAACTGGAAGACATGATCAAACCTTAATTATAATCAAGCAAAAAAAGATAAACCAATTAAATGATCAAGGAATTTCAGATCCATTTTGTAAAAGACAGCGCACTTTCTTAAAGAAAGAAGAAACGATGGGGGCAATTTCTTTCCTTGAAATAGCTATCACCAAGCAAACAGCCCGTAACATTGAGTATTGGAAAATAAAGATACAAGAAGAAGAAGAAGAAGAGGAATTGAAGAAACCCCAGAAAGGGATTTTACATTGTTGAGAAGCTTATTGACGATTTGTTGAAGCTGCTGCGGGCCAGCGTTTTGAGGAAGATACAGGGCAGCTCCCAGAGGAGTTCCCTCGCGGTCCGTGAACTGGCACATCACGTTGTTCAATGTCTCCGTCTCCATCTTTTTCTTCCTCTGTTTTCCCGGAAACCGAGCAGTGTGCTGCAGAGCTATAAATTAGGGTTTTTGAGAGGTTTAAATTTTAACTACAGGGCTTTTAGATTTTTTTTTTTATATATATATATATATATTAACTGTTTTCGCTTAATTTTGTCACGCGACCCCCAATCATTCACGCGAAGTAACTCTTGGGTCGTTGTCGCATTATCGATATAATTTTTTACGATGAGGTAATAATTTTAAAAAAAAAAACTTAAAAATTAATTACGATAAGAAATTTAAAAATTAAAAATATAAAATCCTTTAAAAAAAAAAAAAAAAAAAAAGAAAAGACAAAAGTGAAACCCCGACGAAGCTTCTTGTCTCCGACCGCTAAGTTTGTCCATCTTCTCCACCAAACTACATCTCAAATTCACCATCTACCTCGACTGCTTTCAATTTAGCAGACCCAAGAGTCTCAAAAGGACAGAAATTGAATTTTGAAATCTTTGTGTATTTATTTAATAAATATATTTATAATTTTTTTATTATTAATTAATATAATTAATTTATACGTCGATTTGATGTAGCTGCATAGTTGTACAATTTTACTAGTATTATATCACGAGATTAGATTTTAATCGTACTAATTCGCACAACTTATGAGTAAAAATGAATTAAATTAGAATTAGAGAGCTCTCTTTTTAGCTCTGTGGATCCAAATGTTCACCGTGGAGTCCACCTAGGCCTTTGCCCAACACAGCCGCGTCTGGTTAAAAGTGATGTGCTTCTGCCTCCTGCCCCGCTCGATCACAGTTTGCAAATTTACTTAGACCATACACTTGCTGTTTCATATCGGAACCCTTTTGTTTCGTTATTATTTTCAGTCAATTAAATGTACATCTTACTTTATATAATTTTTAGAGTAATTAAAGAACCTAACTTGATATTAGAGAGTTTGTTGCTATGTAGATTTAGTTTAAAAATTTTAAGTCGCTGTGTGTGATGTAATTAGCTAAATTTAAAAAAAAAAAAAAGTAAAATAAAGATCCTGAATGATGTTCAAGTTTACAAAAAATAAATAATAAAATGATAATAATAACTTAATTGCTTCTCAAAATTTGAAGTTATTGTTGCAAGATTTTAAGAAGAAGTATATATATAAAAAAAAAACAGTAAAAAGGGTTTTCTATATAATAAACAAGGCATTGTAAATGATAGTAGAAAATATATTTTTTTAGAATCACGATGAAACTTGTCCTTCACATATATAATTTATTATTTTTGTTATTTTTTCATAAAATTCAAATTATATAATGCCAATTAACTCATAGCAAGCTTGTGTATATTGAGTTACATAAGAAATTTTTAACATTTCATTTGATAAGAAGAGAGTATATATATATATATTATTTTATTTTATTTTATTTATTTTTAAAAAGAAAAAATGGAGAGAATGGAGAGTAACATGCGAGGAGAAGAAGAAAGAAGACAAGGAAGAGAGTCTACTAAGAAGAAAGAGTGGGGAGGAGACGGTAGAGGCAATTTGGACTTAAACTTCCCTTTATGTGTACAATTTTCATGTTTATGATAAAACCTAGATTTAAATTGTGAAAAAATGTCATTTATCCTCTTGGGCCTAAATAAATTATTTACGGCAATGCAAAATATCTATTTTTATTTATATATCTGTACTATTATATAACTAAGAAACTTAAAAGAAAATCATAGAGAAATTGGATTAATATACAAATTAATTTACAATTTTATAGGTTATGACATATATATCATCACATTTCAAAAATAACAATTTAAAAATTGTAAATTTTTTTAATAATAAATTTATCTTATTGCTACTACTTGTGATGAATTCTATTAAATCAACTGACATGATACGTCAACTTGTGCAAACAAATGAAGTGAAATGAAAAAAAAAAAAAAAAAAGTCAAAATGTCACCTAGATGCCACTACACCTAGGAGCTGTAGTGGTCGCCGTTCCTATCAAGCAAAAGAAGAAGGATAATCTCGAAGAAGAAGAAGAAAAAAAAAAATTAAATTTTTATTTCTTTACAAAATTTTGTTTTCCTCTTAAAAAAAATAGTAATTCAAGAGAAGTATATGAAAAAAGGATTAGATCCTGTTAATTTTTTTACTTTTATTTAAATGTTATTAATTTGAAGTTAAATTAAGAAATTATAACTAATTCATAATTAGTCTACTTAAGAATTTTTAATTTATTAACAAATAAACATAACTTAATTTTATTAATTAAATATTTTGAATTAGTAAAATAAACTTAGATTTATCAAGCCAAAAGACCCACTTTAGCCTAATATTCTTATCTCTCTTTTAGTATTTAGGTGGCGTTTTGTCTTTTATCCACCTCATTAATTTGCACACATCGATCTATTACGTTAGTTGACTTGATAGAATTTTCCACTAATCCTAATGATGATATATAATTGTTACTAAAAAAATTCTATGATTCCAAATTATTATTTTTTAAATGTGATGATATATATTTGTTATAATTTGTAAAATTGTTGATTAATTTGTATATTAACTCTAGAGAAAAGCTTCGAGGTAGATTTTTAGTGTTTTTTTTTTTTTAAGTGAGCATTTAAACATACCTCGATTTTTATCAATTAAAATTAACAGAAATGAATTATTGCTATTAATTTTTTTTTCCCCCTTTTAACTCATGTTGAAGTCATCTCTTACCAAGACATACAATGTCCTTTTTTGTTCCACCTCATATAGTCCACAATCTAAAAATTTTAAACAGGAAAATTATAAAGTTCTGTATATTTACGCATCCAAAACAAGAGACTAAAATTAATAAATTATTTATCGTTGTGTTTTTTGAGATGAATTTTGGAACTTACTATTAAATAATTTAATTTTCTTAGTATAATTGATCATCAAATATTTGTTACATTTGTTATTTGCATGTATATGCATGCATATATCTACATAATAATAAAGTACCTGTAAAAATGTTATAAGTTGTGCTAGCTAATTTGATAGTTGCTGATAAATTCTATTTATTTGATCTTCTAAAGTTGGAGTCCACTTAATTTTCCATTTTATCTTCTAAATTCTACCATTTTCGACCTGTTTTTTTTTTTTTTTTACTTTTTATTCCGCTTCACTCTATTTTTGAATAGAATTTAATTAACCCATTAAAAATTGCAGTTGACCGAGCAAAAAAAAAAAAAAAAAGAAGATAAAAAAAATGAAAAATGCTTAAATTATTTTCTACATTTTGGTCATATAGCTTTGTATTGTTCAATGTAATCCTATTTTAAAAATATGCAGAGGCTTATCATCAAAATGAACATATTAATTCCTGTATGTTTTTTTTTTAAATTTATTTTTTGTCCTTTTTTACGGGTTCCATTTGAGTCAAATACGATTTTTAACGGTTGATCGATTTCCATCCAAAAATGCATCCAGGGTGAAAAAGAAACAAAAAACATGTAATTATATATATATCCGTATAATGCATATCACAATTAATATTTTGGACTGTAATGTAAAATTGACAATTATAATATTACCACATTACATGTAATTAATAACTATCAAAGAGGCATTTTCTACATTTATTTATACATTCAATGACATAGAATACGCCATTATTGACTTTATTGACCCACCTTAGAAACTCAAAAAAAAAAAAAAAAATTACAATGCTTAATTTTTTTTATTTCAAGAATATTTTTAAATATAATTGAGAAATATTCTATTATTTAAAATTATATGAATTACTTAAAAATTATCTGTTCTAACTTTTTTTTATTTTAATTTATTATTAAATATTTTGTATTTAATTAAAATATTTTTAATTAATTATTAGATACTTTTTATTTTGATTAGTTAAATTATGAAAGTATGATAAATTTCAATGTTATATTATTTTAATAAATAATCACTTGTCATATATAGAAATTCTCTTTTTGAGAATAGTTTATTTTCGTTGATGGATTCCAAAATTTTTCTCCAACAACTATGATATTTGTGGTCCTATTTGTTCTACATACATACGATTCAAAATCTGTGCAAGCTTCATTTTAGTAAGTTTATAAAAAGAGGCATTTATGGAGGCTCCTTGATTTGTTGGATTACTCTCATGCGGCGGGGCATTTTCTTGGCTGACCAAATTTAAGAATAACAATGGCAATATTGAACACAAATTTCGTTACGAACCCCCTTTTTTTTTTTTTTTTTCTTTTGAAACATGAAAAAAGGGATATCGTAGAAAGTGATGATTTCAAACAAATTTTTTATATCGTAATAATTAATATATTACATTTAAAATAGATGGATGCGCTTGCATATAATTTTTTTTTTATTTTAAAAATATCATTTAAAAGTTTAATTTTAGATTAATGAAAAAAAAGAAGAAACATATACCAAACTCCTGTATTATGTAGCAAATTTTGTTAAGAACCACAATTGCAAGTACTTGCTTTTGACATTAATCTCACGGTGGCTTAGGCTTCTCGTTTTGCCTGTGTTATGAAGCTTTAGTTTTTCTGAAATTGGAATCAGACCATTTGTTTAAATAAAATTTGAGATTGTAATTATCTAATTTGTATTATACTGAATTAATATTTAATTTAGTATTTACGATGAATTTAAAACAACGATATTAGGTACGGTGGTGTTGTATAAAAATGCTCGTTCGAAAAAAAGAAAAAAAGAAAAAAAAAGGTGTTGTATAAAAATGCTCGCACAAGTGCAGCGAAAAAACCGATTTTCATGAGATCGGAAAACAAAACGGTGCGTTTTGCTCATAGACGGCCCCGCGGCTATCTTCCTCCTGTTGCCCTTAAACCCCAACGCAGTCTAGGGTTTAAACCTCTCTACAAGACGAAAAGACGCTAGAGCTGAAAGCCTTAAACCCTACTGCCCCGACTGACTCGCCTTCTGCAAAATCCGCCGGCATCCGGCAACCGGGAACCGGCAAATCCAGTTCCTATGCGCATTAACGTCATTCCACAGCTTCACCTCCTCAGTCCATCTTTCGCGGTCACCCGCTTCCCACCCATGAAACCGGGTACCGCCATAATTTCCTCTCGGGCCATCCCGGTTTTTACTCGGATCTTCCCTTTCCCAAGCAGGTACCTAGGATTTGCCCCTCAATTCAATTTGCAACTCGGCGGCAGTCGCAGGTTATCGACCCGTTCATTTCGACCCAGGCCCGGTTCGAGCTCCGGGTTTAGACGCGGCGGTGGCGAGAGAGGAGAAGTGAATGCTTCAAAGAGTCTGATTGAAGACGAGGCTGATCTCAGCGACTGGGTTGGAGAGTTGAGTAACAGCAATTTTGGTGGTCGAATGGCTAGTGGAGACGAGTCGGATTCTGATATGGTCCGCAGGAGGGGAAAGTCCGGTGGAGAGAGGGGAAGGGGTGGCGACAGAGGCAGGTTTTCCACAAAGAAGAGAAGGGAAATCGTGTCAGACGAGTTTGAAACTACGAATCGGAGCAGAATTCGAGGTAAAGGGGATTCATTTTTGAGGAGTTCTCGTGGGACTGCGCCATTTGACAGTGCATTTGGCCCCAAGGATTCTGATGATGATGATGACAATGACGATGAGGAATGGTATGATAGGACAAAAACTGAAATTTTAAAGAATGTGAAGAGGGAACGGAGGGAGATGGAGGATTTAGTGCCTAGAGGAAAGAGTGACAATTCAAAGAATGGGAAGAGGGGACGGAGGGAGATGGAAACTGTAGAATTTAGAAGAAGGGATGGCAAAGGATTAAGAGGAAGAAGGGGTTTTATTGATGATGACATGGAAGATGACAGTGGTGTTGATGATGAAAATGAGGAAGACAGTAGGGAGGTAATGAGGGGTCTTGGGGATTTGCTTAGTGAGGAGGAGAGTGATGCCAACGAGGATGAGGATGACAGCATTTTGAAGAAGAATGCATCCTCTTCTTTTGGATTTAGTGGGAATGATGCCCATAGCTTACCTGGGAAATCAGAATCCTATTTAAGTGAGACTAGGTATGTTTAGAGGATAACTTCTTCTGTGTACAGACATTTGCTATTTGCTTAAACCAATATTATGAGGTTGGCATGTTTGTTGTTTGTTCATTTGGCACTTATGTAGTTTTTAGTCCTTGTAGTTGGCATGTTGAGTGGCAAATATTTAGAGTTTTGTTTGTTTTGGTTTTTCCCCATCCTACTGCTTAATATTTTGCGAGTCTCTGATTAATATAGAATGCCTGCAGATTTGATCAATGTGCAATCTCTTCCTTATCGCTCAAAGCAATCAAGGATGTTGGATATGAGAAAATGACTGTGGTTCAGGCGGCGACTCTTCCAATAATACTAAAAGGTTTATTTCTTTTCAATATGGTATAGCTGCTGGCAGCTTATCCTAGCAAATCTGTTAAGATAAGAGAGATTCTTCGGATATTTTTTAATGCTCTGGTTGATCCTATTCTTAGATTTTTATGCTTAAATGTGCTAGAACTGGTGGGTTAATGTTCCAATCATTTTTCCGTGAAACTGCAGTGGGAGACATGGACTTTGTTCTGTCCATTAGGAAGTCTTCAATATTAACATGCTTGTCTTCTAAAGCTTAGGACCTCTAACCTCTAGTTCTCATAAATTAAATATGAGCGGTGAAATCATGATTGTGGAACATGTCAACAAACTTCATGCGCTTGCCATTTTTATGGTGATGCTGATCTCCTAAAGAATTGGCTTATGTGTCCATAGATGATGACACTTGGTGATTTCTTTCCAGGAAACGATGTACTAGCCAAGGCTAAAACTGGCACTGGAAAAACTGTAGCATTTTTGGTAAGATACATTTTCTCAAATCTGCATGACTGGTTAGGGGAATTTATATCTTTTCAGGACTTCAATATGCTTTTGTAGCATTGAACAGTTGACTCATTGAATACAACATCTTTTTGTTGTCAACTCATGATAGTTTGCTTTTTAATGCATTAAAAGTTCAACATAACCACCCCATGGAATGTGAATAATAAAAATGTGCATTGTGATATTGGATTTCATTTGGATACATGAAGCAATTTGAGACTTTGAAGGATTCTGAGGTTTTATTGTGCTGTCAGTATCACTGATTTTTTTATTTTTTATTTTTTTACTTTTTTATTTTTAAATCAGCTCCCTTCAATTGAAGTTATCTTAAAATCTCCTCCCATTGATCGTGATAAAAAACGGCCCCCAATCCTTGTACTTGTAATTTGCCCAACTCGGGAGCTTGCGAGTCAAGCTGCTGCAGAAGCAAATACTCTGTTGAAGTATCACCCTTCTATCGGTGTTCAAGTTGTGATGGGAGGTACGAGACTTGCTCTGGAACAGAAAAGAATGCAAGCTAATCCTTGTCAGGTAAATTAAATGAATGTGCTATCTTCCTATGCTGAGTGTTGGAAGAACCTGATGCCTTTTGATTTGTTGACAAACTGTGGTAAAGTCAAAGGCTGGTCATAAAATGAGATGAGGCTCCTCCCTCCTGTTATGGATTCATTAGCCTTCTCAGGCTAAGAGTAATTTTTTTGTATTTGACTTCAGTGGGCTAATTTTCATGTTTGTTTTCCCAAGATAGCAAATAACTGGTGTGGAGTCATCACTCTGAGTATGTTCTTAGCATAAAGCTAATGCCAACTCAATGACCCAGAAAATGAAAAAAGCTGTGGTCAGACAGTGACCTATTTTCCAAACATTTGATTATAACAGGTCCTTGTTGCTACGCCTGGGCGACTCAGAGACCACATGGAGAACACTGCAGGGTTTGCAACAAGGCTGAT
Source organism: Bruguiera parviflora (assembly GCA_019804595.1). Classification (NCBI taxonomy): domain Eukaryota; kingdom Viridiplantae; phylum Streptophyta; class Magnoliopsida; order Malpighiales; family Rhizophoraceae; genus Bruguiera; species Bruguiera parviflora. Next base: position 4,547,414 of record CM034052.1, on the reverse strand, counting down.
GGGGGTGAAAGTTCTTGTACTTGATGAAGCTGACCATTTGCTAGATATGGGATTTCGTAAAGACATTGAGAAGATAGTTGCTGCTGTTCCGAAACAACGGCAGACACTTTTGTTCTCTGCCACAGTTCCTGAGGAGGTTTCTTTCTTGTCCTTTTGGTTCTTTGCTAGCATGTCTTGTTAGTTGAAATAAAAGTCCTGAACTTGTTGTCTGGTATGAAGGTTCGACAAATCTGCCACATTGCATTGAAAAGAGATCATCAGTTCATCAATACGGTTCAAGAGGGAACTGAGGAGACACATTCACAGGTAGGATTCCTTATGTGGCATTTGTTCTCCACTTTTGATGATTCACACATGTTGACTTTAAATTGTTGGATCATTCCAGGTAGAACAGAGGCTTTTAGTTGCTCCTTTGGACAAGCAATTTCCCCTTTTGTATGCTCTACTCAAGGAACACATTGCAGATGATGTTAATTACAAGGTATGTCTAAGTCAGCGAGCATGTGACTAGGACATTTTCGTTGTGTTTGTGTGAGTCAAGATATGAGAATGCTTTGTGGCTAGTGTTACCACAACTCTACAGTGAATTTGATCTAGCCACTGATTTTTTTGCAGGTTCTTGTATTTTGTACAACTGCCATGGTCACAAGAATGGTTGCTGATCTTCTTGGTGAGCTAAAATTAAATGTTAGAGAGATTCATTCTAGAAAGCCTCAGAGTTATAGGACCAGGGTTTCTGATGAATTCCGGAAGTCAAAGGGCCTTATACTTGTGACGTCTGATGTGTCTGCACGTGGAGTTGATTATCCAGATGTTACCCTTGTCATACAGGTATGTTGATGTTATTTTTGTTTTTCTTTGGTTTGTAAGAACTAGGGTTTGAACTATAGACTTGGAACTAAGGTCCTGGTGCCTCACTTTACATATGTGAAGCACAGGCTGCTTGCAGTTTCATTTTTTGGTGTCAACTTCCCCAACCCTCTCAATATGCACTGCAAGTTAGTTAAATGCAAGCATGTTTCAATGAATCTTCATTATTTTGGCCTTGTTTTTTTCAAAAAAAAAAATTGCCGAGAAAGAAATTTCATTTTTCTCATTTTAATATTATCAAGATTAAGCTCCTTTATAACTGTAGTGCCCAAGCATCATTTTCTGCTTCAACAGACTTCCTTTTTGGAAAATAATTTTGTTGCAATAATAGGTGGGCTTGCCAGCCGAGAGAGAGCAATACATACATCGACTTGGAAGAACTGGGCGAAAAGGTAAAAAAGGGCAGGGCATTTTATTGTTGGCACCTTGGGAGGAATTCTTTTTGTCCACCATCAAGGACTTGCCAATAAGAAAGGCTGCAGTGCCTTCATTAGACCCAGAGACAAAGAAAAAGGTAAAATTTTCCTATCCTTCTCAAGGTTGTCTCATCTCTGCAAGAAAAAGGTAAACCATGAAGCACACAAGCACGCAAGTTACATCGTATGCAAGTACTGCCATTCCCCACCAAAGATTTTCTGATGCATGGAAAAATCAATGGATGCTTTGAACAGGTGGAACGAGCACTCTGTTACGTAGAGATGAAGAACAAAGAGGCAGCTTATCAAGCTTGGCTTGGCTACTACAACTCCAATAAGAGTGTAGGCAGGGACAAGTATAAGCTGGTGGAGCTTGCTAATGAGTTCAGCCATAGCATGGGGCTTGAGAAACCCCCCGCCATACCTAAGCTTGTACTCGGGAAGATGGGCCTGAGGAATATACCTGGTTTGCGATCTAAATAAACAGAAGCGCAGCTACTTACATGAAATTTAGATTTCAGTCAGTCACTGAATGGGAAATCATTCTTCAAGGAAAAACACAGTAGTTTTTGGGGGGATTGACCCACTCAGCTTCCGATAAATGTTCTTCGTTTTATGTAGTTTTGTCCCCTGATTCGAGTGGTTCTTTAGGCTGACTTTCTTTTGCCTTGTTTAAGTCAATTACCATTCATGGCTAGCAGGTTCAAATACTCTCCCCGAAATGCCAATCTGGCCTTATATATTACGCACCAAAGGGAATTGGTTGGAACGATATTGGTTGTATTAAACACCAAACTCTCGCGTGTTATATCCAACTAAACATCGTATCATCAAAATCTGATTCAGATGTGTCGTTGGACCCTTTTAGCTGATCTGGTCGTACAATAATGCCATTAGCAACTTTAACCTCACAAGACACAAGCAACAGTAATTAAAGGCATGAGAACCACAATTTCCATCTATACTGGCAGTGATTTGGCGATACTGTGATTTCTTGGGAGTAAAATTTAAGAAATCTTATGAATCGAATCCCTGATACACCTTGTGGATGAAAATCTTAAAACGAAACGAATTGTGTAACATGATCGTACCTATATTCTATAACTGCGAGCTTCTACATCAGTGGAGTCATGCTGTGTTGAGCCTACAATAAGACCCTGTCCCCCAGAGTCCTTGCAATCCCCTTCACCGCCAATGTACTTGCAAGAACGGGTTTGAAGAATTGGTGACATTTTCCATGAGATAATGTGAGATTAGAGACTTCGAGAATCAGATTCCCCTCTTTACGTATCATGACCTGAGAAGAAAGCAGCAGATAACCGAAGGGTTCCTTGTTACAGTTCTCCAACATCATTCCGTCCCTGGTTTGGAAATGCAAGTGATGGGAACTCACCGTCCTTTCAACTCCTTTCAACTGATAATTCCTCTGGGCCACTGATCTGGCATTAAAATTGAATCATCCTGTTAAGACAATAAATGAAAGCCATCACAAAACAATCCCAACCACAAGATAAGCAACCCACGAATAAAACGGATAAACATTCAATTTTAGTGTGTGAAAAAAACCGAAAAAAAGGTGGCATTGAACATCAGCTACATTCATAGTTTTCCAATGAAAACGTTCATATTTTGTAACTATTTCTTAATTCAATCATGAACACTGCACTTATATCCACAAGCAACTTGTCTTCAGGCACATTGCAATTGAAAAATCTTGCACGTACATTAATTGTCTTCCAGAAACAAGCAACTACTTCCGGAGGCGAGGAGAAGAAGGCTGATCTGGAGAAGACTCTTGAGCAGTGGAGCCATGAGATGCTAGGTCAAACTCTCCATTCGATCGGCTTCCCTCACTAAAATGTGAGACCTCATTAACACCTGAGAAGCCCACTGGCCCAAGAGAACCAAACTCCAATTGTTCTGCGGGGGAACCATAACCAGCATTATGGTCATATGGATAGAGCATGACAAGAGATGGAATAGTGGGTCCATTTGATGATACTCCCCCAGGATTAATGGATGGTAGCGAATACATTCCATAGGCCACATTTGCAGAACCAATTTGAGTAGAGTTTGAGTGAACTGGACCATTCTGAGATTGATGTGAAGGAGATGTATCATGTCTATGTGAACCCCATAACCTATCAACACGGTTCTCACTTGCTCCCAGCCAGTCTGGCCTTGAGCTCAACTTCTCAGCTCGACTGCGGCTGTGGCCGCGCCCAGTTGCTCGGGACTTGGGGTTAATATTCCAGTTCCCTTCTCTGTCTCCATGGTGGTCACTTCTATCATAGTTGTAATTTCCCTTTCTGGTACTGGTAGAATGTCGGTCACGAACAGATACCTTCTGAAGTAAACAAAAACTAATCATGGCTGCAAATAGCAGAAACACCTATAGTACTGACATTAAGGGTGCAGTGATTTTAAGGTCACTAAATTTCTAAATTTCACCAAGAAATGTGATGAGATGAACCAACTTTTCTGTGGGCGATAGATGAAAAGATGAAAAAGATCATCCATAGAGAAAAAAAGAAGCCTGATAAATGAAAAGATGAACTGTTTATTTCTTGAAGAGCACCACATCAATGACTCTTGTAGTACTACTTTCAAGATTTTGTTAAACCATGGAAATTCAATGTGCAGAACTTTCACGTCAAACATATAAAATTTTTTTGAGAACAAGGAAAGAAAAGCACAAGGAGATAAACAGATGACCCTGAAACCCCCCAACCCTGACAAAAACAGGAACACAGCTAAATAAGAGAATAAGAAGAAATGTATAAAAAAAAAATCCTTTAGGATCCTATCTTACAGGATTTGGCAGGTAGGTTCCAGTCCCACTGCGATATCTTGGCATTTCATCAACATAATGCTGGTAAACACCAGCTGGTCTGTTAGACACAGACTGCAGAGGAGTAACAGGAACAAGATGAGGCCCACAACTCATAAGCTGAGTTAAAAGATTCATGTTCGCAGACAAAGGTCTCTCAGGACCATCCCATGGAAAACGACCCTGCAAATATACAGGAGGCGCTGTAACAGGTGAAGGGTAAACAGGTGGTGCAGGATGCCTCGAGCTTTGGCAAAACCGTCCATATTGCAAATTCTGCCAGTGGCTAGCAAAATCACTATGAAGAATGTCAGATTTGTGCTCTAATGGCTCAACAGAAGCAGCCCTTCTCATAGAACTAGAAGTACTTAATGCCTCAGGCTGATCAAGTTCCTCAGACAAATCAAAATTCTGACTAGAATCAGTGTTATCTAGGCCATCTTCACCAGTAAACTGGCCCATCGATGCATTAGGAGTTCCTGTCTCAGTTGGATAGCTGTAAATGGGAAGCATTGTAACAAATGGAACTGGTGGCCCAGTAGGATAAAATGCAAATGGCACAGCCCCTGAGTTATCTGTACTTCTTTGTCGTGAACCAGGACCCAAGAGTACTGGACCTATAGGTATCGATGACTCAGAGCCACTAGTCCCTGCTGACTCAAACCCAGGACTTTGATGCCTTGAAACATGCAAGGAAGCAGTAGATTGTGGCACTACACCTCTCTCAGTCATCTCAGGTCCCATAACAGATACTGCATTCCAATCTTTAGCATTGTCATCTGTCTGATTGGAAGAATGATCAGAGACACTTTTACCTTTCCCATAGACAGTAGATGACCATGGAGACGTAGAAGTCTTTCTACTTCTTTTTTCCCTTGTTGATTTCGATGTCTTTGCAGATGATCCTTCCCATGAATTCTCAGAAAGGGTCTTACTTCTTAAAGAGCTAGTGTGCACAGGTGGAATGGACCTTGAACTTGCAATTCTGTCATCGAAGTAAACTTCAGCACCTCTGTTCTCTTGGTAGGGAAAGGTACCTGCATGATCTTCCTTCGTTGAAGCTTGAATTTCTTTGGTGAACTTTTGTTGCACCCTTGAAGAGCTACCAGGACCACCTATGTGAGATGAATGAACAAAGTTATAGCTAGCTGAAGTGGACTGCTGCTTATCATCTGACTGATGCATGTCAAAACTCCCATTACCTAGGTCAAATCCACCACTAAACCCCCTCCCCTGCTCATGCCAGAAATCATGATTCGCCTCTCCCAGGTTCACTTCCGTAGGACCAAAGTTCTCATTACCAGGTTCAGTTGGCTCTTCTACATTTGAGGTCAATTCTATACCAGGAAGATAATGGGTTAGTGCTGAAGGGGCCAAGCCTTGAGAAAATTGCATATTTGTGGCCCAAGGACTTTCCATCAAGGATATGTTTGTGGGCATTATACCCAAATTTCTTTGAGCATACCCCATTGAAGCAAGGACTGAAGGAGGAATTGGAAATGGTATATGACTTGATGTTAAATTCAGAGGAACATGGACCTGTCCACTGAAACCAAGACCTGTAGAAGATGCCCTCATATTAACAAGATCTTGCTCTTCCTGTTTCATTGCCTGTGTCCCCATGGCAAAAGGAAATTCTTCCCCCAAGTCCCCAAAGCCTGAATCATCATGGTAACTATTTGAAGCACAGCTTGAGTCAGCAGCAGAGCTGAGATTTTGATGGGACAAGGTGGGCCTAACAGATAAAGGATCATCATTTGAAGACAAAATAGCATGGCCAGACATATTATCAGATTGGAGGATTTTCCCCTTGTTATTATCCATTCCAGCAGAAGAGGTTTGAGCTTTTTCACCATCTGAGACTTTGTTATGCATTTTTTGAGAGGAACTCTCTGTATATCCGTCAGTAAGCTCAGGACTAGAGTGGGTCCTCAGTAAAGGATACCATGCCTGAAGGTCATTAATGAAGTTATCAGGTCTATAATTTCTCTGATTTTTATCAGTGAATGTGCTCTGACTGGAATTAATTTCCCTTCTGGACTGATTTGAGGTCCGTGCATTATTTGAGTTAACAGAAGTCTTTTGGATTTGGGTACAAGAAACTGAAGTAGTTTCACTACCCCTGGATGTGCCTTCTTTGGGATAACTGCCGTGCTGGGAGGGAAAACTATGTGAAGCATGTGCCATATCAACTTGGGCTTCACTGTCAGAGGATTTACTGCTCAAATTGTTCCTTAGATCCTCTGATCTTTTTGAGTGGTCAGGATACAATAATCTCAGACACCACAAATCATTCCTTGGTGCATCAGGGCGATGACCACTGCCATGTCTGTCCCAGGTGTTCATAAAGAACTGATTTACTTCATGATACAGATCTTCTTTGGGGCAATCAAGTAGCCTAGCTAGCCTTCTAGCCCCAAATGCAAATGCACTACGTATCCTGAAGAAGTTACCTGACAAATGAGATAGATTGTATCATTATAAAAGTCACCAGGAAGATACAAAACATACACTGACCCAAACAGCAGCATACTGAAACCATTAAAAAATTCTGAACCAATTAACATAACCATGCTCATGCAGCAAAGAGGTGCCCACTATGTCTAGGATCCCTGGAGATTAGAGGATGTGGTTTCACTCTATATTCAGTAGAGGACTAGCAGCATTTCCATTGAATTTCAGTTGACACAGTGCAGCAATCCCAGGAGAGATAAACCAAATACAGCCCTTCAGAAGGAAAATTTATTACATAGAATCAGTCTACATACCCACAAGGTAGAATAAGTATTCCGACTGTTTTCCCATTACAATAATTCATTCCAAAATCTAAAATTAGCAAGCTTTGGTGGTCAAGGTTTAATTAGCCAAGCCCAGGCTAACTTCGGAAGAGAAAATTCAGATCAGCAGAGAAATGACACTCAGAAGGCAACCAATACACAAACTTGGTACCAAGACCTATATTCTTGTGAGCATTAAAGATAGAATTTCACACATTGCATTATCTCTTGTATTTGTTCCATAAACAATCTCTAAAACCACATAGTTTATCATCTTGCCTCACAAAGGAATAGCTTGTTTTATTTATTTATTTCAAAATAAATGCCTTGTCAAATCAGCTAAGCCATCACTGTGCAGATTAGTTTTGAGTTTATCAGCCAAAATGAAGTTGCCAACCCCATGGATGCAGGTTTTGCAAAAGGCCAATGAAGAAATAATTGTGTTAAGGCTCAATCAACAGCTTTCCTAATGATGACACAAAGGAGACCTACTCATAATGAAAGATAAAAATTCAGTACTCTTTCCAAATCCTAAAAATGCAATGGAAGGTCTAACTAAATCTGTTTGAACAACAAGTGGCTGCTTATATCTCAAATACCAGGTCAAGTTTTGGCCACAAAGAGGAAAAGCCCCTGGAGAAGAGTAGAATCAAGCGGCATTAAACACCAAAAGAAAGTTTCCAGTTAATAGAGGAGCACAACTATGGCATATTAAAATCATGAAAAAGAAGCAAAAGAAAAGGCCAGAAGCTAGCCATATGATTCCAAAAGAAAAAAAAATGCCAGAGCAAAAAGTTTTGATGCCAATCTTTTCACGAGAAACAACATCTGCAAGCAATAAACATTATAACTTTTAGTTTTTTTTTTTTTTTTTAAATTTCTTCCATCCTCACTATTTTCTCTTTGCTTCAGGTTTTCTATTCATATTGCAAATTGATTGCACAGAGGGTTACTAGACTGTTAGGCATTTAAGATGAATGAGGCTTGGCCAACTTGTGGCAGCTGCATTTTATGCATGTGCTGCTTACATTTTTCCAGTACTATCCGTGGAAACAAGTCCCCAAGAAAAAAAAACTAAGAATAAGAAAAAACTGCATTGTGTTTGCATTAAACACTGGGATAGAATTTCCACCCTAGAAAAACAGGAAAATGAGGCAGTAAGTATTAGTTCTCATTGCTGCCAAAAAATTTTGTCAATTGTGATAGACAACAAGCTCAAAAGGACAAAATTTCTACAGAAAGGCAGAGGAAGGTGTTGGAAAGAGCAATTCAAGGTCTTATGGCAAACAACAATATCAGAGTCCTACTCAAATACCTTTACTGACACTACGCCCAAGATTATTGTTTATGCGCAAAGGATCAATAACATTGAAGTGTTTTGACACAAAATGTTGTCCTTGATTTTCTTGACCACCAGGAAAAACAGCATAAACTGTATTGCAAGCATCCAAAAACAATTTGCTCAGCAGTAGCTCTCCGCCATCCTTTCGAGGAGGTTCCGCTACAAAACAAGTAATAAAACAATTAAATGCTGATAACAATCATAAACATTGACAAATAAAGGGTCAGGACTCAGGCATCAAGAAACTTTAATAAAAGTATGCCCAAGCAATAAATATATACCTGTTACATCTGGAAGAGAACTAATAGGCACAGGACCCCACAGGCTAACACAGAAATTGTCCCAATCAAACTTACTGAAGAACTCAAGAAAACGATAAAGTACCTAGGCACATGAAGAAAAAAAATCAGATGAATTAAAAGAGAATAAAAACAAGATCGAAGTAGTAAAAGGCACCTCGAGGGGTCCTGCAAATGTGTTGTTGAAAACATTGAATATATAAAGAACCAAGGTTTCCAGAGCATATGTAGATATCAACCCATGGTGAGCACCCAGTATACGGCTCTCATAATAACACCAAGCCTTTATCAAAATGATGCTCCGCTTGAACAAATGGTTCTGATTTATCAGGTTATCAACCTACAGAAGCAAAAGGGTTAATCAGTAACATGCTAAAATTGTAATCATAGGTCACACTGCCCAAGAGGTAACAAACCTCCTCAAGAAAACAAAGGGTGCAAAGCCCACCAAGCTGGTTAAATGATACGTCTACCACAATGTTTTCCACAAGACACTTTATTATCTTCACCTGTACAAATATTTAGAGATAATTAATAAGTGAAAATTTGCGAGAAAGAAGCATCTTGAAGTTGAAGAAACATGACTGATTGTTCAGTACCCAAAATTTATCACGCCAATTGAAATTCTCAATCGCATTTATGTGAAATTGACATCAATTTCTGTAAAAATTGGGGGTACATCGAATCATTTGTACAACTAATTTTAAAATTCATCCCATAACAGTCAAGAATTTTGAAGCACAAGCACTTGCACAATTCATCATTGTCAATAGGAAGGAAAGCCTGCACATGAAGCTTCATATCAATCTCCTAACATAGAGACAAATAACTAAGGTGACAAAACACATTAAATTCCACACTCTTAACAACTTCAACAAACTGCTATTGTGCAATGATTTTAGGTCATACAAAAAGCAATTATCAGATAAAGGGGGGTATATTAAAGATCACACAAAAATTTGGCAGCATTATGTAGTTCCTACACATAGTATTCTGTATATAATGGGTGTTATAAAAAAAAAAAAAATTAACACACAGGCTTTATGGCTACATAATGCTGAAAGTTAGAGGCACCCTTAAGTATTAGTTCCATGGCACATATCATGACTGCAATATATGAGTTAGGCAAGCAAATAGCTCTTGAAAAAAAAGCCATTGCCTTTGGTTGCAGTCTCAAATCCCATTGTCCATCTCATATGATTCTTTCCAGCTTGTAGTTCTAACACTCTTATCCATTTGCCTCAGCATCTAGTCTCCCTTCTGTAGTTCACCTTATTGCAACTGATCACTTGAATAATGACATATTTATCCCTTAAAAAAGAAAAGACACCCAAAAATAGCAAACCTCCATTTGCAAGTCAAGTTCAGTGTGCCAATGCTATCAATTAGTTCTACAGCTGGCACTAGCCATGTAATCAATTCAAGAGGGCAATGGAAAATATACTCCCAGTTTTAGAGGCAATAACATTATAACAAACAAATTTGTTTAAGGGTAGAAAAGGGGACCTACTTCTGCCTGAATGTATTGAACCTCTTTTACACGAAATTCAGCGTTCTCATCCTTTTCTTCATTCTCCAGCATATCACGAACCTGTTGAGCCCATGTGTCTTTCAAATTTTGACTCTGACTGAATGCGGTCACATCAATGTCCCCATCAGGTAAATAAGTCTTCAGTGGTACAGACCCGAAATTAAACACCTGAAGATAATGAAGATAATCAATGATTAAGGGTAATACTGATGATTAGAATGAAAAAAATAATACTGAGGATGCATAGTTTTAACCAAGACCTTCAGTTCAACATCACTAATATGAAACTAAATCATTAAGCCTTTTCCAAAATATCCTATCTTTCTGAGGTTTGGTCTCCGTACAAAAGTGAATCACCAGTTGTGGCGCCCATATTCCCTCAAGATATCACCAACAGCAAATCACACTATCCTTTACTCTCTTCAAGTGGAGGACTGCCATTTCATCTAATCCAATGCATGGATTTAATTGCAAAACATTGATAATCAACTACACTAAATCGCCAGTTTTTTCTCTGTTATCATGTCTTCCTTCTCCGCACAATTGAGTTCAATACAAATCTTCAAGCTAACTACCACCAATTTCTGACACCAAATTAGCAAAAAACGCCAATGCAGAACCCACTCATGCAAAGACATACATCCTACTCCCACGTACCTGGCAAGGAAAGCACTTCACGATGAGCTGGTGCACATAATCTGCAACCGCATTTCGGCGCTCCTCAGAGGGCTGGTTGGGCTGAATGCAGGCAATGAGCTCTGCAGTCCTCTCTTCAGCCCGTGACCACCGCTCCCCATCGAGCACTCGGATGACCGAGGCCGCCTCATTGGGCAACAGGCCGTTTGGCAATAGCCCACTTGGTGGCTCTGCCCATCTCCCATGCTCGCCCATGCAACCCTAGGCCTATCTATCTCTTCTCTCACCCTCTTATATTCTGAAAACTATCCTCTCCAACTCAACCCCACCAATGAAAACACCAACACAAACACAACAATGCAAGAAACAAGACTAAGGAAAAACTAGTAGATGAGCTTTCCCAGGTTAAATTTGTATCGGAAAAAGCAAACTATCCAATCAACAAAGCACTGTCTTCTAAGGCAAAAGAGAAGGTCAAGTACAGTAATTTCCACTAAAATAAAACAAAGATCGCTTCTACAGAGACCTAACACAAAATTCAAGGAAGGCCCTTTTGTGGAAACTATGTCCTACAAAAGCGAACTATTCGCTGGCTTCCGCCAAACAAAAAGAAATGACTTAAATCCATCAGAAACAGAAAACCCTAAAAACCAAGATTACACCATTAGAAAAACACAAACAGGGAAAAAGAAGACCCTATGACGGTAATCAAGAGAAAGGGCAAAGCGGGTGGTAGCAATGGGTCACACGGATAATCAATCGGAGGGAACAAAGGCCAAATGGCTAATCCTGTTAATGGCGAGGCGTCGGCGAATCAACAGCGATACTATAGGCGCGGCTGCAGAGGAAGGAAGGAGGAGGGGGAGGGGGGACCCAGTTAGATAGCAAAATGCAAGAAGGGCGGGAGGGAATTTTGGGGGCATTAAGATCAGCCGGCGCAGAGAAGATGGAAGTGCCGATCAATTTGTGTCTAGCAGAGATGATGAAGTTACGGGAAAGAAGCAGAAGAACAAGCAGAAGAAGAAGAAGAATAGGGCTGCGCGTCCGATCATCACAGCTTTTGGGGGGATTATGGAGGCCACAGGCAGGCGGGCGGGCAGGCAATGGCTTCACGGCTTGTCTATTTTCGGGGGATTTTCGATTTTTCAGTTTTTTTTTTATATTTTATTTTTTTAATTTCCATTCCCTTTATTTTATTTTATTTTTTTTACTTATTCTACTTAGATAGATATGGAGCGGAGATGGAAGGATTTGTTTTTTCTTTTTTGTAATTCCTTCCGTCACTAAAAGAGAATAAAATATTTATAACTTAGACAATGGCGAAATAGTTAATAATTATTGAAGAATAAAATCTTTCGTCTCCTACTCGAATTGAATACTTCAGTTCTTTACCTTTTCAGCCTAACTATCATAAGAATATTACCAATTATGTGATATTTGGTGTATCGCATAAAAAAAATTTTATATTATTTTTTAAATTTTTAAAAAATAAAATTCATTGACATTTATAAAAGATCAAAAAATTATCTGAATTTTAATTAAAAAACTTACTTTTTTACAAATTGAAAAAATATATTAATTTTTTTAATTTTTTTATTGTGTGGTGAATTAGATATCGGTGTGATACATAATATTCTTTTAAATATTGTAGTTTAGTTTAAATTAAGTTTTTTTTTTAAAATTAATCATTAAATAAAAAATTTTCTCAAAATACTTATTAATATTTTTAAATTTTATCGTCAATTATAATATATTAATTAAAAATTTTTAATTTAATTTTTATTAATACATTAATTAATAAATTTAATTGTATAAAAATATATTTTTTAAAAAGTAATTTTTATAATTTTTTTAAATAAAATAATATAATAATTAAATTAAAATAAAATTAAAATTTAAGAATTCGATTATAATAAATAAAAATTAAATAATAAAAATAAACAATAAATTCGAAAATAACCGAAAGTATAGATTATTCCTTCGGTTCACTAATCCCAAAATCATATCATGTTTTCACTTTTCAGTCAAACTCTAGCCCCGGGGGCGAGGGTTTGTTTTGACTTTCACCCACCAAAAACCGAGTCCCCTAGAAAGAGGCAGAGGAAAACTAAACACGAGCCAGCACACAATAATCCAAGAGGCTGCTGTGAGCCCAAAAATAATGTAAACAACGGATAACCCCTTGAGCCCAGTGTCGGGTGTCTCGTGTCCGAACAACGGCGAACCTTTAAAAATTACACACAAAAAAAAAAAAAAGAAAAAAAGAAAAAAAAAGTGCAATTTATGATTTGATGAGTATTTTAATTAAAAAAAAAAACTAATTAGAATTTGGTGATCACGAATTAGTCAGCAACTCTGGTGAGTTTACACGTCAATCAAAATTAAAACACTATCTAACATACTTGTTACCGATTATTAGTATTAATTATTATTATTGACTAATATAATAAAATTATAGTATTTAATTAGATTAATATTAATTATTGCTAATAGGATGACTAATTGAGACATTTTGTTTCTAATGTATTTTTTTGGGAAGAGCTAGAAAAAATGTACACTAGTTTGGTCAAGAGTTAGAAATTTAAGCTTATAGAAACATCAAAACTATGAGATTTAAGCCTCCACCGAGCTGCCACTATATGTTATTGAATGAGACCTGAAATTTTCAAGCTCCACAGCCTAAGTTTCTTCTAAACCAGGCTGTTCTATGTTGTGAGCCAAAAAGAGAGAAAAAGCATTGCGGTTCGACGAACTTCAACGTGCATGAATCGACGGCCTGCATAGCTTTCGATATAAATAACAGAGACGCATTGTTTATAAATTTAACTTACAGTGCTTCTCGTCGTTGGAAATAGAAGATGAGTTTGAAACAACTGTCTTCGTAATGAATAATTTCCTGCAATATTGGAGGACTTTTCCTCTTCACTTTTTTCTTCTGTGAATTGAGATACACGTTTAACTTGACCTCTTTTTCATTAACAATTTCAGGTACTTCATCCTCACTTACATTCGTTGAGTTGGTTGACTGTCTTTTCTTGTTGAAGTGCCCTCCTGCAGGTTTTAAAACATCTGCAGTGAAATCACCAATGATGGGTAATAACCAGAAAACACAACAAAGAAATTGAGAAAGAAATTGATACATTTAGGAAAAGTATAGCCGGGGGTAATTTTGTCGCTAAAGATAAAAAAAATTAAGATAAAACACAAAAATCTTGTTACTCTATAATTTTTGAATAGTAACAATTTATACTCTATGAAATTATTTTATAACAAATTTAGTATATTGTTACTAAATATTTAAAAAATCTGTTAGTATGTACGTATAATATAATTACACATAAAAATTTAATTTCGTGACATGTGACGTGTTATTTAAATAAAATTTAATAAAAATAAAAAAATAAATAATAGAATACAAAATAAAAAAATATTTAAAAAATCTTTCTGCATATTTCTTTCTTTCTCTCATTTCCTTCTCCGTACTCTTCCCTAGCTAGTATCCTTTCTACGTATGGATATCCACCTCCCTCAAAGAGCTTTTATTTTATATTAACAATAAATTGCGAGTGATTGCAAGTTGAAAGAAAGACAAGTAAAAGATTTGAAGAAGTCTTTCATTTATAAGTCACAACTCAAACCATTCTAACAAGAACTAATTGTCGTATGAGAAGAGTAAAATGAAAAAGAAAAGAGCGAATAATTCTACTGTTGCAGAAGCCAAAAGCCACACCTTAAGAGTTAATAGTAAGAAATTGGGGTTGAAGCTCATGTCTTTGGATTAATGGCTTAGCTTCTTCCCACTCCAGTTTAACTCTAGACGTTGCCTTTTCAGCAATCTAGACAGCATCATCCACCTAAAAGAATAAAAATTGCAATGTAACATTTACCAATAATAACAAACCGATGCAGAAACAGAAGAATTAAAAAAGAGAGAGAGAGAGAGAGAGAGAATGGATTAAGAACTGAACAAGTAGGGCTTCTGTTTCAAAGCGGGTAAAACTTGAAAGCAAGTAGTAAGAGCGTGGCAATTGCCAAAAAAAAAAACATAAGGGTGCCAACGGGAACTCTTTTCTTTAACCATTTTGTGCATCAAACAAACAAACAGTTAATATCTACAAATTACATAGACGAAATTCATTTGTTTCTTTCTTTCTTTCGTATTCATACATGAAAATTAACAAACAAGAAAAAAAAAAAGAAAAAGAAAAAGAGAGGAAAGTGGGACCTAACGTAGGTGGGGGAAAGAGGAAGGTGGGAATTGGCGTGATTGTTGAGAGAAAAAGAGAGAGCGGTATCATGTTTCAAAAAAGCAAACCTGTAAAAGCGAACGAGAAAAAGAAACATTACTTTGGAGGTAAAGATTCAGATGTAACGGAGAGAGGCAGTGGAAGAAGAGAGAGAAAAGGATACGAGATAGATAACTATGAAAGAAAATTTTTAAACATATATATATTTTTTATTTTGTTATTTATTCTTTATTTTTATAAGTTTAAAATTAGATGACGTTAACTTTTTACATATTATGTATAAATATTAATGGATTTTGAAAATATCAACTAATAGTGTATTAAATTTGTTAGAAAATAATTTTATGAAATACAAATTGTTATTTTTGAAAGGTTATGCTTAATTTAATAAAACATGAAAAAGTAATATATATATATATATATATATATATATATTTTTTTTTGACAAAGGTCGTGCAAGGTGGATTCAAACTACTTAACAACAATTTTTTGAATCTTAAAAATAGCTACGAGGTACTTTTGAGATTAGTTAATTACTTTTGGGAGATCCTGTCAACAATTAGAAACTATTAAAACTTGTTATCAAACATTTTATTAGTTGTTGTTGGTAATTCAAGTAATCAACTGAAATATAAAACTTTCTCTTCATGACCTTTATCTTGTAAGAGTTCATTCTTCTTACTTTTTTGCAATTTTTTTCTCATCTTGTTATGATTTTGTGCTTTGGATTCTTAGAGTATGTCTTTATCCATTTGCCTAATGAAAAAGCAAATGGCTCTTTCCTATGATAAAGATAATATTATTGAGCTTGAACTTGATGTCATCGAGGTTGCAAATCAAGATGTGCCTGGTTTTGATCTCATTGGCAACTTAAGGACAAAGAAGCCTCTTAATTCCATAGCCCTTTTAAATACCATAAGATTGGTATGGAAGTCACACAAGACCATAGAAGCTAAGGAATTAGATAATAACCTATTTAACTTTTATTTCTTTAGTCTAAATCGACCACCACAATGTTTTAGACATTACTCCATGGATATGTGATAAACATATCCTACTATTGCAAAAGGTTATGAGTGATAAACAATCATCTAACGCAAATATATTTTGGACTCCTTTTTAGGTTAGAGCATATGACCTCCCTTTGAATGCCATGAATAAAACTGTAATAATTACTTTGAGAAATTGAGTAGATAGTTTTTCAACAATTAACGAAGATAGTATTAGTCATTAAAAAAGACTGTTATGTTTTCAAATACACTTTGACATAAGGAATCCATTAGTGAAAGATACTAAAGTGAAAAAGAAAATTAAAGATATCTTTTGGATACCTTTTAAGTATGAAAAGTTACTTAACTTTTACTATTACTGTAGATGTCTTGGGCATGTTAGTAGGGATTGTAAATTATTCAAGGAAGTGGAAGACCTTGATAATGCTCTTTTTTCTTCAAAGTTATCTTATAGGAATATTTTAAGGGCTTTGTTTGGTAAAAAGATTAGCTTATGGTCTAAAGAAAATGACATGAGGAGAGGTTAATGTTCACTTAATTGGAATTTTATAGGATGGAAACTAACTAACCATGGCTACTCTTTGGCAAGTGGTAATTCACTGGTATCACGGTTCATTGTCAACTAACGATGTTCTTTGAAAACATATGGTGGAAATTCAAAATCAAATTGCTAATTTGATGAAGCGCGTTAGAAACCATTTTGGTAACATTTAACTATTGGTTGGTGAAACTAGGGGTTTTGATCGTAACATAAATCATATTAATACTTAAAATCTCTTATAAGTTGGCATGGAATTATCTACTCAACATAATCTCCTCAACCATTATCATTGCATTATTTTAGTTGATGTGATAGTAGATATCTTTGTTAAGAATTTGGAGTCCACTAATATTCGAGTTGGGCTTTTACCTTTCTTAGGATTGAATCCTAAGTGCCTTCCTAAGCTTGATTCCCTTACTTAGTTGTATGATTGTGAGAGTTCACTAGTAACCAAGCGAATTTATTCATGATTAATAACTCCTAAAATGGAAAAGAGGCAAACATGATGTGGTGGAAACTTCAAGCATAAAAAGTATGCATTTGTGGTAGGTAAAGCGAAAAGTTGTAGAGGTTAACATAATCAACAAGCTTGTGGGTCACACCTAAGCTTTAAAGGTCATATTAAATAAAGGGTTTTTGGTTAACAATAATTCATCTTACTTATTGGTGGAAGTTAAAGTGTAGTTTCATAGACACTTATGAGTAATTGTTAAGGTTTGAGGACACTCTGGGCAATCAAAAAAAATTAAAAAACTAGTTCAACTTCATGTTTCTAATCTGGTTTTTCTCATGGAAACTAGACTTAAAGCTTATGAAACGAAGTCAATAAAGCAAAAGATGAAATTCAAAATTGGCTTTTTCTTAGATTGTAAAGGCTCTAGATAAGCTCATGACAGTGGTTTAGGTCTTTTATGGAATGACACAACCTTATTAAGCTTATAATCAACATCAAACCATTATATTAATGTCTTGATTTTTGATGATAAATACCCTTTTGAATGGTGATTTAAAAATATATATAGGTGGCTTGTTAAAAATAAGGGTATTTTAAAAGGCTATAATCTCATATTAGAAATAAAAGTTTTGTTCCGTATATTTATAAAACAATATTTGTTTTATACCTTGTAAAAAAAAAAAAAAGACCTAAAGAAGGACTTGCACATATATGAGTGATCCAAATTTAGGTATAATATGAAACGTTTAATGTGACCCCATACAATGGATTAGATTAATCCACCCTTAGCCCAAAACATTTTTAAACACTTTAGATTTTGTTAGTCAAACTATTCATTTTTTGTTGTTAAAAAACTAGCTGTTATAGTAATAAACCATTAGTTATTATTTTCATCCTTAATATTCATCTTTATAAGACATTGAACTAGAAATAATATAAAAAGAGCTTACTCTTTCTTTAAAAAAAAGAATGTGAGCATTCTTTCCTTTTTCCAATACCTTGATCATTGAAAATTATTAGG
Source organism: Bruguiera parviflora (assembly GCA_019804595.1). Lineage (NCBI taxonomy): Eukaryota > Viridiplantae > Streptophyta > Magnoliopsida > Malpighiales > Rhizophoraceae > Bruguiera > Bruguiera parviflora. Next base: position 4,529,440 of record CM034052.1, on the reverse strand, counting down.
TTTAATAAGCTAATGTTATTTTTGTTACCTACTTGTGGTGTGCACATTAGTGGGAAGATGCATTTATCTCTTACACATTAATAAAGGATGAAGAAGAAAAAAAAGTATTATTGCAAGAATTGTATGACTTTAAAGCGATATCCTCTAGTGATATCAATTTATGATTATAAGTTATACAAAATGAGATTAGTTTTTAAAAACAAAATGACACATGAAAACTTATAAATTTATTTACAAGTGCCTAACCTATAGGGTACAAATGGTTTTTTAGAAAAAAAAAAAAAAGGTTAAATGAATCCATTGATAACTATAAAGTCAAACTTGTAGTAAAAGAGTATACAGAAAAAAGAATATTAATTATTTTGATATTTTTACTCCTATTACTAGAATTGTATCTATTAAAGTATTGATTACATTGACATCTATTTATAATCTTTTTGTTCATTAAGTAGATGTTAAAATTATATTTCTGTATGATGATCTTGATGAAGAAATTTATATGTCGCAATTTAAAGGTTGTGTTATCTCTAACCAAGAGAAAAAGGTTTGTATACTTATTAAATCTTTATATGGGTTGAAATAAACACCTAAATAATGGTATGAAAAGTTTGATAATATTTTGATCTCTAATGGTTTTTTTATTATCAGTACTGATAAATATGTCTATATAAAAGTTGAGAATGATACTTGTATTATTATATATTTGTATGTTACTTACATACTTATGTTTAACTCTAATATGGAATTGATAGCTAGTACTAAAACATTGCTCGCATCATATTTTGACATGGAAGATTTAGGAGAAGTGAATGTCATTTGAGGAATAAAGATCACTAGAGCTCATAATAGTTTTTTTTTATTTTATCACAAGAATATTACACAATGAGAATTCTTAAGAAATTTGGATGTTGTGATGTTAAAATTGTCTCCTTTCCTTATTATGCATCTATAAATTTGTTGCAAAATATTAGTAAATGCAGGTTTTAGTTCAAGTATCCATACATTATTGGTAGTTTGGTTTATTTAATGAATTACACACGTCCTAATAATGCTTATGCTATATGTAGACTAAGTAAATAAAAACATAATCCAAACCATGATCCTTAGAATGGTTTGACAAAAATTCTAAAATATTTAAGAGGTACCATGAATTACGGTATATCCTATGGTAGACCTTTTGCTATATTAAAAGGGTACAATAATGGTAATTAGATTTTTGATTTAGATGAGATAAAATAAATAAGTGGGTAATATTCACCCTTGATGGTGAAGCAGTGGCTTGGAAGTTTGATAAGTAAATAATTATTGCTCAATCTATTATGAAATTCAAGTTTATAGCCTAGGAGATAACTAGTATGAAGACAAATTAGTTAAGGAATTTCTCAATAGACATTCCATTATAAGCAAAATTAACACCATCGGTGTTGATGTATTGTGATAGCCAAACTACTATTTTTTTGTGCAAGGAGAAAGTCATATAATGGGAAAAATAGATATATTTGTCTAAGATATGAATTAGTAAAGTAGTTGATAAATAACAAAGTAATATCACTTAATTTTGTAAGGTTAGAGATAAACTTGGCTAATCTTCTGATTAAATTACTAAGCAATAAGATAATAGAAGATACATTGAGGGGAATGAGCCTAATGCTTATAAAGAATGGTTAAGAGTGATGGTAACTTAACCTATGTGAAAAGAGATATCTTAAAAAATGTTCATATGAGTAATAACAAATCATTAATTGGCCTTGTATGTATTATCAAAATTGTAACATCCCTTCCTATAGAGTAGATAGTGCAAAAATTCCAATGTTTAATGTTAAATTATACCCTTAATGAATTCTATAGCCTTTATGAGTAGTGTGTTAATAGGATGCATACTTAATAGATTTAACTATATGAGAGTAAAGTTGATGTGAATCCTAAAAGATGTGGTTTAAAGACTTAATGCATTCAAGAAATCAAATAATATCTATGAAAGTTAAGTCATATTTTAATCTCATAAACCTTTAACCTAATATTCAAAGGAACACAAATCTAGGGTATTATAAAAAATATAGATGCCACACTTCAGAAAAAAAAGGAATTAAGAGTGATAAGTTGAATTGAATGCCACAAGAAAATTTATTTCTTGATAAATTCTTTAGTTTTTGAAAGAACTAAAAGAGAAAACTCTCACTTTTTATTTCTTTCAAATTACCTAATTTTAAAATTTATAAAGAAGTGCTTATTTATAAGCTAAGATAGTAACCTTAAAAGAGACATAGATTTTTATTTAGGATAAATTCTTATTTAGGACAAGTTTTTATTCAAAAAACTTTCACCTTTATAACAAATACTTTTTTAGGATAAACTCTTATTAAAAAGTGAATGTTGTTACTTATCTCTTACCCATTAAGTACTCTAATCATATTAATAAGACCTTGATTTTTTTTTTAAACTTGAATTCACACCATTTATAGTTTAGTTAGGTTAAATGTCATTAATTAGCCCATTACTTTTTCTTTCATCTTTTTAGTTGTAACTTGTATTATTGGACCTTTTGAAATATACAATAGATCTCTTACATTCTTTAAAACCTTCCATACATCATCTTCAAGTTTCTTATTATTCCCTTTCTCTTTGAAAGGATTCGTCCTTAAATTATCATTTATATTAAAATGAGAAAGATTAGAAATATTAAATGTTACACTTATATTATATTCATTGGGAAGGTCCAACTTATAGGCATTGTAATTAATTTGTGCTACTACTTGAAATGGACCATTTCCTTTAGATTATAGTTTTAAATGCCTCTAAGTTAGGAACAGTTTCTTATACACATACATCTAAACCTAATCATTAAGTTCAAATACCATCTTCTTTAGTGCTTTTTTGACATGAGATACATATTATTTAGTTTTTTTTACAATATATTGTCGCATATTCTTATGCAATTTCTTTACTATGTTACCCTTATGTTTATTATCTAAACTAGCATACTTATCAACAGGTATAGGCATCAAATCTAAAAGAGTCAAAGGATTAAAATCATATATAATTTTAAATAGAGAGTAACTAGTAATAGAATGAATACTCTTATTATATGCAAATTTGACATGCAATAAGTAATCTTTTTATATTTTCAAATTCATTCAAATAATAACATGCAACAAAGTAGAAAAAATTTAATTAACTACCTTAATTTGTCTATTAGTTTGTGGATAACGAGTAGTTGAAAATAATAACTTAGTATCTAACTTATCCTACAAAGTGTTTCAAAAGTATCTTAACAACTTTGTATCCTAATTTGAAATAATACTCTAAAATGTGTCATGCAAATGTATTAATTCTTAAAAAATAATTTATTTACATTATTTGTATTGTCAATTTTATAGTATGGGATACAATATGCCATCTTAGTACAAAGTCCTTACCTCTTTTGGACCGTGACAACCATAGTACAAAGTTTATAAATAATTCAACTCAGGGATGATTAGATATAGGTAAAAAAGCATACAAGTCATAAGGTAAAACTTTAGATTTAGTTTATTTACATGTTATGTATTTCTCATATACTTTCTCAACATCTTGTTCCATGTGTGGCCAAAAAAAATGTTTAACTAAGACATCTAGGGTTTTCCTAATTTTGAAATGACCTATTATACCACCCTTAAGAGTTGCTTTTATAACCAACTCTCTTAAAAAACTCATAAATTGTCTTTTTACATCTCTATACACATTAACAAAGTTAGAATCTTTCTCATATAAATTTTTAATATATTTAGATTCTAATAATTTTGTAATAAATGTATAAATAAAGACATACCTTCGAGATAATGCATCAGTTACCATATTTTCTTTATCTTATTTATATTTAATGACATAAGGAAATGTTTTAATAAAAATGAACCACTGGGCATATCTTTTGTTTAACTTTTTTTAATCTCTTCAAATACTTTAAGGATTTATGATCAGTATGAATGACAAACTTTTTAGGTCAAAGGTAGTAATATCATGTTTCAAAAGCTTATACTAGTGCATACATTTTTTCATCATAAGTAAGATAATTAAGGTCTATTCCACTTAGTTTTTTACTAAAATAGTTAAATGGATGCCTTTCTTGCATCAAAACAATTTTAATACCAATACCTAAAGTATTACACTCAAATTCAAAATTTTTTACAAAGTCAAGTAAAGTAAGTAAGAGTGCATAATTTAATTTTTTTAATATAATTAAAAATCTTATCTTAATCACTACTTCATTTAAAACCCATGTTTTTTTAATAATATCAGTTAATGGTATAATAATAGTGCTAAAGTCCCTAACAAAATGTCTATGAAAATTCATTAGATCATGAAAATTATATACATCACTAATTGACTTAAGTATAGATTAATTATAAATTACCTTAACTCTTTTCTTGTCAACTTTAATACCTCTAACACTTACAACATAAACAAGAAATATGATCTAGTTAGTAAAAAAGAAAATTTTCTCAAAGTTAGTATATAATTTCTAAAAATGTAAAATAAATAAAATAAAACGTAAATAATCAAGATGTTCTTCTAAATTTTGTTATAAATCAAAATATTATCAAAATATATAATTATAAATTTGCCAATAAATATAAAATATAATTCATTAATTGTATAAAAATACTTTGTGTAATGGTGAAATAAAATAATATAACAAGTTATTTATACAAATCATACTTCGTTTTGAAAATTATTTTCTACTTATATCTCTTTTTTTTATCTTAATTTAATGATATCTACTTTTTAATTTAATTTTAAAAAAAATCATAAATCTTGCAATTCATCTAATGTGTCTTCTAACCTAAGTGTGAGGTAATGATACTTTACAATAATTTTGTTAACTATTAAGTAATCAATAAACATTCTTTAAATCCCATCCTTCTTGGGTATATATTGTATGAGGACTTATGCTTTATTTCTCATATCTTTTCAACATAAGTTCATTAACTTGTCTTTGAAATTCTTTTATCTCTTTGAAATTACCTTTATATGCTAGCTGGTTTGGAATGAATACATCAAGAATAAAATTAATTTGATACTTAATTCATTTATTAGGTGGTAATCTACTGAGAACATCTTCAAGAAATAGATTTTTAAATTTTTACAAAAGAAAAATAATAACATTAGACAAAAATTAGTTAAATTTGATAGTGTTAAAATAAGTCTATTTATACAAAAGTATAATCATAAGTTATCTAGTATAAAATGTTCTTTTTGTGTTACTTTTTTTTTCATAAAAATTTTCTTTTTTTTTGTTTCTTTCTTATGTTTTGACTTTTTTTTCTTTCTTTTTCTATTTTGATTATCCCTCTCTTTTCTATTCACTCTTATTTTAAATCTTCAATTGATTTTCATAAGTTTGTTGAAGTGTTAATAGTATAAAAGTGATGAATTTTCGTTCATTGTAAAAAAATATTAGTTATTAAAATTATCATGTATAACTCATTTATTAAATTATTATAACTTTCTTAATAAAATAAATCTCGTATTAAATTATTATAACTTTCTTAATAAAATAAAATTCGTATGTATAAATATAACATTAATAAAATTTTATTATAATACCTTCCAATAGAAAATAACACAAACATTCACTTATTTACTCTAATTTCACCACTCTCATTTTAACTATTAAAATTTATATGACCTAAGACATTTTATGGTTGGTAAATTTAACTTTTTAATTATAATTGTGCTAGCTATATTAGTGCAAGTCGAGATAAATAATGATGCTGCCGTCAGCAAAGACAAAGGGGAATAAGAGTCATTTTCCAAGATGGCAATACTGAGCCAACTCTCTTTTCACCAAGCGCTTACTTGCTTCTTTTGCCGCTGAGAATTTGGAGCTTTTGGCCATACCTGCTACTGTCCAAAAGGTTAGCGAAATGTCCCTTCCTCATCTCGTCGTGCAATCTAATTGTATGACTACGTTTCAATCCATCTGTTTCACACATTCTTTCTACTCAATTGCTGGACAGATTGCGACGGACATAGAAGCCATTGCAATGAGTTTTATTTGTTTTGCCACAAGACATGTTCATCAACAATCAAATGAGGTTGCTGATACTGTCGCTAAATCTGTTTCATTTTTTATGGGAGAGACTACTTGGCAACGGGATAGTATCCCAGCTGTCTCTTCTATTTCTCACGTTGTACGTTGTCTTTCCGAATAAATGAAATCTCATATTTTGTCTAAAATAATAATAATAAAAATATTGATAAATAGAGTCTAAAAATTAAACTAATTGCCCTCTAAATTATTATTTGGTAATTTCAGAAGTACATTATTCACATTAACCCGATATACTTAAATTTTGTTTTTTGAATATTTATTTTGAGATTAAAAACTGCATAACTAACTAATATAAAGAGTACACCTATCCGAATCTTGAACCTGTATCAAGATGTTTGCAATTGAGACTTTGTGCTTGGTGGATAGCTACTATCAAGTTGACAAGTGCGACAATTTAAAATAGTCTTTTATAAAGGGGAGGGGTGACGATATGTAGTTTTTGGGCAATAGCACTCAACGCAGGAGTAAATATTAAGCCGCCTAATCTTGGAAAATCCTTTCCCGGAATTCTGTTTGTACAATACAATCGGAAATAACCCTTGAGTTGGAATTTAAAACACCGAGCTATCTCGGCCAGTCGACTTGTCGCTCCTCATTCATGGAAAGAGCGACGCGGCGTCTCTACTCTGCGTGCTTCCCTTTGATTGCTACGATCCCTCCCGTGCCCAGACAGGCCGAGAGAAAGAAAAAAAAAAAAAAAAAAGAAAAGAAAAGAAAACACTGTTTTTCCTTTTGTTTTGGCTTTCTGGTTCTAAAACCTGTTTTTAGGGGTTTCAATTGGTCGTTTGATTGCCCAATTTGGACAGTCGATTCTTGTGGAGGCAGTTCAATGCGATGCCGTTATAGTTAATGCCACTGTCCGAACGTTTTTAACTCTTATGGGTTTGTACTTTATTATTATTATTATGAGGATGATGAGGTGAGGAGGAAATATCTAAAGATCACGAAATAGAGTTAATTGGTGAATTGTATACACGCGAGAAAAAAAGAAAATAAAGTAGAAGAAAGTTGTTGAATTTAAAATGCAAAGGCGGGGTTGGGGTTTGAAGGTAGCCCAATAATCTTCGCATATTTGCAGACTTGCATGCAAATGCATGTTTTGCACTTATATTTTGGGCGGGTAGTCGTGAAGTCGGTCATTCTAGCTGTCATTTTTCTTTTTCTTGGTGCATGTCATGCTTGCTATTGAAGTTGAAGATGCTACCGCTAATTGTGAAACGGCAATAATATTATCACCTCATATGTGCATTGCTCACAATGAGTCAGCCTTATTATAATCCTTCGTTCTAGAGTATCGACATTGCACTATGAATTATATGTACTTTTTGATGACTTTATGTGCAAGTTACGCCCCACCTCCTCATTCAACAAGGATGCTTTGATGCAATGAAGCTACTCTTGGAATTTTCAACATGACCATGAAATCTGCAAATGGATGGCTGAAGATGGTAAGTCCAACACATTGCTCCATGACATTTTTTTTTTTTTAATTTTTATTTTTTCCTCTGGGGATTAGAATATGTTTTCCTCAGTTTTAGAGCATGAAATTTGATTATTGTCGATGCCATACTTCGTTAAGTGGCTTCATTTGATTTTTGTGTAGCACACCGATTTCTCTGCTTACTAGTTTGTCATGTAGTTCTCTTAATTTTTACCAACTCAGACTAGTCCTTGTACTGATAATTGAGTCATCAAAAGGGTGCTTTGTTATATCGCATGTCTACTATTAATATGTGGCTGATCACGGCAGTTGAGCATTGAGAGAGCAGAAAAATAAAAGGTATCTGCAGAAATAAGAGAAGGGATGCACATGTTGAATAGAATTATGACACAGAAAAGGTCAGAAAGTTCTCTTTTATTTGACATTTACACATGACTATTGGACAACACAAATATTTTGCCTAAATACTGCTCATTATCTTCTTTGTTGCTAGCCTACTGCTCCCCAGATTATTTTCATACTCCCATGAGTGTGGAGATGGTGAAGTGAGCAATGGCCACAATACATTGCTTGCTTTTCTTCGTTTCCGATCAACCATCCTTGTGTTTTGCCTTAGAACTCCATTCATCGCCTTAAGATAGTTGCTTGAGTCGTGATCCCTCAATATTGTACCTTTTGAACCATAGGCTGTAGGGTCACTTAGAGTTTCCAAGGGGTAGGGCTGATTGAGGAATGCTTTCAAGGCACCTTTGTATAATCCGGGTTGAGTATCGTCTAAAGTATAGAGAGCATTCCCCGGAGGGAGTAAGGGGTGTGGGGGAGATGACTTCTCATCAGGTTGAAGAATGAATAATTTTCCAAGTGGTGAGTACAGAAGTTTCTGCACAAGAACGGAGGAGAAAGTTCATGAGAAATTTGAAGCTTCTTTTCGACGTGACCTAAACTTCGTTCATTAACTTCTTCTTACTGGAGAATGTGAGGTTCTACAACTCAAAAACATATATACTTGACGTGATCATGATGATGGAGTTCAATAGGCCTTGTGGAATTTGAGCGAAGTATCATAATATGGTTGGTTTGAGATATTAAACTGCAATTGATGAAGTAGAGAGTTACATTTTTTATCGATTGGATACTTACATTCTTAAGGAGACAAGGGTGCGATTGAAAGGAGCCATGAAGGCGCCTGAGGACTGTTGCTGCATGGTTGGGGTAGTTGCAGGAGAATGCTCTTGGGACGATATCTCTATGCATTACCACGCAATGAACATGGCTGTCATTTAAGCCCAAATCATCCAGTATCTGCTTGCCTCCACAGAACACAAAAGGTGAGCCAAATGTGACTACTGGCCTTAGGGTGGAGCGCTTGACAGCGTTCCTAGCCAATAGCATCAAGTTGACTAAAAGAGAAAGACTGCCCCCAAGGGAATGACCAGTGAATTGAAGCTTTGCGCGTTCTCCATATTTGTTCAAATGCTCGATTATCTCCGGCATGAACTGCTCATATATTCCTTTCGCTGCTTCATAAATCCCTCTGTGAACAAGTGCCTCTGTCCCCTGCAACGAGCAGTGAAGATGCAATGATATTTTTCATTCCCCCCATCTCCGATTTACAGGATATCTCATTCGAAGTGGCGACAATTTGTACCTCAAATTTAGTGGGTTCGAAAAAGAGGCTTGCCAGCCAAGATGCCAACGAGTCGGACCCCTGCATTTTGAAACCATCAGACTTGTTAGGTCTCTCTCACTCTAGTGTCTTCTTACTCGATTAACATGGCAATTGTTAGTATTTGGTGCATCGACTGATATCTAGAAAAGTTGCCTCCATTTGGATAAATGCATCCTAGTATATTGTCTAATATAAATAGAGATAAAGTATAACCACATTTAGCACCTGAATAACAAAGCAGCGAGTATACGTGCTTAAATCGTCACAAACAAACCATTCACAGGGTGAGGAGTGAAGCGTTTGAAGGTCTTTTGCAACCTTCTGCTTTTCTTTCTCCCCTGCTGCAACAACCGTTGTCATTGTTGACGCTGCAACATAAGCTGCCACTTCTGATTTATACACTCGGGGTGAGCTCTCTCTGTCCTCAGCTGGCTGAACTGTCTCGCTTGAATCCATGCCATCGCCACCCTCAGACTTGGAGCCTCCAGACAGGAGGCCTTTTGCGCGTGCATGGACATAAGATGCAGCTGAAGCTGCAATCTCATAAGTCATCCATGAGCGCATCGGGCGCTTCTGCTCCAGGCTCTCAAGTTTCTCTGGACATGAATCCGTATTTACAAGGGGCAGATGGGTGGAATCCTGATCAAGCATCGCTTTTATGGCTGCTGCCTCTGCTTTCTTTTCTAAGGATGATGTTACAAAATGTAGGCCGTAGTATCTTCTTAAATCATTTGGCTGCATGTTAATGGATTATTGGATCAAATTACTTAATTTGAAACTAGATTTGCTTCTACAAGTACTTGCTGTGGGCTTGCCCTGGTTGTTAATTTATGTCTTCTTATGATCTCATGACGATGAAGAAAAATGGAACAACTTGGGCTGGTTTCCTTTCTTCTGATCATTTTCTTGAAATTCAAGCTAGAGAAACTTATTATCAGAGGATCCAAAATTATGTGTAAAAATTGAGAGTTTACCTTGATATCAGGTATGACATAAGCCATGTTGCACAGGAAAGCCAGTTTGGAGAATAGCTTGGTGTCTGACCATGATACTTGAGCTAAAATCCTTGAAAATGTCTCCCTGCCATATTTAATCTCTCCTCTTTCACTTTCCTCTGAGTTGTAATCGACAGCACAACCATTCTCATCTTCATCGCAGTTACAATTGCGCTCTTCATCGACATCACAGCACTCAACCTCGCCTATGTTCCCTCTTGGCTGCCCACTCCTCCAACGACTTCTGATCTCCAATAGCCTCTCCACCCAATTTGCCCTTTCAATCTCCTCATCTTCATCGCCCTCGACGCTCTCCTCCAGACTTTCATCCACATCCACGTCCTTGTCTGCCCCATCCATGTCTCTGCCTGTCTCCGGATCGAACAGAAACGACCGAAGTGAGTTTGGGATTATAGAGCTTGATATCTGGAATTGGAAAATCCCGTGCGACAGACTATTCTTTAGTTTTGGTTTTGTTGCTGCAGTACGTATGCGGTTGATAGAGTAACAAAGGTGGCGATCCGAATAGGATCTTCGCATACTGGCTTGCTTGCACGGGCCTCTGCCAGAATCCAAAAGGCGAAGGCCATTGTATTCTTCTAGTAAAAATTTTGTTGCATCGGTTGTTACGGGGGAAGGAACAGTAATTGAATTGCATGCCATGAGGCCCCTTCCACCTGGGATTACCACGAAAATAAGTTTGGATCACTGAAAAAAACCTTGAAGTTTAGTGGGTTTCTTGAAAACAACTCAAGGTGTTTCAAAGGTCTATATATATATAGGACCTTGGGGGGGGTGAAAACTATGCACAAACCAGGTCAAGACGGACGCCATAAGTTCTCGGAGTTGTCGAATTGCTGATATAATTCTAAATTGCGCCACACTCAAACAGTTACCAAAACGTGGGGCAACTAAATTCACATGGAGACAGGATAGGTAGTTATGTTCGAGACGACGAAAGTTTCCCGTAATCCAAGCAATGGTCAAGACAAGCCAAACCATCTTGTAATTTACACAGAAGGAAAGTAGACTGGGGAGCGTGCGGTGTCTTGGACATTGTAGTCGTTGAATACAATAAATGACCTTGGAGCATGGTTTTGACATCTTATATATTCCCCTCGCTCCTTGAACGGCCGAGCATTTGTGCTCATGGAATAAATTGTGTCCGATAGAAAAAGAAATTATATTTGGAAGATCAATTTGCTTTGGCCACCTTACCTCCGGCCTGCTGCAATAATTATAAATGAATGAAGCAAGATCGATGAGAAACACAAATGAAAATTCTGAGAACATAAATAAATTTATTTCTGAAGGAAAATATTGCTTTACGCAAAAAAAAAAAAAAAAAAAAATATATATATATATATAATTCAATCTCACAGGCATAAATTTGTTATGTAGTAATGGCCTAATAGTTAGATTTAAGATATTGTGTAAATATTATGATTTGATCAGATGCTCGAATAGTGTTTGCACAATTCGCGAAATTTTTTCGGTAAAACTAATATTATCTCATTCAGAAAACGATAACCTGTCAAAAGGAGAATGTCAATCTTAAGGCTGATGATAACAAGAACCAACATTGATGAGGTTAAGCAGGCAGCGCAAAGCTCCTGAAGAGCCGAGGTTTTCAGGGCCCTCAAAAATTGACAAAATGAGGGTTTTTCTTTAAAAGAAAGAAAGAAAGAAAACAAAAGAAGTGTCAATGTGAAGACAATAGTTATGTCTTATTCCTGAAAGTTTTTGTGTTCTGCTGTTGATCTCGACGAAAGCATTTTACAATTTTGTCTCGTCATCGGCACCACCTTCTATGCTAAGAAAATGTCGGCTCTTGTGCCTCCCAACATAAAGATGTCAACTTTTAGCAACTAACATTCGTGCACGTCCATCAACAGAGGAATACGGTCAAGTCCACATAAAACCAAGAATTATTTCCGGCCAGTTATTATAATCCTGTACTCGAGGAAAAGGGAGCAGCAAGAGCTGTATCCTCAGCGGCATTAATGACGCTTCCCCAAGGTTCACGTCACCGTACACTTTTGAACCGTTGGCCGTCCAAAGAGAAAGATTTCCTGCGTACGCACTACAAATTACTTGAGGGTATCGCTTATATACAGATTCCCAGTCGGCCTACACTTGTTGTTTTGGCAGCTAGATAGAACTGCGTGAAAAGTACCAAAGAGAAAAAAAAGAAAAAAAGGAATTCCAAACAAACTTGCATGACTTAACTTCACACCATGGATTGGCCTTCATGAGCTGCTCGGTTTAGCATGGCTAACAAGCTCTCAACAAATAGCAGAAACAGATATGGTGAAAGTGGATCACATTGCCGCAGTCCTCTGGTTGGTTTAAATGTGTTCCCTGACATAGAATTGACCACAATAGAATAAGAGATAGTCTGAACGCAGTTCACGATTAGTTGTACCCACGAAACAACAGACCCCAACCGCAGTGGATGTAGCTTGCTCCAGGAAGCTCTCTATTCTATCCATCATAATTGTGGTATCCCTATTTTATTCGGTATCGTATTTACAATTTTTCTTTTTTATCTTGATATTTGTTAAAGTTACAATTATGGGTTTTGAACAAAAAATTTTTAAAAAAAAAATAAAAAAAAAATAAAATGTATATATATATATATATATAAAGGCAAAGAATGAAGAAATGAGTTTATTATGAAAGATAAATTTGAATTTCATAATTAAGAGCTCGTTACAAATTCCAAAAATACAAAAAAAAAAAAAAACAAACATATAATAAAAAAAGAGTTTTTGACCTTATAACCAAATTTCAAACAAGTTCAATCCCAAGTCTATTCTTACTTCATGTCAATTTAACTTAGCCGAAATTAAGGTCCAACTTCAAACATCTTCGATAAGCCCGTGAAGCCCAGTAATGCTAAAAAAAGAAAAAAAAAAAAAGAAGCAAGGGGGTAGAATGGAACTAAATAATATTAAAAATCTACAAAAACTTAATGATTATTATCTCTAACAATTTATATTACCTATAACAAGCCATAATAATAATTACCAAGCATATTCTTATCACTTCATGGTCAATGGCATTTGAAACTATTTAAGGGTAGCTTCGAGAGCTCTTGGTGGGGATAGAGGAAGAAAACAGAGAAAGGGACAACACACAAAAATAATAAAAAAGACACCTAAAAAAAAAAAAGAAAAAAAATTAGCAAAAGGTTAGATTCAATGACCTTCAGAATACTGAAAACAAATACCAGCCCATTATAAATGAATTCCAAGATTGTCGAGGGTTTATATATGAATTTGTTAACAATCACCGTCATAAACTACATATAAAAAGCAAAAAGGAAGAAAGGACCACTGGTCTTGTCGAAGGAGTTGTTGCCATTGCCATTAAAACCAAACCCGGAGCATTTTAGTCCGTTGCAATTGAATTCAAACTCCTTGGTGCACTGCAGCATTGTAGAATCACAAGTCAGCGAAGGAAGACACAAAAAAAAAAAAAAAAAAAAAAAACTTGAACAAGTCAGTATCTGGATCGTTTAATTGGTTATTATAGGCATTAAATTAGATATCGTATGAGTTTGTATATAAGTGAAAGATTTTGTGGACTTGATATTTATTTATGTGCAAAACAAACAAAAAGGAAGTAACAGAAAAAAAAAAAAATTATATATATATATATAATACAAAACGAACAAAAAGAGAATAAAGAAGTAGTAAAAAAAATAGTAAAAATTGAATTTGTAGAAAAAGAAAATAATATATTAAGGAAAAAAAAACATAATAGAAGTAGTAACATATTTTTTTAAGTAAAAATTATACATATTTTTTCGTACCTATTTATGTAATTTTGTACTTGTAAAAATAACAATTTGATAATTATGATAATTTCTTAATAACAAATCTAATTAATTATTAAATTAATAAAATAGATCCGTGGACTTAGTTGACTTGTTTAGCTAATATGTAAAGTAAGTTGATGTGTAAATAAAAACAAAATGACAACAAAGTATTACGTGATTGAGGAGTTAACAATTTTAACTCAACCAATGTAAAATTTAAATAAAATTTTATTATGACTCAAAATTAGAAGAATATTATTCTCAGTAACCAAACATAAAATGTGGGATGGTTAATTATCACATTAGGTGGTAGTTCTGGAGATTGATTCCACAACTGAACAGATTTAAGTCATTCAGATTTTTTCTTTCTTAAGATCACAATTGTTTTGGTCTTTGGCCCTTTCAAACAGATTCAAATTTCATCTCCCCACCCACGGCTGCACTTCTCTCTCTCTCTCTCTCTCTCTCTCTCTCTCTCTATTTGTCATTTGATTTCCTGCTGTAGTAGGAAGAGAGGAGTGATCTGATTTGCAGGTTTAGGTCTCAGATAATGACTTCTTGGAACCAGAATAGGCCACCTTGGAGTCTTTCTAAGGTAAGTCTTCCTAATTGTTTATATATATATATATATATATATATATATATATATTTTCTTTTTCTATTTCCCTCATGTTCTCATGCAATCTTCTTTTTATAGGTTTAGTTTCCAAGAAAAAAAATGAAAAAAAATAATGAATTGAGTAGTTTTTCTATTAAATATTTCTTAAAAAATAATTTTTTAATTTTTTATTAGTCAAATATAAAAATTGTTTGATTTGAATTGTTTTTAAATTTTTATATATTTTTTAAAAAATTGTGAATTCTTTATATTTTTTTGTTTAGAATTATTGGTTCTATCACTTTAATTTTGAGTTTCAATAAGAGAAATTAAACTTAAATTTTATTTGTTTATTTAAATTTTTTTTACTTCTTTTTAGTTGATTGACATGAGTTTGTTTCGTAGAAGAAGGATGGTGTTGAAAGCATCTCATTGGACAAACGGAGAAGGATTGGGGCTGGAAGAATTGGGGCTTCGGTAGCCACATATTAGAAACCATTTGGGTTGGCTAATAGAAAGCATGATGTTGCAACTTCAAGTGAGATGTGAAGCTATTTTATTAAATTTAATTTTAAATAATAATAATATTATTATTATTCTAAAATTTTCTTTGGACTTTATATGGGATGGATTAAATCCATAACTCCTTAGACTTATATGATATCTTATTGTTGTTTTGTCTTTATTTATAAATTAATTTTTTTTATTTGTCAATTGAATTAACGATTTATCTTATTAATTTAATAATTTGCTAAATTTGTTATTAAAAAATTACTAAAATTATCAAATTGTTATTTTTATAATTATAACTTAGATTTATAATTATGACAATATTTAAGGATAAATATGTATATTAATCTTTTTTAAATAACAAATGAAGAAATAGATAAATAAAAAGGGTTTAAAAATTAAGAAAATTGAGTTGACCTAGTCAAACTTAGTTAAATTTGGTCAAATTCCAATTCAGATGGGGTCGACCCAATCAAATTGTGTTAGACCTGGTCAACTTTGGTCAATCTGGTCAACCAGGATCAAATCGAATTAGACTCAGTTCACTCGATCAATATGGGTTAGGCCTGCTCAAACCTAGCCGAACCGAGTCAAAATGATCCAATAAAACCTTAGCCCCCTGACATGGCTCAATTTGAACCTGTACACATGACCTAACCTCAAAATCCAAACCCCACTAGATCAAACAACGTACTCGACCCAACCAACAGTTACAACTTTTTTAACACTCCTTTTTATTTAAAAAAGAACAATAAAATTGCAATAATAGTAAATGAAGGTAATAATCACAAAATATATCTTTTTTTTTTAAGAAATAAAAAAAAAATTCTAGAAGCAAATTCATGAATAGAAATACAAAAGAAAAAAGCTCCATAAAAATAATAAAAGAAAGAGAAAAAAGAAGGTTACCAAAGGAAAATTGAGTTCTATATTTTGATTTGGTGTCCAAATCATGAAATCAAACTCCTAAACTCTGCATATCATGAAAATCACAACCTCTGAGCCTAACAAATGGTGATCCACCATTGAAAGTAAAGGTAAAATAGGCGTTATTACATTATGGGTATTGTAAAAATAAGATTTTTTAAAAAAAAATTTAAAAAATTTTTTTTAAGTAGAATTTAGAGAGAAAGAAAATTTGGGAGGGGGGGGGAACTGGTTTATGAAAATGGGGTAAGGTTAGGTTAAAAGGATGTATATATAACAAGTTTAAAACAAAGTTGTTTTAATGTTTGAATTTCTATTCTACAACTATAAAACAACACCATTTTGGTTTTACACTTAAGTCCCAAAACGATGTTGTTTTATTATTATTATTTTTTCATCAGGTTTGATTGGGCTAATATGAATTGATTGAATTTGACTAACTTTGATCTAGTTTGACTAAGATGAATTTTTCTCTTTATTTTTATTTTTAAGGAAATAGATATAACTTTTAAAGTGACATTACTCAATTTATTAAGTAACAAATTTCTCTATTTGTACAACATTTATCTCTTGAGTTCCTGTTTTCTATTTATGATCTATCAAGGGAAAACTAGGGAGAAAAACCAAGATTTAATGTAATAAAGAAAAACGAGGAGGAAACTCCATTTTGTTCATTAAAATTGCATTGTCTAGCGTCAGTTGAGCTCTTTCTAACTAGTCCAGAAAATCGGAGCAGACGAATTATTGTAGCCTATTAAATTAACCAAGAAGAGAGAAACTGCAATACTTTAGTCCAATTTTCAGGGAAAAATGTTGCTTAACTAAACTGCTTAATATTGTATATATGCAGTCTCGAAACCAAAGAAATTTGATGTTCTGCACAAATTTGGGTACGACCGAATCTATTATGATCGTTAATTTTGTGAGTTCACGTGTAGACGTACGTGGGATTTATAAAACAAATGCCCCATATACTTTGGTATAATGCTTCCAATTGTTTGTTGAACCACTGAATACGCGACAGCATTACAAGCAACAATGCAGTCAGTAAGATTAATTAGTAGAAGATGAGATTTGAGGTTGAGGCAGGCTCCCATCGATGGAGGCTTAATGTGTTTGAATTTGCAAAGAGGGAGAGATGAGGCAATGCAGAGAATTGGAAATGGCAGAGAGTGTGTTCTGGTGGGCTACTAAGTCTTGGATTAGGTGAATGAATGCGTCTGCTGCATACTTCTACGCACAAATATAAAGTCCAAAACGATCAATTTCAAATAAAGCCTATTGGGTGAGGAGATTCCGTACACGAGGTCATCGAGGTGGCATACGGTCGAGCCACCTTCAGACATCCTAATTTTTGTGGGCGCAAATGCCCTTTAAATTTTTTGAGGTTCTGCGGATATTTTCCGAATGGTAGAGGGTAGTTTCGTCGATTTAGAAACTAGAGTCAACGCCAAATGCGCGGTTGCATGGGAGGCCACTGCCAGCAGCCTCCACATTGCATTGACCCGGTCGGCTGAGTGGCCTGCCCTGCTGTTTCCGGCGGACTTCCACTCGGAACCGGAAAACCGTGTTTTCGTTTCAACAAAAGTACGGAATCTCATATACATGGGCCTTGGGTTTGCTTCTCATGGGCCAGGCCACCATCTAAGCCCATTTCCCGTTTTATATGGTTCCCAACTTGGTTCCCAACTTGAGAATGATGATACAATCTACTTATTTATCAATTAAAATTGAAAAAAAAAAATAATAAAAACAAAGAAATAAATTGCCTTCATTGAACTATGGACTAATGAGAAATTCTCGGTTCAAGAGATGAAATGACCACCTGGTGCGGTTCCAGTCGAGGGATGAGTACAAAATGGTGTGGCCACATGTTTGGTTCACCCCTGAGCCTTCTTTACAATTTCATATCTTCATTGATTTGGAGGGATGAGCTAGCTCGTTTTGTACTTCGATATCTGTTTGATTCTTGCGTCATTGAGAAAGGAACTCTGAGTTACCTATTAAAGTACAGTCTCAGTTGAAGTTAACTAGTTCCACATGCGCATGCAGCGATTATGTGATACAATACATTGAATAGGAGTTAAAAGTAGTTGCAATGATTATTGTAAGAGTTGTCATCTTAAAATAGTTCAACGCGTCATCACGGTTCACCTTAGGATTTAAAAACGCCAAAAATTCTGGTTACTTGAGACAGAAGTGATCCAAAGAACTTGGCAAAAGATAAACTTCGAGACTTTCGGACCCTTTGGCTAATCAAAATTGGAAACAGCTTATTTAAAGTTTTAGTACAACGAAATTCATGATTCTCATCATTCCAAGAGCATGATAATATAAAACAGAGCTGAACCGATTGCTTTAATGCAATACTGATGTCCACTTCATCCGGAAAAGAAAGATCGAACAATGAACGTGGCATAAGGACCGAAACTCAATTCACTCGGCAAGTTAAATGTCCCTGTCCAACATACGGAATAGTCACTCTCAAGTTTCCAACCACGATTATATTACATAACTTAATTCCCAAAATTATAAAGCAATAACACTTACAAAACTTAAAGTAATAGAAACAACTTATAAGAATAAAATTTTCATTGATCAAGATGTCGTTATAAATGTATATTTTACAATAGGAGAAGAGAGAAGGATATCAAGAGAGTAAGGAGGAGGAAAGAGAGAACTAAACTCCTAGAAGAAAGCAAATTGGATTGGACTCTCTCTCTTTAGAAGTATATGAGAGGTGCATTTATATAAAAGAAAAGGTGATAACTATTATTGAAGGAATTTCTTTTTTTAAGTGAAGTTGTCTTTAATTTTTTATTTTTATTAAAGTAGTTTTATTAAAAGTTGTTTGTTTAAACCCATAATTAATTTTCTAGTAAAAGTAATTTTGTCTTTTATAACTCATATGAATATTGAGAATCTAGCATGATATTATCATTAAGGCGTTTTCAACTGCTTTTAACTTGGTTTACTTATGTGTCTTACTTTGATTGGAACAATGCAACTATCATTTCTAATAACCTCTACTTTGATACTAATTTCATTAAAACTTTTAATATCTCTTTTGGATTTAGAAGGTGTGGGTTTTGGTGTTCGAGGTTTAGGTCCATTTATACACATGACCCCTTTGCTAGTATAGACTCCATAATTAAAGAAATCATACTTTTTCCATCAGCAGATATTGATCCTTTTTGTTAACCATGGAACATGCTTGATGTTTACTTCCAAAATGTTGACATACTTAGCCATAATAGTATAGTTTCACTTGATAATTCATGACACATGATATCAACTTGAAATATTAATAATGAATTTTTAACCTCTTAATTTATCTCGTTAAATTGTTTATAAATAATTCATACTTTGTAAGATAAGGTTAAATGATGTAAACTCCATTTGAAAAATTAGGTTTTAAACTAATTCAAGAATTTGTTTGAATCATTCAAAAGATATATTTGAATGAATTAATTGAATTTTCTTTACCTATTTTCATATAATAAAGTAGGTTAATGTAATATGGACTTATTAGAAAAAAATAATGAAGTTTAAATGACTTTTTTAAATGAAAGGAAAAATCTTGTTAGCATATAATAAAGTTATGGACTTATATTTCAAGAATTGAACCTTTCAAACATAGTTAAAAAAGTTAATCAAGATTAATGACTTCTTTATTTAATAGAATTCAATGGATTTAGAGTTTCAAAGTTGTAATTGCATGTTTCTTGTAATGAATATAATATTTTATATAAATAGGAAAGTTTACTTTCATTATCATTTTATGTTAATGTCTCTTTGTGACGAAAGGAGAAGTCTTGTTACTACAGAATAAAACTATGAGCTTATCCTTTAGGAACATAGGCAATTCATAATCAAAAAGAAAAGCTAATTAAAATTAATGACTCTTTGGTTTAATGAAATTCAATGGATCCAAAGTACTAAAGTTAAAATGATGTGTTTGTCTTAATGGATATAATGTTTGATAGAGATAAAAAAGTTAAATTTCATGTTCATTTTGTGTGACTAACTCCTTACAATGAAATGTGAAGTCTTATTGGTAGAAAATGAAGTTACTAACTCATCCTTTAAGAATTGAACTTTTCAAACTTGATATGAAAAACTAAACATGATTAATAACTCATTTGTTTTATAAAATTCAATGGATTTAGAGTATCAAAGTTTCAATGACATATTTGTCATAGTGAATTTAATGTTTGGTACAAACACAAAAATTAACTTTATAATCATTTTGTGTGAATGACCCTATATAAAGAAATGAGAAGTTTTGTTGGCGGGAAATGAAGTTACAAGCTCATCCTTTAAGAATTAAACCTTTCAAACTTGGTAAGAAAAGGTAATTAAGTTCAAAGACTTCTTTACCTAATGGAATTTAATGGATTCAGACTTTTAAAGTTGCAATGATGTGCTTGTCATAATGAATTTAATGTTTGATGAATGTGCAAAAATTAATTTCATGACCATTTTGTATGGATGACTCCGTGCAATTAAATTCCCTTCTAATGAGTCCCTTGTTTAATGGAATTCAATAAATTTATATAACCAAAGTTGAAATGATATGTTTATTACAATAGATATAATTTATGTTGTAGACATATAAGTTAAATTCATGATCATTTCATTTGAATGATTCTTTACAATAAAAGGAGAAGCCTTATTAACAAAAGTAAAAGTTACAAGCTTATCCTTCATAAAGTTACACACTTGTTATGAGGGATAAAATGTTTAGTGTAGACATGAAGGAAGAAGTTTTGCTGGTAGAAAATGAATTTATAGTATTATCTTTTAAGAATTAAACCTTTCAAACTTAAAAAGAAAAACTAATCAAGATCAATGACTTTTTTGTTTGATGGAACTCATTGTGTTCATATTGCAACAATTGTAACAATATGCGATAAGAGAGCTCCCTAAGATATTTCTTTAATCTTTTTTTCAACTTTATTAAGCTGATTGCTTATAGACTAAAGATAAAGACTAGCATAGTTTTCTCAATGTATAAAAACACTGATGATAGCCTTAGCTTTATATGACGAGACTATAATCTTACTATTTTTTATTTTATACTCAAATTTAGCATAAGAGGTTAAATACTAATGACTCTTTTTTTTTTTTTTGGTAATGTATTCTTGATATACCTTTTCTACATATTTACAAAAGACACTATCCTTTTCTTCTTTTATGGAATAGGTTTTTTCTTCTTTTTTTGACTTTTTCTTTGAATAAAAGGTTTTCTTTTAAGATATGAGTTTATAAACTTTTTTCTTATTATTTTTTTCAAATAATTCATGGGTAGATAACTCATTAGCTCATAGAAATTTTATTAAAATATTGATTACTTTGATACTTTACTTTCATTATTAGACTTGCATCCATTAGAGTATTAATTATATTAACATTTATTTATATTCCTTTTGTATATCAAATGAATGTTAAAATTGCATTTTTATATGGTGAACTTGATGAGAAGATTTATATGTCATAACCTAAAGGTTATATAGTTTTTAATGAAGAGAAAAAAGTTAATAGGCTTGTTAAATTTTTATATGGGTTGAAATAAACACCTGAACAGTGATAAAAGAAGTTTGATAATATTATGATCTTTACTAATTTTTTGATTGTTAATGTCGATATATGTGTTTATATAAAAATTAAGAATAATATTTGTATTATTATATGTTTGTGTATTGATAACATGCTCTTAGTTCTAGTATAGACTTAATAACCAATGCAAAATCATTGTTCACATCACATTTTGATATAAAAGATTTGAGAGAAGCAAATGTCATTTTAAGAGTGAAGATATTTAGAACTCTTAATGGTATATTTTTGTCATAAGAGCATTGAGTTGGGAAACTTTTTAAGAAATATGAACATTTTAATATGAAACTAGTTTATACTCTTTTTATTACAAATCTGCATTTATTAAAATATAATGGAGATTGTATATTTTAGTTTAAGTATGATCAAATTATTGGTAACTTAATACATTTAATAAATTTACGTATCCTAACATTACATATACTATGTATAGATTAAGTAAATATATATATGATACAAACTATAATTATTGGAATGCTCTAACAAGAATTTTGAGATATTTAAAATGTATCATAAACTATGTTATATTTTATAATAGATTTTTCACTTTATTAAAAGGGTATAATAATACTAACTTGATCTCTGCTTTATATGAGATAAAATCTATAAGTGGTTGTATTTTTACCTTTAGAGATGCAGTAATGGCTTGAAAGTCTACCGAGTACATAATTATTACTCAGTTCATTATGGAATCCAAGTTTATAGTTTTAGAGATGGCTAGTGTAGTGGTAAATTAGTTGAACTAATAGATATTTAATTATGAGTGAAATTAACCCCATTAATGTCAATGCATTATGATAGCCAAACCACTATTACTTATACAAAGAGTAAGTCATATAATAAGAAAAATAGCATATTTATCTAAGACACAAATTAATAAAGTATTTGTTAAATAATAAAGTAATATCACTTGATTTCATAAGATCAAAGATAAATCTAATTAATCTTCTAATTAAACCATTAGGCAGAAAATTAGTGCAAAATACATTGAGGGAATAGGACTAATACCCATAGGGCATGATGGAAAGTGATAGGAACCTAACCTATATTATAACAGATCCTTTGAAGTAAGTTCATATGAGTAATAACAAATCATTGATTTATCTTTTATGTGCACTATTAAAATTATAAAGTTCCTTCTTATGCTGTAGACAATAGAATAATTTTAATGTTTAAAGCTGAGTTATACTCTTCCTAAATTTTATAACTTTTACCAATAGTGTGTTATTAGAATATACACATGATAGATTTAACTATATAAGAGTGGAGTGAGGCCACTGCAAAGAGATCCTAGACAAGATTTATAGAGTTCTCATAAAAATAAACCAAGCATGTACAAGGCCTAACGGTGTAAACCACATAAAATAATATGGTTTCAAAGAATATAACATAGAGGAAAATTCACTATTATTCATTAAGAAGTCATAGTTTATAGAAATTTTTAATGTCACTATCCTTTTAAATATCAAAATTTGTACATTCTAAACTTTAATTTATAGCTCGAAAGGCACCAAAGATAATATATTATATACTTATTAGTTAACTCAATAAAGTTCAACCTTTTAAAATATGTGGGAGAACATTGAAAAATAAGTATATTTTAAAAAATTTATATCTCACATTGGAAATAAAAAGTCATGTTATAATTGTTTATAACATAACATTTATTTGTATCATATAAAATAAAAAGACTAACCTTGTAAAATATGTGGGGGAATGTTGAAAAATAAGTTTATTTTTAAAAGATTATATCTGATATAAAAAAATGAGAAATCATGTTATACTTGTTTATAATATAACATTTATTTTATATTATATAAGCTAAAAAAATTCAACAATGGTCTTGCATATGAATAAATGACCTAAAACCTAAGTCTAATATAGAGGGTCTAATGCAACCCCATATAATAGACTAAACTTGACTAGTCCACACTTATCTCAAAACTCTTTTTTAAACCTTTCAAATTGTGTTGATCAAACTAATTATTTTGACTTGTCGTTGAAAACTAACTATTAGAAGACTAATTGTTACACCAATAAAATTACTATAACCACTAGTCATTATTTTTATTTTTAATATTTATCTTTATGAGACATTAAGTTAAAAATAATAAAAAAGAGTTTTTTTTTTCATTTATATGCACTAGAAAAAAAAAGTTTTATATCTTACTCTCTTTAATCTTTTTCTAGAAATTATTGGATTAACCACATTAGCTCTATTTTTGTTGTCTTACTATTTAAAGTGCGTATTACTGAAAAATCTATTGTAACTTAGAAGGATATCCATTATAACCTATTATAATAAGATATTATCTTTAAAGACAAAAACTATTTTTAAGAATAATGTCAAATATATCTCAAATAATATATATTTTTTATTAAAATTAATTTTATTTGTATCTATATTTTATATTTCTTTTTTCCTTTACTTTTTTTAACATTAAGTTCATTTCATACTAATCAACAAATGACTTTAGTATGCTATGTGAATTGACATACCTATTGAGGAATGCATTCATGCTTTCACTCTTTTATGTTAAAGACATTTTTGCCTAAAAACTACTTTAACATAAGTAAATACCTATATATACATTTTGTGATAAAGAGTTTGCAGCCAATCATTATCATGTAGATGGAATGTTCTTGACATAAGTAAATGCATCAATCATGACAAAATCATTCATAACACCTATAAAGGAAGATTTAATCTCCCTATACTTATTTCTTCTTCCTACTTTTTTCATGAAGTTTACATATATGTGCCATAAATACCACTTATGCTTTATGTTTAGAATAATGATTACAACTCTCTTTCCAATACCAAGAAATTGGTTTATGATTATAAAGTTTATATGCTTTCTAGCCATGTAATTCAACCATGTATTGAACAATTATATGAAGGTGTCTACTTTCTCATTGCTAATAAGAGCACATCCAAATAAAATAAATTGACCATAATAGTTGACCCTTATAAAAGTGCAAATGGCATGGTATATTTGTTGATAAGGTATATGTTTTCAAATGTCACAACATCATTAAACTCTTTATGTTGCTTAAATGATTAGTCAGATTAACCTTAAGACATAAAATCTCTTTGCCACCCTCAGCCTAACTTATAATTAAGTGTACTTTTTTCCTTTTATAAATGTAAACCTGACATATCATTTGATCTTTAATTTCATAATGTTACTAAATGAAATGAGAACTTAAAAGGTTGAAGGTATAGTTATGTTCTAATAAGGCCATCATAATGGTCCACATTCTTAAGAACTTTGTAAGCCACACATAAGCCTCACGTCTACTCTTGACATTATCTCTTTGCTTCATATTATTAAGACCTTTGCTTATGTACTCTTAGCCTTTGGTGCATATTATTGTTTGGTATTTGTGTTCCCCAATTACTTAATCTTTTCTAAGTCTTTTTTATTTCAAATCCACTTACTTGCACATATGTCTTAAATATTTTGAATGTATCAAAGCCCAAATCACATCAATGTATTTTCTTGGAATATTCCTTCTGTTTTAAGGGTTATCAATGCTATTCCCCACTTCAATGATGATTCTATATAGTTGTAGATGCAATCTTTGATAAGACAATCTTTCTAATTGCTACTCTCATCATTAATGTATCATTATATGTGTCCCCATTAACATCTTTAGAGAGTTTGATGCGGAAAACCCCAAAAAGACGTGGCTTAGGGACCCAACGCACACAATGAATCAAAGAACAACCAGGAAAGCTAAATCAGAGTTGAATGACACAAACCCTAGACCCAATATTCGAAGGAAGACGAACCTAGGGTATTCAAGATGGATATGGACGCCACACTCCAGAAAAGGAAGGAATTGGGAGTGATAAGTCGATTTGAACGCCACAAGAAGAATTACCTCTTGATAAGTTCTTTAGTTCTTGAAAGAACCGAGGGAGAAAAACCCTTGCTGTTTATTTCACTCAAAGTTGTATATCTCCAAAGCTTACAAGGGGTGCCTATTTATAGGCTTAGATAGCAATCCTAAAGAGGCAAAATTCCTATTTAGGAGAAATCCTTATTTTGGAGGGATTTCGGACTACTTCCAGCACATACAATGAACTCCTATTTAGGAGTGAATGCTATCACTTATTTTGACCTATTTAAGTAGTCCAATTATATTAAATAGGCCTGGGCTTCTTTTAAAACTTGTATTCGCACCATTTGAAGCCTGGTTGGCCTGAATGTCCAAAATCAGCCTATTTAGTGCTTCTTTGATCTTTCTGGCCCTAGCTCGTGTTATTGGGCCTTCTGGAATTTGCAATGGACCTCTTCCATCAATTGAAGCTCTAGCTTGTGTTGGATTTTTTGTATCTTCTGAAACCTCCCACCCATCATCTCCATGGTTCTCATCAGAGTTACCCCTTTATGTTCCTCTAATACATTTGCAACATAATGATTTACATTGGGAGGAATCGAGGACTAATATCTCTTATATCTTGGCACCTATGCAAGGTAGTCTTATAGTGTCCTTTTTTACCACTAAAACTATCTCATAAACCACTATCCTATAGGCTTTAAGCTTGCTCCCATAACTAGTACCCCTAACCTATCTCATGGTGACTTGACTTCAAGATGACACCATTTCTTGTCACGATGTACAAAAAGATTAAACTTATGCACTAGCCACTTTGGTAGCAATCCTATCCACACCATTTTGTTGTAGTTAAGTAGTAAAAGACCCAAATTGGCGAGCCACTATGGTTGAAGAGTACACTGTACTTTTCAAAAATCAAAACATGAGACCTTTTACCATCTCCTTCAACCTATAAGCCTATTGATTACAAATGGATCTTTCATGTCAAACTTCATGTAGATGACTCCCTTAAATGATATAAGGCTAGATTAATCGCAAAGGGCTCTCATCAATAAGAGGGAATCGACTACAATGAAACCTTTAGCCTGGTGGTTAAACATGTCACAATTTGTATTGTACTCACAATTGCATTCTTTAAGGGTTGGTAACTGTGATAACTCAATGTTAAGAATGCCTTTATCTACGGTCATCTAACCAAAGAAATATTTATGGATTAATTGTTAGGTTTCATTGATCCCTACCATCCTCATCATATCTGTTGTTTAAAATGATCTCTTTATGGCCTAAAACAGGCACCCCATGCCTAAACCAACATCTTAATAATTTTCTTATCTCCATTAGTTTTGTAGCTTTTTCAACTAACTCATCATTATTTATACTGCATACAACATAATACAATATCTTCTTACTCGTTTATGTCGTTGACATAATTCTTATAAGATTCTTTATAACACTATTATCTGTTTTTTTAAAGACTCTACAACAGGAATTTACTATCAAAGACTTGAGTGAATTTAATTATTTCCTTGTGATTGAACTATAATGCACTTTAAATGATATTCTTTTTTATTATACAAGATATAAAAACAATCTTGTTACATTAGCAAAAATGTAAATTGTGAAAGCTGTCACTACACCTTGTGTTGTCAGCTCAAATATTCCATCTATTCATTATGGTGAGTTATTCTTAGATCCAACACTTTATCGTAGCACCGTGGGAGCATTGTAATATTTTACTCTCACTCAACCCAATATTGCCTTTACTATCAACACTACTTGTTAATATATGTATGCACTCACAAAGATCCATTGGTAGTTTTTCAAACCATATTATGCTTTATTCATGGTATATAACATCATGACATCCTCTTTACCTATAACAGTAATTTGCATCTTTATGCCTTTTCAAATGTAGGTTGGTCGGGAGATCACAACACTAAATGATCAATTAGTGGCTTTAGTATATTTCTTAGCTCCAATCTCATCTCATAAAGTTCTTGCAAGCAACAAATAGTTGCTCGATCCAGCACAAAAGTCAAATTCAAAAGTTTATCTAACACAACTATTGAACTCATTTGGATTGAGGCTCTTTTACATGATCTCAGTGTTTTTTGGCAAGGCCCTTTAGTTTTTTGGTGTGACAACATCTCTACCATCTATATGATAGGGTACCTCATCTTTCATGCTCAAATAAAATATGTGAAAATTGATTACCACTTTGTACAAGAACAAATTGCCAAAAATTAATTGCATGTTTAGTATATTTCCACTACAGACCAACTTACCAATATCTTTACCAAAGGGTTTTCTACGGCTCACTTTTGACTTCTGTAGTCCAAACTTATTGTGCATTTTACCATATCAGCTTGTGGGGGGTGTCAAAGGAAACAATGACGTGTCTTGATTTAGTTATAGTTTCTCTAACAATTACTCAAACTCTGTCAGTTATAATTTCTCCACCAATCGCTCAATCTCTATTAGTTACAGTTTTTCCACCAATTACTTAATCTCTATTAGTTATAATTTTTTTACCAATTGCTCACCAATCAAGATTAATTTTTTCCAAAAAGAAGAGATTATGAATATATCTCATATTAATGACGTAATTTTAATTTTCACTATAAAAAGGCATTACATTGCATAATTGATGTATGACCAAAAGTACATACAAAATTCTATTAGTGAAATACAGTTTTCTTATTAGCAATTGCCACCTTATGTCATCTTATTAGTTCATTTCTTTTCATAAAGTATGTATCCTCCCCACTGTATGTTTTTCCATATGATTTAATGGCACCTTTCAATGGATCTAAATATTTGGTATCCTTTATATCAGAATGTAAAGACATTGATACACATAATTGCTAGATTTATTGCCCTGCTCGTTCAAAACTAGATTTATTGCAACATCAGCCCAAGTAGGTGCTCGATTGCAGAGTATATTGGACTGCTATGATTCTAATTATAAGATATAAGAATTGTGTTCTATGCATTAAGCATGAGATTTAAATATAGAACTTATATGAATTCTGCATTTTTTAACCTCAGCAGTTAATTTTTAGAATGTATTTTTCTTAAAATTTCATATTATTGATACATTACATAACTAAACGAAAGGCTTTTAAAGCTGACTAATGTAGTGCTAGTTTCTCATTTGGGCCGATCTTTGAGATTGCCCCGTCTTCAATTGTCATGGACCTATTGTGACTCACAATACAAGACTTGAGAATAATGATACAATCTACTTATTTATCAATTAATATTGAAAAAATAAATAAAAACAAAGAAAGAAATTGCCTTCATTGAACTATGGACTAATGAGAAATTCTCGGTTCAAGAGATGAAACGACCACCTGGTGCAGTTCCAGTCGAGGGATGAGTACAAAATGGTGTGGCCACATGTTTGGTTCACCCCTGAGCCTTCTTTACAATTTCATATCTTCATTGATTTGGAGGGATGAGCTAGCTCATTTTGTACTTCGATATCTGTTTGATTCTTGCATCATTGAGAAAGGAACTCTGAGTTACCTATTAAAGTACAGTCTCAGTTGAAGTTAATAGTTTCTCTACCAATTACTTATTCTTCGTCAGTTATAATTTCTCCACCAATCGCTTAATCTCTATTAGTTACAGTTTTTCCACCAATTACTTAATCTCTATTAGTTACAATTTCTTTACCAATTGCTCACCAATCAAGATTAATTTTTTCCAAAAAGAAGAGATTATGAATGTATCTCATATTAATGACGTAATCTTAATTTTCACTATATAAAGGCATTACATTGCATAATTGATGTATGACCAAAAGTATATACAAAATTCTATTAGTGAAATACAGTTTTCTCATTAGCAATTGCCACCCTATTTCATCTTATTAGTTCATTTCTTTTCATAAAGTATGTATCCTCCCCACTGTATGTTTTTCCATATGATTTAATGGCACCTTTCAATGGATCTAAATATTAGGTATCCTTTATATCAGAAAGTAAAGACATTGATACACATAATTGCTAGCATTAAACAAGAATGAATGCAGAGTAAAAAGAAAGAAGGTTTATGTTGCATTTGGTTAGATGAAACATCTCAATTATCTTAAGACTAGTAATATGAGAGTGTCAATTTAGGGATGCATAAAAAAGAGGGTTAAGAGCAAAAAAAAAAAGGAAATTTTGGTTAGGTGCAGGATTTTTTAAGATGTTGATTATATTTTAATATGTCACATATGCAAATAGATAATTGCATTGCACATTTAGCACAATTTAGGCTTAAGGAATGCTATGGCCAGAAAAAGACCAATTACAAATGTTATTGTGGTGGCAAGAAATAAATATGGTCAGTATCCACTTATTATATTCGTAACCTTTAAACTCGCTTGATTAACTAGCACATCTCTAACAACTCGCTAACCCCTTTAGTTTTGGTTTTAAAAGATCATAGCATGAGGTTGCTATTTAGCAAAATATTATACCCAAAATAATTGTATTGTGCAATAGAATCTGAAGAACAATTTATTTTTCCACTATCTAATATAAGTTACTATTTTTGACGATGAAACATTTCCATAAAACCATCCCTCACAATACTGTGAGTGTCAGTTTTGTTATGATGGAAACTATTCATGCATGAAATAAACTAATCTTATTATGCAAATTTGTTTCTTCCTAATTTCTTAACTGGGTACTTTAGCATGGTGATATACTTTATAATTTTTGTTGGGAGGCTCTGATGCTTTGCCCTTTTCTTTGAGATTGCAGCAAGAACTGGCTTGGGTGCATTAGCATTCTCAAAGCTTGGGTTCCACAGTATTTACTCTTTTGATTTTTTTTTTTAAAATGCATTTTCAATTTGTATTAATGCTATGGTAGATGTTCCTTAAGGGTTGAAGAGTGACTATTTTGTTGTATTTTTTCAGTTAGAACCGATACTCCTATTATTAGGCTCAATGACTATTTTCAGTCTACAAGCAAGAAACCCCTCTTTGCAGAGGTAAGGTACTAATGCCTTTTGAAACTTGAATTCTCTCTTCATTAGTTTCTTTCCTTGGTCCAAGGAATTTATTGTCTTAATGTAAGTTCTCGTATCTGGGTGATTAAAACATAATATTTCTAACTTGAAAGAGTATGACTCTGTCAGTTAGAATACATTTTTAATTCATAGATTTGTCTGGCAAAAAGTTGCTTACCAAGTAGAATACCCGTAGAGAAGATACTATACCATAAACAATAGAAAATATGTTATGAAAGCAAGTTCACCTTTGGAGCGCAAAAAGCAAGATTATCCCTTCATCAATTTCTTATAGATTATCATTTGTTTACTATTAAAGGAATGCCTTTGTCTGACGTTGCTTTGTCAAGCTGAGGTCACATGTCATCCCTTGTTCTCCAAGGTAGGATTGGAAGAAAAATCTATAAGAAATTGATGAATTCATGAACACCACGATTGCACCCGAAGAACTTGTTGACAAAATAAAGGTTAAGCATAAAATTAGTTGTACGCTGAACTTGTAATCCAAACCAGTATTGTACTAAGAATATCATGTCTTTTCACTAACCACTCAAGTTCAAGAAATTGGAAAGGCTCTTCTAACATCAACTATGATCAATAGGGCAATTCCGCAACCTGCTGTCGTTGATGTTGTATAAAAAGTAAAAGCAATTGCAAAACAAACTTCACAAATAAACTCAATTCCTAAAATTGAAGTTAAAGTGGAATCATTTCCTAAATTTGCAAAGCCACTTTCACCGTATCCATCTATGATTCTCGCTTCCATTGTTCTTTATCTCGTGTTTAAATTTCGTTCGTTCTAGCATGTGCTTGAAATAAAAGCTCGTGAGCATGCTTTTTTCATTATATTTACAATTTCTAGATTTGAAGACTCCAACTTCACCTACCCCATCACAATTCTAAAGTCACAATATCAATAAAATTGTCAAAGCCCATATATACAGCAGGTAACGGCAAAGCCCATTTATACAACAGGTAACTCCGCTACTGAGAAATATCAAGAGTTACATTTTGAAAGTGCCGTTTGTGCTCCTGATGTGTACCAATTTGGTGGCTTTGCGTTAATGCTTTGAAACAATCATAATGTAGGATCTTGATATGGACACTAGTTATCCGTCATTTTCTTGATTCAATCTTCTTTACAGAAAAAACCCATCATCTATGCAATGATTGTTATTTCTACTTTATTTTATTTTTTGAACGAGTCTTTTTGCGTATACGAGGATTATCGCACGTGTGGATCGAAGCTAGAGGTCACCCATTGACGCCCTGATCCAACCGTCTTCATAGAGGGGGTCCTATCGCCCGCTTACTTGCCCAAAAAATTAATTTGTGCATTTATTAGTCTCTCGAATAAACTTTTGTTGCCTAATATTGGTAAGTAAATAAATTTTGGATTTAATTATCGCTGTAGAATTACTAATTTATAAATTTTTTTAACAATAATTCTAAAGTCAAAACTAGACTTGAATATAAATTAAATTGGTTTTACATAGAGCCGACAATTATACTCTTGTTCTTAATTTTGGTTTTAATTTATATTTAATTATAATTTTAGTTCGAGTGTAATCTAATTTTGTACTATTTTTTAAAAATAAATTTGTAAGCAACTTTAAAATTTTAATTATCAATATTAACAATGAGAGATTGTAAGAAATTTATAAGAAAATATATAAAAGTATAAAGAAATTAAATAACTAAAAGATTTGAACTTAATTTATATTTATTTAATCTTAGTTCATCAATCAAATGAATGTTCTACAATTTTTTTTTCTCTTCAAATTTTTTGAAACACTTTTTATTTGAATTTTTTGAATTCTAATTTATATATTAATTACAATTTAATTTGAATATAAACTATATTTATTATCTAAAATGGAAAATTAGTAGAAATTTGTTATATATTTTCTCATTTTGGTTTGGATTTGAATCCTTTTTAAAAAAACAAAAAAATTACAGTGAGTTAGATTTTAAATTTAATATATTATAATTGATTATAAAATTTTTTTTTTAAATAATTATTGTAGAAATAATAAGTTTTTTTATAAAAAAGATTAAATAAAAAAAGATAGACAATCAGTGTTTAATTTGAATCTATAAAAATGAAAATTAACATTCATAGTTTTAATTTGAATTATAAATCAGATTATTATTTAATTTTTTATCAAAACAATTTGAATATGGTGAATTCAATTTAAAACAAAAAATTAAGTATATTTAAATAAATATAATTAATTTTTATATTATATATTTATTAATTTATATATAATATAGAAATTAATTTTATTTATTTAAATTTATTATTTTTAAATTTACTTAATCAGATGCTTTATTATTTCTATAATCTTTACTTATTTAGTTACATTACATCCCAATTGTCTTTCTCTCCAACGGGAAAATGAGATGGTTTTGATTTCAAACTAAAATAGAGCGGCAAAGGGATTTTACTAATTTGTACGAGAAAGGAGAAAAAAAAAAAAAAAAAGTAAAAATCCCACTCTTCAGCCTCCCAGGTTCCTAAAGTGGTGCCTTGAATCGCTGCCGGCAGGCACGGACACGATCTTCCGTCGCGCTACTCCGGCAATGGCGAGAATCAAACACATGGCGACTCGGTCCAGCACTCGGCGGAAACCTAGTCAGATTCCCTCTCTCTGCTCCACCCTTAATTCGTGTTTAAGAGCTGTAGAAATTAGATGTTATTCTCGTGTATTTTGCTTGTATTATGTAGAATGAATGGCGAGAGGCCTTCGATTTTCCATCTTTTTATTTTCTTTTTTCCAATTTTTCTAAACCCTAAATTTTTTTTCCCTGTCTGTTATCACAGCCGAAGCAGTCACCTCATCAGCTTCCCCGGCGACGCCGCTGTCATCGGTATCCTCCTGCTCTTTACTCTCTCACACACACACCGTGCGTTGTTCTTTGTTTGGAGTTGCTGCGATTGTGCGTTTGCTTGTTCGATAGCTCTCTGTTTTACCTTTTTTTTTTCGGGTTTTTGTTTTTTCTGATATCAATTAGTTTCACTTTACTAGTTGTGAAAAGGCACTCAAATGAGAACTCTTGGATTGGCTTTCTTTTTCTATAAATATTCTTCCTGCCACTCAACAGAAATTTTGTTTCTAACATTTTCTGCTATTTTAGTACTTCTTTATTGTTTGCGGAATGGAAGAAGTATTTCCTTCTTGTTACTCTCTTCGGTCACCGTGAAATCAGGGGGAAAGGAATTTCAAAACTCCAAATTGTTTTTAGTTACATTCCAGAGAACCCAAATGCATAAAGTCAAATGGGCCATTTATATGGGGCCTAATTTGGTGAATAAACTTTTTGATTTCATTTTGAATCCCGACAGTAATAGACATCTCAATTTGTTTGCATTTTAAAAGAGTCTTTTATCTGTTCTTCCACGTTTAAATTCTCAAATTCGAAGTATTCTCTGTTCTCCTTAAGTGATTTCTTTTCTTAATCTTATTTTATGAGGGAAGAGGTCACCAAGACCAAGGACAAGAACTGCACCAAGAAAAACTCCACAAGGTGACCCTTTTCTATATTTTATTTCCTTCTTATCTGACAGGATGGCTTGTGTGCTGATTGGTGACATAATTGTGTATGGTTACCCGTTGGTCTTTTTGCTGATACTTTCTTTAAGCACCAGAGTTGCAAAAACAGAAGAGACGCTACAAGCCAGGAACAAAGGCTCTCCGTGAGATTCGTTACTACCAGAAGACATGGAAGCCACTCATTCCAGCTGCCAGCTTCATTCGAGCGGTGAACTCTCTCTCTCTCTCTCTCTCATTTTTTGGATGGAGGAGTGTGTGGGTGTCTATACATATCATTATACATCACCCAATCTCTATCATCTCAGCTGGAGTATATGTTCTCAACATCTTGGATTTTTCTCTCAGAAACCATGTCTTTACTTGTGATTCATTTAGTAATTATGACAGGCAATTCTTCCAAAAGTTGTTAACTTGTTGAATGCACCAGATGGTTTCTTTTTGCCTCTTATGGTGAGTTTTCAATTCAGTGATGCTATCCTGATTGCTTCACAGGTAAGAATGATCACTAATGAGTTCTCAATAGAAGTTAACCGCTGGACAGCTGAAGCATTAGTAGCAATTCAAGAGGTACTGTGACTTCTAGTGTTACATGCACATAATCAGAAATGGGTACATGCAAGGATACATAAATGCAAGTCCATGTATGCTTATCTGTCCGTGTGTGTGTGTGTGAGAGAGAGAGAGAGAGAGAGAGAGAGAGAGAGAGAGGCATATGGGCTTGTAAATGTGCATGTAGAAGCATTCGAGATGTACATATGTAACTATAGATGATCATGTCCATGTGTCTGCACTGGTCTAGTGTTCCTATTTCAATAAATGGTGATTTATTTTTTCTAATATAGTAGCTTTATGAATCCTCCTGGAAGTAAAGAATTCTTGTTTAGAGCTTAGAAGTTTGAATGAATGCATTTCATTTAAATAAATTTGAAAGGATGCCATTAATCAAGTTTTTTGATGAGTTGTGGTTTCATTCAGTTCAGTCATGTCAAATCACTTTGCTTACCCAAAGTTAAGATTATGGGGGTGCATTGTGCTGTTTTGGTTTCAGTTTCATAAGAATGCAGATAATGCATACTACTTTTGATTAGCATGACTGTCAATAGATATTGATTTGGCCAATTATGTATTCTTGTAGGCAGCAGAGGACTTTTTGGTTCATCTATTTGAGGATGGAATGCTTTGTGCAATTCATGCAAAACGTGTTACACTAAGTAAGTTAGATTCTACCCAACAATTGCCATTACATCCTTTTTCCTCCTGTTTTTGTTTTCCCGTTAGTTCATGAGAAGTTTGGCACTTTATTTATTTATTTTTGGGAATTTTTTTAATCAGTTACACTTTAGCTATCTCAGCTATTACATCTTAATGTTTCTTCTGCATTAAATTCTACTGTTGGATCTTTGCATCAAACCAGCCAACCACATGATCCTGCTTTAGTTATGATCAGGCTATAACACCAACTTGTCATAGGCCTTGGCCTTCCTTCTTAGCTGCACGTCTTGCAGTATCTGCATAAAAAGCTTCCCCTGTTTCACATCTCGTGAAGTTATTCAGCAGTATGCCTTTGAGGATTTTGAATCCATATGGAATGTGAATTTCTGGTAAAGGGAGTGCTTGCATTGATGCAGCATCTGATGTTTAATACACAATGATTGAAGGAAAATATCTCAGGCAACATAATCAGTTCTGAAGTTCTATTGAATTTATAATGCTTTTGAGAGGTATTGGAATCATCTTTAGTTGGGCATGTTTCTTTCTCTTTCCATTTATGATTTATATCAAATTTTACATTGTGGAATGGAAATTTAGATATGGTTCAGACTTAACTTTTCAAATCCTCTTTGCCCTTTCTAGTTGAACCAGCCTCTCAAAAGTGACACAGCATGCACCATTTTTACAGTTCAGTTATTACTCTTGGACAATCTTTTGGAATTTATATTTATGGACCGCTTGATACAATTGGATGGACCACATATCTCAGGTTTAGGAAGGATGTGCCTTGCCTTTCATTGAGATGAAGGCTAATACCAAGAGTGAATAAATTCTTGCACTGAATTGATAATGGCTTCTCTTTTTGCTGCCTATTACTTGTTTGTCACTCTTGCATGTTATTTGTTCCTCTCGCTAGGGAGTCAAAATTAGTCAAAGCATGTTGTAGAAGCTTCAATTTGATGAATAATAAGTAGGGATATATGATGACTACATGTGGTGCAGGTTGTGACTCAGCTTTTATGACTTATCCCCTCACTTTGAATGAATTTGGTATCTGAGCTGTTTCACCAGCATCCATTAAAGAACTTGTTTTGTTTGCTTGACTATTCCAGTGAAAAAGGATTTTGAGTTGGCACGGCGGCTTGGAGGGAAAGGGAGGCCTTGGTGATAATGTCAAAGCACAACCTAAACTTTCTTAATCCATTGTGATCATACCAATTTGTAATTCTACAGTAGTTCCTGTGCAGCAGTTACTTCCCTGTAGTTTGCATTGTTAACAACTAGGAAGTAGGGACTAGGCTCAGTTTTCATGACACCACCATGTACATGTTTAATGATTCAATTATTTGGTATTGTATGTTAAGAACGTAGGTAGATTCATTGCCAGAATATTCCTCTAGAATCTGAGCATTGTCAATGTTATTGGACCATTCAATGCTTGATAAGTTGAAGTTGCCAGTGGGTGTGGGTAGTCCTTACCCAGGTGACTTGTAATTTCTTGATTAAAAAAAAACAAAAAACAAAAATTCATGTTAGATGCATTTATGTATGTCTGTAGTCCTTACCCAGTGCTCTGCATTAAAAATTATAAGCAACTCCAATGACTTAAAATCACCATAAATCTCCCCAAGTACCCAGCAGGAAATTATGCCTTTGGGAGAGTTATTTCGAGCATTCAGCAGTTGGTCCTTGATGGTAAGTGTATGCTTTTTTGACCTGCACTTTGGACTCTGTAATTTATTGCATGCTTAGTGGGGCGTTGAGTAAAAGAAATTAGAAAGGATGGTTCGCTGGCTGTAAGCATGTTAATCACAAAAATCGGGCATTGTGGTTGAAAAAAAAGGAAAAATGCTCCTAAAAGTATTCCGACATTTACTCCAACCATTGCATTCTAAGTGCCTGCTAATTGGACTTATGATATATGAATAATCCTTTTAAAGTTACTTGATCCTTATTATAAAGATTAAAAGACTAAGAGTAATCGGTATAGTAGGTTTTTATTTTTTTGTTTACATTTAAATAAAATTCTTTCATAAATTATTTCATTCTCATTAAACTTACACGTCTTTCACTCTTCAAATTTTGTCTTAGATCGCCGCAAACTTTAATTGTTAACATTCTTTATTTAATTATATGATTGATGTCTACCTCTTCATTCTTGAAAGCTACTGTCACTGACTCTTTAAAAGCCCGTTATCTTTCAAAGGTGGGTGGAATCTGAAGTATTAGATCATAGCATTTGTTGTTATCTATTATTTCTAAATTCAATTTCTCAGCAATTCGTTTTAAGTTTGTCTTGCATAACACTCCACACACCTTTCCATTTATTTTTTCAATTAACCTTTATTGAAGAGATCGCAATGTCAGGACATGCATCTTTCTTTTTTCACTGCAATTATATTGCGCTTTTATTTATTTATAATTTATTTATTATTTTCCCTTCTTTTTGCTGGTTGATTACTGGTGGCTTATAGTATTTTTTACATGTTTGAATTTCTGTTTTAAGAATACAATTGCTTCAATTCCTCTTAACAGGACATGATTGGATGAGCAATCATAATTTTCGTTGTTTTCTTTTCTTTGTTTGGTCGTTTATTTATATATTTATTTTTTTCTTCTTTTCTTTTCTTGTCGTCATGGCCCTTCTCATCACAATCTCTAACTTGATTGTCAAAAAAACTATGGAGGCTTCTATTTATTGTTTTGCTAATTTCATATAAAGGTACAATTCATCATCTTTTTTTTTTCTTATTTTCCTTTGAAATTAAAGATACATATATTGGTACTTTGGCTTTTGAATTCTTGTTTTCATCAAACTTTATAGATTGGGTCTATGTTTCCTTAAGTTTATCTCAACAATGAAATATATTATTTTTTTTCTTTCTTTCCATTTTTTAGAAATTTTCTAACTAAGTTTAGGTTTTTTTTTTTTGTGGTTTTGATTAAAATTCTTTTTTTTTTGGACATTATTTTTATTATAATTGATCTTGCTATCTTCTTTGCTTATTCACATTGATGTTGCCAAAGTCAATTTGATAAATAACATTAATTCGGATGATGCTTTTAGAACTTTATTTTTGTAATATTTTCAATGTTTTTAAGAGAAAATTCTTGGATGCTTTGAATATATATATATATATATATTTTGTGTATATAAATATATAAAGATTATGAAGACAATTATGGTGTTGAGCTCTATAATGAAGACTAGGTCTGAAATTTCAACATAGGTAAAAGTATGAGAGGTAGAAGGTGCTGAAAAAATTGGTTTAATAAAGGAGATAGAACTTTTGAAAGTAGGAGAAAAGGCAAGATTGTGATTTAGGTAATATCAAAATGAATATTTCCACATTTTAAGGTAAGAATGATCTTGATGTTTACTTATAATGGAAAAGGGAAGTTAAGTTAGTGTTTAGTTGCCACGATTATTTTGAGGAAAAGAAGGTAAAGTTAATAGCTATAGAGGTCATTGATTGTACTATAATTTGGTGAAATTAGTTTATGTAAAATAAGTGTAGAAACCTAAAGTGCCTTATCAACACTTAGGAGGAGATAAAGGCTATCATAAAGAGATGGTTTGTTCTTATTCATTAATACCGTGATCATTTTTAAAGATCACAAAGTCTTATTTAAGGGTTTAAAAGTATTCAAAATTACCATAAACAGATAGAATTATTGTGTTAATATGGTTGAGTTATAACATTATATGAAATTAGAAGATATGCTATATATGGTAATAAAAGTAGAAAGATAGTTTAAATATAACACCACTACTAAATATAGGTAGAATTTAGGTTCCTTATTTTTTTAGAAACCAAATTGGGGTTAAAAGGATGACAAGGCTATTTTTAAGTCTAAGGGTGAAGCATTTAAGGTAAAAAAAGTTAAAGGACGTAATTATAAGTGTAAAATAGAAGCTACATAAAGTCAATATCAAGATATTAAGTGTTTTCGTTGCTTAGGGAGAGAGCACATTTCATTACAATGTCCTAACAAGCATATAATAATTTTAAGGGGGGATGGTGAAATTGAAATCGAGGGTAAGTCTAATGATAAATCTATGTTGCCATTAAAAGATGATGATAATGGTGTGGAATACTTTATTGATAGAAGGATACTTGTAATAAAGCGTGCTCTAAATGTGCAAATGAAAGAAGAAGGCGAAGTAAAAAGTGACAACATATTTCACATAAGGTGTCTTATTAAAAATAAAGTATGTATTGTGATTATTAATAGTAGTAATAATATTAATGTTACTAGTACTATTTTAGTTGAAAGGTCAAGTTTACCTACAATAAAGCATCTAAGACCACATAAAATATAATGGTTGAATGATTGTGTAGAAATTAAGGTAAATAAGAAAGTTTTGGTTTTATTATCTATTGGGAGTTAAAAAGATGAATTGCTTTATTATGTAGTTCCAATAAATGTTAGTCACTTATTGTTAAAGGGGCTATGGTAATATGGTAATAGGGTGATGCATAATGGTTTCAAGAATCATTATTCATTCATTATGGACATGAAACCAATCACTTTTATTTTATTAAGTCTTAGGCAAGTTTATGCGAATTGAGTGAGAGTAAAAAAATAGAGTTAGTTAAAAAGGAAAATAGAATAAGGATAAGGAAAGCAAAGATAGAAGAATTGAAAATGAGTCAAAAAAAGAGAGAAAAGACTAAAAGTGTTGAAAACAAAGAAAATTAGGAAGTATTTATGTAAATAAAATGATGCCAAGGCTGTATTTTTTGCAAAACAGCCTATATTTGTACTTTTGTACAAAGATACATATTTTAGTACTAATATGCTTAACCTTTCTTTGTATAATATTATTAAATCTCTTTTGTAGGTTTTTAAGGATGTATTTCTTAAGAACATTTTAAATGGTTTATTACCTTTAAAGGGAATTGAATATTAAATTGATTTTATCTCTAAAGTAGCAATTCCAAACCAATTTGCATTCACAAGGAAATAAAAGAACTTAAAAGGCAAGTTGAAAAACTTATGAAGAAAGGGTATATGAGAAAAAGCATGAGTTCGTGTGAGATTCTTGTACTACTTATGCTTAAAAAAGATAGGACTTAGCGAATGTGTACTATTTGTTGCATAGTCAACAAGATTACTTATGATACTTCAAGTATTGGCATAAGGGTTGTTTTGATGTAAAAGCAACAACCTATTGTATTTTTCAATGAAAAATTGAATGAGATAGCATTTAATTATCCAACTTATAATAAAGAGTTGTATGTGTTGGTAAAGACCTTAAAAACATGATAACATCACTTTTGACCTAAGGAATATGTGATTTATACTGACTTTGAGTTTTTAAAGCATTTGAAGTGACAAAATAAGTTGAATAAATGACATGTTAAATGGGCAAAATTCCTTGAGATGTTTCCTTATGTGATCAAGCATAAGAAAGGTAAGGAAAATATTATGGTTGACGCATTATCTTAAAGGTATGTATTTATCTCTACTTTAAATACAACATTGTTAAGATTTAAGCACATTAAAGATTTATATGTTAATGATGTTAATTTTGCTAATTTGTTAAATGTGTGTGAAAATACTGTCTTTGGAAAATTTTATAGGCATGATAGATTTTTAATGAGGGAAAATAGGTTATGTGTGCTTAAGAGTTCTTCAAGAGAATTATTAGTGAGGGAAGTATATAGGATAGTTTAATGAGACACTTCAATGTTAGAAAAATTTTAGATATTTTAAATGATTACTTCTTTTGGCCATACATGAAAAAAGATATTTAGAGAATGTGTAAGAAGTGTATCACATATAAATAAGTTAAAACTAGAGTTTTACCCTGTAATCTTTATAAACCTTTACTTATAGCTAGTAAACCTTGAGTTAACATATCAATATATTTTGTTTTGGGTTTACTTAGGTCAAAAAATGGAAAGGATACTATTTTTATTGTTGTTAACAGGTTTTCAAAAATGACATATTTTATTTCTTGCCATAAAACTAATAATGCAACCAATATAGTTGATATGTTCTTTAAGGAAATTGTGCATTTATGTGGCATTCCAAGAACTATTGTTTTTGATTGAGATGTTAAATTCTTAAATTACGTTTAGAAGATTTAATAATAAAAGTTAGGAATTAAATTATTGTTTTTGATTGCATGTCATCCTTAAATTGATAGATAAATAAAAATGGTTAAAACATTAATAGCCTTATTATGTACTATCATTTAAAAGAACTTAAAGAATTAGAAATAGTGTTTGTTGTATGTTCAATTTGCTTATAATAGAAACATCCATTTAGTAACTAATTGTTCTCTATTTAAGGTTGTTTATGGTTTTAATTCACTTACCCCTTTGGATTTATTACCTTTATCTATTAAGGAACGAGCTAGTTTAAATGGCAAGAAGAAAGTTAAATTAGTTAAGCAGTTGCATGAAAAGGCACATTAACATATAAAAAAATGGCTTAAGCAATATACAAACTAAGGTAATAAAAAGTGAAAGAAAGTTGTTTTTGGAACCTAGTGATTGGGTTTGGGTATACATACATAAAGAGAGATTCCTTTCATAAAGGTATTCAAAGTTGTAATCAAAAGGAGATGAACTATTTCAATTGATTGCATGAATTAATAATAATACTTACAAATTAAATCTTCCTCGTGAGTATAATGTTATTGTTACTTTTAATGTCTCTAATATTTCTTATGAGTAGTAATCCATTAAGTGTAGTGATCTATTACATATACATGGAAATCTAATAGTGAGAACTAAACTTGAAAGGATTCAAAAAAACTTTAAATGAGCTTATTAGAGTTATTTGGACTAAAAGTAATATCTAAAGGAAAACAATTTGGAGGAATATCAAGACCTAATAAAATTCAT
Source organism: Bruguiera parviflora (assembly GCA_019804595.1). Taxonomy (NCBI): domain Eukaryota; kingdom Viridiplantae; phylum Streptophyta; class Magnoliopsida; order Malpighiales; family Rhizophoraceae; genus Bruguiera; species Bruguiera parviflora. The sequence goes on along the minus strand of CM034052.1, from coordinate 4,487,294 downwards.
TCAAGTTTAGGGATAATTTATTTAAGGAGTTTGGACTAACTTCTAGATTTTGCCATATACCTTGTTTCTCTAGAGGAAGGGTCATACGTTTTATTTAGTTATTTCATAATTATAATAGGTTGAACAATGCCTTAATTAAAGTCTAATTTGTCTAATTTTTTATTTAGTGGTTTGTTAGGCAAGTTCATTATTTCCTATTTTGTTTTCAATTTTATTTTGTTCTAAACTTTATATATAAACATATAACTCTCTTTTATAGCAGTTGGTTGATTTTTTAAAAAACAAATTTGGGAGATTTTTTCTTTAGTTCTTTTGAGAACTTTCGAACATATTGATATTACTCTTATGGCATTTTAATTTTGATTTATATTTTTAGTTTGTATTTTCTTAAACATTAGATCAAAATTTCTTTTCTTTTATTAAATTTGATTTAACCTTTTCTTTTGAAATTTTGAATTCCTTATTTTACTTATGAGTCTTATTATACTTTTTAGAGTTTACATAAGATTATGTGCTTTATTTATTGATTTGGATAGCTCTATCCTTGAATTTGTCTAATTATTATAATTGTAGTTTAGCATTAAAAAGGGAAAAATGAAGAAAAAAAATTAATACTTATGAGGATGAATAACAAAAAGCTACTTAAGTTTAGACCATTCCAAAGGTTATCCTAATTGTCTTGTAAATTTACTTTTCAATTTGTTGTCAAGTTTCCTTCAAAGGTTAGAGAAATAAAATGATGCTAAAAGAATAATAATAATAATAATAATAATAATAATAATAATAATAATAAACCTTCCTAATTATGAGAATGAATAAAAGATGAAAAGAAACACCTAATAAATTAAGGTGTATCTTATTTTCTTTTTATGCATATGGAAAATTCAAAGTAATTAAAGCAATAAGTATTGCAAAAGTGATATGGTTGGCATGATTAAGTGAAAAAAAAATTTACCAATAATAAATATACTCAATAATTAATAAATTTTTATAACTAAAAAATAAATTTATAGGTTTTTTGTCAACATAGTTCATCAAATAATTTAAATTGACTAAAAAAATTGAAACTTACTTTTTTAGATTAAACATACAATGACTATTTAATGAAGAAAAAGTTAAATGGTAATTTTGCCCCTTTTGATTAAATTTAATTAATTAAGATTTTTTTTTTGTCTTTCAAAATATTCAAGAAAAATCAAAGATATTTTTGAAAGAATAACATACATAAGGATTTAATATTGTTTATGTGCGCACATGCACATTTATATGTATAACACTCTTTCAGGCAATAATAATATGCAATTTTAACTAAGGAGCTCATTTAATTTGTATTCCTAATTAATGTATATTTTTTTTACTATATTAATTAAAATATGGCTAAGCATGTTACTTGCAATGTATGTTAAAAAATAAATTCTTAATTTGTAATTACTATCATGACTCATTGTTTATTATATTTAGTAATTACATTATTCATTTTATAAAATATTGTTCATGTGCACACATGCACATTTATATGTATAACACTCTTTCAGGCAATAATAATATGCAATTTTAACTAAAGAGCTTATTTAATTTGTATTCCTAATTAATATATATATTTTTTACTATATCAATTAAAATATGGCTAAGCATGTTACTTGCAATGTATGTTAAAAAATAAATTCTTAATTTGTAATTACTATCATGACTCATTGTTTATTATATTTAGTAATTACATTATTCATTTTATAAAATATTGTATAATGAATAATTGTTCTAATAGTTATTATATATACAAGGTATAAGTACATTGCAAAACAAGACTATATAACAATAATAATATTACACAATTTTTTGATTAATATAAAAGAGAAAAATAGCCAATGGATCAAAGGGTTATATATAAATAATAAATATTTTAGAATGTTAATAGAAGACCTACTAGTTTTGCTTGCCAGATTGCAAGATATAAGCAAATAGCTTTAGCATATAATTTATTTTTTCTTGAAAATAATATCATTACTTAATTTCCTATTAATACAATGTTATTTTTCTTTCTTTGGGCACTAGTAAATAATTTGTATTATCACTAAAAATACATATTTTTGGCATTTACTCAAAATTTCAAAAAATATAAAAAAAACTTAATTTTAGTTACTTCTTAAATGAATTTTAATGTTATTCAAATTTAATTATATATATATATAATATACACAATTTAGATAATAAGTCACTCCAATTTTAAGAAAAAGTAAAATATATTAAATTTGAAAACAAAACATTTGATTTTAGTAATTACTTAAATAAATTTTAAATTATTCAAATTTATAGTCATTTTATGTAATATACATAATTTTAGTATTAAGATACTCAAATTCACAGAAAAAGTAAAAATATGATAAATCTGGATAAAACAATCCATTTTAAATAACTGCTTAAATGAATCCTATTATTAGTTAAATTTAATGTCTTTTTACATGATTTTCTCAAGTTAAATAACATGCTACTCAAAATTTAAAACAAAAAATTTAAATTTAGTGCTTTTTATGACTTCTTTCATACTACGTTTGGTTTGTTTATACTTAATATAATCCATACATATTTAGAGATCAACAAAATCTAAATTCAAAAGAATCTCATTATTGACCAATCTTACTAGATTTTTTTTTAGTTATATAATTCAAACATTTATACCATAAGTAAGCAAAATATACATTTATCATACTACACTTAATTTCAATACTATGATACACAATAAGTAAGAATTCTTTTAAAATATATCATGTTTTAGTTGACAAAAAATATTAATAAGAATGCAATATATATATAATTATTTATTTATTTATTTATTGATATTCTTATATTAATGAAACAATTAAATTATAATAAATTCTTATATTATTATAGATGCATAAATAGTAGCACTGAATCAAGCCATTGAGTATTATGAGAAATTTTAATTAAATTTGATTTAAAACATATTAAAACATTTAATTTTCCTTTTATTTTTTTAAATCAAACTTTAATTTCAGGTTATCTTTTTGATAATGTCTAGTCTTCTTTACAAAAGTGAAGGTTATTGCTCCTTTTATTCCTTCTTGGTAGCTTGAGATATATAACCAGACTTTTTCCTTTTTTAATTCATTGACTTTCACTTTCATTCTTTTATTAACTTTCTTATCCATAATATTAATGAAGTAATTCATTTAATTTTCTTGTCTTATTTTTTCTTGAATAAGCATATTAGCTAATTCATTAACTTTTCATATATATATACATTTTTTATAGTATTGTAATGAATCTAAAATAGCCCATATTTAAGAGTTAAAAAGTTTTAAATAAATTGTATTGAAAAGGAGTTATTTATTATTAATTTTAAGGTTTTAAATTTTGCTACAAAATAATAACTTATATATATACATATAATTATATAACTTAAATTAGATATATTAATTTTAAATTATATTTAAAATTATTATTCTTAATAACAAAATAAAATACAAAATTATTTTTTATTAATTAAATTACATTATAATAAAATTTTTAATAAAAATATTATTAAAAATATTTTAATATTATTAATCAAAAAGTTTTACCGCAACAACCCTATCGAGATTCAATCAAGCCTTATCTATAAATCTTGACCCTAAATTTTGCAATCTTCTGTTAGGTGGAACATTTAGGGGCAAATTAAGGTGAAGTGACGCTCACAAAGAAGACAAGAGGTGTCTGCAAACCATGTCGGATATCATGAAATGAGGTGCTAGCTCCACACAAAAAGACATGCCAAAATGTAGAATAACAGCGAGTCAGTGTCTATTTACATTCAATATTTGTCACATCTCTGGAAAAGGATATAAAGGCATTAAGCCTTTTGGAAAGCAGCAGCTTTGATGCATTGGGCGATGCGTTCAGCTTAAAAGGTTGCAGGAGAATACTGCTTTAAGATGTCCAGGCATGCAAATCAAACGGATATAATCGAATAAGACACCTTGCGTTGCTAATTTAAAATTTTCCCTTTTCTCCGTCGTTTCTCGTCTCACCAAACATCCATCGATTATGTGCCCATTTATCAAAGTTTAGTTGGACCGTGTCTTTTCCCCAAAAGAATTATAAAGAAAAGTGATGGAAAACAATATCTTTTCAGTTGCACTTCTCCCAACTACCATGAAATAGTTGTTTCCAGGGGATAAAGCTCGTTTATATTTTCCGTGTTCAACATTACTTTCATCGAGAGAGGGGGGGAAAAAAAAAGCAAAAAGAAAAGAAAAGAAAAGAAAACAGAGCAAGTTCAAGATCCTATGATTAGGTTGTCAAAAGATTACAGAGTCATGGTAATTAGTAGGACTAAGGCCACGCACTGGTGATTTTTCTGCAGTGCCCCCGGAAGACTGGTAGTTTTGCATTAATTATGTTTAAGAAGGGTGAAAATGATAGAAGCATTATGTCGGCAGTTACTAGCGTAAGTACTGGTGAGCGTTATGCCGGCAGTTCCCATAAGTACTGGGGTGCTTTTTTTTTTTATTTTTTAATGTAGGGGCTGTAACCTACCTCTGTCCACTTGGTAGAGCCCCTCCATCTCCACCCACAGTCGAAATTTTCAGACCCGAAAATGTGTGCTCCGGTGCAATAATTCATTTCTTGCCTCTAGTTTTTCCAAGGCTTATATACGCATATCTATAGCTGCGAAGTAGCAAGCAACTGGGTTGCTGGCTCGCACGAGGAGGACGCACGATAATTCTTAACCAATTAATGGACCATAATTTTGGACAGTTGGAGACCTCACCGAAGCTGGATTAACTGGTTAAGATTTATAAGCCTATTCCGTTGATTGGTATATTGTGGTAGTTTATTAATCATCAATTTCCGAAGGATTGTACCAAAAAAAGGGTAGAGTTCATTAGCCTTGCAATTTCATTCCCTCGAATAATCACATGTAAACAATTAACTAAATTTAATATTGTGCCTCTCAAAATTTAAGCTTTTAGAGAGAAATTATGTAGTAACATCATAATAATAATAATAATAATAATAATAATAATAATAATAATATAAATTAATTATATCTGACTTAATCTCATAAATAAATGAACGTAAAAAAAATAATAATAATAATTATACTGAATTTCTTGTCATTTTTATGTCACTTCTTATTTGTCGCTATATAACGGTAACGGTAAATATCTAAGGATACCAAAACAAATGACCGAACCAGCAAACATTCTTTTCTCCGTATATAATTGGGTAATTTTAAAAGCAAGCATAGAATCGAAACCGTCAAAAAAAGCACTCGTTCAATGTTGAGCGAGTGCTGACTGGCTTCCGAAAAGACAGATCTGTACTCGAGGAGACGATCATTTTTACTTTTCTTCAGTCCCTGTGTCGAGATGACCCCGAGGATATCCTTGTCTTTTCATTTGAGATTAGACTGACTTGGACTTTGACCTGGCACTTGTCATGGGCAGCAGTGACAACTACAAGTCAAACCACTTTAACTTGTGTGTTCGGTATGACCTGTGGTTCGCTCCTTTGAATCCTAATGGAGGTCGTCCAGCTCATCCACCTATGCCAATCCAAACCCGTTGATTAGGTTATACTTTGTTTTATCCAAAACCCATCATTTTCCATTCTGTTTATTGGAGCTCACCAATCCAATCGTCCTTGAAAAGCTGCGGCGTTTCCGTCTGATTCTTCTCAATTTCCCTTTCTTTCCTTGATCTTGTCATCATTTTTCACTACTCCACCCAGCAGCCGAAAGAAACAACAACAACACGTCTATGGATAGACGTCGGCGGAAGCAGGCAAAGACCTCGAGCTCTTCCTCGGAGGGTGAGTCTCCCTTCTCTCTGCTTCTTTAGCACCACTATACATACATATACGCTCTATCTTTAGTTACTTAGTCTCCCTTTTTTTTCCCCTCTCTTTGTTGCACCACCCGATTCAGTTCTTGGAACTGTCTGTGTGAACTTTTTGGCCGTATCTTTCTTACTTTCTTTTATTTTATTTTATTTTATTTTATTTTTGAGTTTCGTCTTTTGCTGGAATGATGCATGCCTTTCTTCCTGGGATTTTGGCAGAGGTAAGCAGTATTGAGTGGGAGTTCATTAACATGTCAGAACAAGAAGAAGATCTTATTTATAGAATGCATAAGCTTGTTGGCGACAGGTAATAATGGCAATAATCTATTGTTCCCTTTTCTTCTTCTTCTTCTTCTTTTTTTTTCCGTTTTTAATTAATGAACATGTCGATTTCCTGCCTGTACTGTTTGTTTTTGTAACCTGCAAAACGGAAGCTCCATCTGTTTGGTCAAATGGCTGTTGCGACACCACCATTGATTTTAGGTCTTTCTTTTCCTGGCCATAAACAAATATCTTGTTCGTGTCCTCTGAATCCTGAAATAGAAAGCCGTATATCAGTCATCCCATTCTCAATTTCTTGAACCTGACCAAACTAACATGGCGATGCTATTTGCACAGACAACAGAATGTTTGCCTCAAAGTACACTGTTGTCCATGGTCAGTATTAGTAACATACGGTATAGGAGTTAACAGCCATTTTAAGACTGCATTCACAAGTAATATACACTTTTTTTTGTCTTTTTTTTTTTTTTTTTGTGCCCTTTTGAGAAACACAAATGCTATAGCCAAAAGGTCTAAACTTTTGGTTTTTGGACTCGCAAGCATTCTTTTTTTTTTTTTTTATCGTGATGTTGTGGAATTGTAGAAGGAAGAGGAAATGCAATTAGTAAATTGAATTATAATTAGCTGATTTACATAACTTTGCATGTTGCTTAGCTGCTGATTTGAACCTGCTTAATTAAATTTACAGGTGGGCTTTGATAGCAGGTCGAATCCCGGGACGCAAGGCAGAGGAAATAGAGAGGTTTTGGTTAATGAGACATGGTGAAGTGTTTGCCAGTCGCCGGAAGGAGCTTAAGAAATGCAATTCCTAAATTCCCTTCGATTTACATGTGTGTTTATTGCTTAGTGAGATTCAATCCACTCCTTTCTCTCCTCCTCCCTCTGTCTCTGTTTCTTTCTTTTTCTTTTCTTTTTTTGTTTTTAATGTCATTTTTTGCATTCCTTCTCTTGTTTGTAACGGGCTTTCTCTTCGTCGAACTACTTATGTACTTCACAAGGTTTTTATCGATGCAATGGCCGTGCTCTCTCTCTCTCTCTCTCTGTGAGTGGGTGCGTGGCGTGGAAGTATTAAGAGCCAATACGCGAGACAATAGCAGACGGCCGGATTTGGATCTCAGATCACATGCATATATATATATTGATGGAGCAATGATGTATGCTACTCTCCGTGACAAGACACAAAAATGTGATTCATGACGTGATATCTGACACTAAGAATGTGAAATATACCTTAAAAAATAACCAGAAACAAGCCTTATTTCTTTGTCAATCAAATTTCATTTTTGTGAGTCATATTTTAAAAATAAAATTTTGAACGCACCGCATCTGGGTGTGAGTGTGTTCAAAATTTTCTACGATGGGATATATTCTTAATTAATTGACAAGTTAATCTAGAGGTTTTAAAGATAAAAAACGAAATATCATATATATATATATATATATCTAAAAGGTATATATTCGGGCTCTTAATGCAATAAAGTTTATGCCGGACCCTTGGTTTGGCTGTACGCCGGTGTCTATGTATCTCGATTCAAAGTTAAATACTTCAATGTCAACAATATTCACTGCAAATTGGCCTTAATTGCAAACAAAATGTACCCCGCCAGGAAAAAAGATAGGGGCAACTTCTCTCCCCGACAGTGACGTACACTTATCTGTTGTATCAAATTCCCGACTAGTATCTTAACCCCCCCCCGGAGGAAAAAAAATAAAAAAATATTTTCTCAACATAGAATAATAATGAATACGGTTAGATGTAATTAAAAAATTACATAAAGAAAAAAAAATTATATTGTTTTATTAACCACCTTTTACAGTACGACATAAAATATTTATGCCGCCGATCTGATGCCTACGGTTTTAAGCCATCCTTAAAACAAGTTCATATCGTAGTTATAATTGTCGTATAAATAATTTTATAAAAAAAGTGTGGTAATAGTAATTTTAATATAGTAATTTCACGTCAGCAATTATAAACCAACGCTATATGCGTTTAAAAGCATCAGTTTGAAATGAGGTGAACAACAATTTTGAACCCACGTTACCTTTAGACAGTGATTTTAAAGCAACAATCCCAAACCGACCCCATGTGTTTAATACACAACCATTTGTAATAGAGTTCACAGCAGTTTTCAACTAACGCTACTTTGAGGTGGGAGCTTTAATACAGTAGTCCAATACTGACATTGTATGAATTTCAAACGCAGCAATTTATAACTTTGCCTTGTTTTAAGTCACGATGTCACGGAGTTAGGTTTTGAACATGCCAACCCGCATGACACTTAATCAATCTTACGTGTGAAGATGAGCTAAGTAAGTTTTGGAGAGTTTGAGAAAATCAACGGAAAGCGTTGGGCAGTAAGTAGGGACTTGAAATTGTAAGAAAGAGAGAGAGAGTACAAGAGAGATTTGCAAGTGAGCTTGTATTGAGTATGCAAAGGTGTCTTTACAAGTGAAAGGGGTGGCCTATTTATACGTGCTCCGCCTTCTCAATGTGTGGCTACAAATGACTATTTAGAATATTTACCAGGAATGTTCTAGAGAAAGTATCTAAGAGGATCCTTCAAGAAGGTTCTAGGTGAGTCTCTTTACTAGAAGTCTTTAAATGGGGCACTTCCAGGCACTTCAAGAGTCTTCTAGAACCCTCCACTTGTTGGATTTAGGCTGCCAAGGGGTGTAGGCAACGTTGACAGCCTGCAGAGGCTTGATTTGGCCCCCAACTTCTGTTTCTTCACTTGCTAGACGAGCTGGACTTAGTGTCCATGTGACACCCTCCCCCACTTAATCCTGCGACATCCTTGTCGCATTCTTAGCCTTATATTGTTGAAGGTGGTCGGCAAACTGCCAAAGTTGGTCCTCTCGTTCTCAACTAGCCTCTTGGTCTGGTAGATCTTTCCATTTTACCAAGTACTCGTGATAGTTAGGAACTCCTCTTCTTCGGATCACTCGATTAGCAAGGATTTGCTCCACCTTCTTGTCAAATTTAGTGACCATAGCTGTTAGTGTGCACCTGGACTCGCTTTGGCTTGGATCCTCGTCATCCCCATGAAAAGTCTTAAAAAAACTCATATGGAAGATATTATGGATCTTCAATTTCAGAGGGAGTTGGACTTAGTAGGCAACCTTTCCTACATGCTTGATCACAGGAAATGGCCCTTCGTACTTCCTTACCAAGCCCTTGTGGACTTTGCGTAGAGACTTGAATTGGTTGGGTAGCAGTTTCACCATCACTATGTCTCCTGTGGCATAGTCCCTCGGGCGTCGTTTGATGTCAGCCCATTGTTTCATTCTTTTGGTCGCTTTGTCAAGGCAAGCCCTCGTTATGTCCTCTTCCTTGTGCCATTCTCTCGCAAACTTAAAGGCTGATGGGTTGATGCCAGTGTAAGGAAAGGCAAGTGCACTTGGCGTGAGCGGCTGTTGTCTCATGACAATCTCAAAGGGGCTCTTGTTTATGGCCTTGTTCCTCTAGAGGTTGTATAAGAATTGGGCAGTATCGAGCAGCTTTGCCCAATCTCGTTGGTGAGCACTAATGTAGTGCCTCAAGTATTGCTCGAGCAAGACATTAACTCGCTCAGTCTGTCCGTCACTTTGGGGATGGAAGCTTGTCGAAAAGTTTAGGTCGGTTCCCAGTAACTGGAATAGCTCGTGCCAGAATTTATTCGTAAAGCGGGGGTCTCTGTCACTGATGATGCTTTTTAGTACGCCCCATAGCTTTACGATGTTCTTGAAGAACAAGCGGGCAACTTCGTCCACCTTACAATAAGCAGAGCTGGAATGAAGGTGCCATACTTGCTGAACCAATCCACTACCACCATGATGCTTCCACATCCCTCGGACTTTGGTAGAGTTACAATAAAGTCCATTGAGACACTCTTCTATGGCTTCTTAAGAATGGGCAGTGACTCAAGTAGACCTGCTGGTTGTTGCTATTCTACTTTGTCTTGTGGGCAAACCAAGCAAGTCCACACATAGGCCTCGACATCTGTATGCATATGCGGCCAGAAATAATGTTGTTGGATAAGAGAAAGGGTTCATGCCATACTTAGTTGACCAGCCCACAGGGAATCGTGATATTCTTTGAGAATTTCTTTCTGCAAATTTCCCCACTTAGGCACAAAGACTCGATTTTCGAAAGTCACGAGGACTCCGTCATCCACCTAAAATCAACGAGTCTTCCCTTCGTTAGCCAATCTTAACAGATTATTGGCCAGACTGTTTTGTCCTGTACCTTTCTTGATTCGTTCAAGGAGGTTGCTCTTAGTCGTACTAATGGAGAGGGCAGCTAGTTTCACCATCCTGCTCAGCATATCAGTAATAACATTGGCTTGTCCCGGCTTATATCGTAGTGTGTAGTCGAATTTTGCCAAGAAATTTTGCCAACGAGTTTGTTTAGGACTGAGTTTCTTTTGGGTCTGAAAGTAGCTCGTAGCAACATTGTCGGTCATGATTATGAATGTACTCCCAAGGAAGTAGTGTCTCCAAGTGCGCAAGCAGTGGATGATGGAAGTCATCTCCTTGTCTTGGATGGTGTACCGCCTCTTCGTATCGTTCAGCTTGCGACTTTCATAGGCAATGGGATGTCTATCCTGTATTAAGACTCCACCGATGGCAAAGTTAGATGCATCGATATGGACTTCAAAAGGTTTTTCGTAGTCAGGGAGCGCCATAACAGGTTCTTTGGAGATTGCTTGTTTTAATCCCTCGAAGGAAGCTTGACATTTACTTGTCCAATGCCAAGTATGGTTCTTCTTTAGTAGGAAGCTTGACATTCACTTGTCCCTCGATGAACCGATAATAGTAGTTGACAAGCCTCAGGAAAGTTCGCAGTTCTAGGACCTTGGATGGGGGTTCCCATTGTTGGATGGCTTGTACCTTTGTTGGATCCATTATTAGTTAGCCATCCTTGATTCGGTGACCAAGGAAATCTACCTCTTGCTTAGTGAACAAGCACATCTCCTTCTTGATGAACAACTCGTTCTCCCGTAGAACTTGGAAGACTTGCTTGAGGTGCTCAATGTGCTCCTCAAGTGTGTTGTTGTATACCATGATGTTATCCAAGTAGACTACTACAAATTTGTTAAGGAATGGATGCAGTACCTTGTTCATGAGTGTTCAGAGGGTGGTTGGCGCATTAGTAAAGCCAAAGGGCATTACTAGGAACTTGAATGCTTCATAACGTGTTACATAGGTTGTTTTTGGCTCGTCACCTTGTGCTATTCGGACTTGGTAGTATCCTGAACACAAATCCAGCTTGGTGAAGTACCTTACCTTCCTGAGTTGGTCGAAGAGATCAGCTATTAAGGGTATCGGATACTTGTTCTTGATAGTGACCTTGTTCAAGACTCGGTAGTCGATACACATCCACAGTGATCCATCCTTTTTCTTCTGGAAAAGGACAGGGGCACTGAAAGGGGCTTTCGAAGGACGAATGTAGCCCGAATTGATTAGATCGTGGAGCTGCTTTCTCAATTCAATAAGCTCCAAAGGTGCCATATGATAAGGGGCCATGGTAGGAGGTTTGGCACCGAGTTCCAACTCAATGTGGTGATCCACATCTCGCTTTGGTGGGAGTTTCCTCAGCAGCTCGGAAGGCACAACGTCTTTGAACTTGTTGAGGACCGCCTGAATGGGTTGTGGCAGTGCGAGAGTTGGTGCTGCTTTGTCTTCCCCGTCGCTCAACTCTCTTATGGTAACGACATAGCTTGGATCCGACTTAAGACCCTGCTTGAACTGCAAGGCAGAAATCATCGATAGTTGAGACTTCTCCTTGCACTTCAAGGGGACTACCTGGATCTTGTGATTTTGAACAACCACAAGAGATCTTGAGGTTGGAACGGGGAAAGTCAGGGCTTCGCAAAAAAATGCAAGACCTAACACCACCTTAAAGTCGTTCATAGGAACGACGGTAAAATTCAACTTACTGATCCATTTGCCAATCTGGACACCTACTCCCTATGCTATGTCATGGACAGGCTTTTCCTCTAAGTTTATTGCTTTAATGGTGTCAATTCCCTTTATTAGTTTAAGGCCAAGTCGATTGGCCTTTTGCACATCCATGAAATTGTGCGTTACCCCTATGTCGAGCATTGCACAAGTTGCTTTGCCTTCGATGGCAATGTCAGTGTATAATAGTCTCTTTTCCTTAGAGACTGCTAGCGAGACATGTTTTATGAGATTACCCAATCGTTGGATACATCCCATGTCGGCTTGGGGTTCTTCGTTAGCCTTCTCCGAGTCAAGTACCGCCATCATAGCATTCATTGCTTTACATTTGGGGCAGTCTTTCACCCAGTGTGGTCCATCACAAATGAAATAGGGTCTAGGAGGATCACCTAAGTTGCGTGCACCTGCAGACTCTTTTTCATGCTTGGGACAGCCACTTGAGGGTCTCTGTTGTCCACCCTCGTTGTGGCCAGAATCCTGTTTCTTCTGTCCCATTTTCTCTCCCTCACTTTTGCCAGAGTTCGGCTTCTTGCTCCTAAAATGGGCGAAGTAGTCGACGAAAGTCTCTGCAACAGCAATGGCAGCATCCAAGGTCTGCACGTTACGCCTCTCCAACTCGACTCTCACCCAGTCTTTCAAGCCGTCTTTAAAGTAGAAGAGGAGCTCTCTATCAAACATCTCTATTTCAAGCATAAGGGTAGTGAATTCCTTGATGTAGTCGGAAATACTACCTATTTAGCTTAAGCGATGCAACTTTCCCCTCACTTCACTGTCTGCATTGTGAGGTACATAAGTACTTTGTCCCTTAGCCTTGAATTGCTCCTAAGTATTGATAGTGCACAAGCCTTTCTCCCTCTCGGAGTGCTTACGTCTCCACCAAAGTTGGGCAATATCTCTTAGGAAGATTGGGGCATTGCCTACCTTCGTAAGGTCATCAATAACACCTATAGCCTCGAAGTATTGTTCAAGACCGAATAGGAACTTCTCCACGACAGTGGCATTGCGTGTGTTGTTGTACATGGTAGGCTTCGAGACCTTTAACCCATGCATTGTCGTGGCGCTAGTAGTGGCAACTGTACTAGCATAAGAGTTGTTCGGCGCAGTGAGTCCATCTCTTTACAGAGGTCGTGAATCTCCCCTTCAACGAACTCACGCAGATTGGACAGATCTTGATTGAGGGAGCGTAGTTCCCCCCTAAACGAGTGACCAAACTCTCCAATCATGACTTTGGCAGCCCACGTGATCTCTGCATTCTCATAGATCAAGTTGTCAACTTGATCGCTAAGGTCGCCCACAATGGAGTTGAGATCTGTGACACATCTTTCCAAACCAGCAACACGACTGTCTATGGTCTCCTTCGCTGGAGCCTTGGACTTGCTTCGCTTAGACGGAGCACACTACTCCTCACGCCCACGAAGCTGTTGCCCTACTTGTTGCTCCACCACGGTGGTTGCAACAAATCCTTCTTTGCTTGCCATGCTAGTGATCTCAGCAAACAACAAACAGACAGGTTCCTAGACTCTGATACCACCTGTCACAGAGTTAGGCTTTGAACGTGCTAACCCATGTGGCACTTAGTTAATCTCGCATATGAAGATGAGCTAAGTAAGCCTTGGAGAGTTTGAGAGAATCAGCAGAAAGTGTTGGGTAGCAAGTAGGGACTTGGAATTGCAAGAGAGAGAGAGAGCACAAGAGAGATTTGCAAGAGCACAAGAAAGATTTGCAAGTGAGCTTGTATTGAGAATGCAAAGGTGTCTTTACAAGTGAGAGGGGTGGCCTATTTATAGATGCTCCACCTCCTCAATGTGTAGCTATAAATGACTATTTAGAATATTTACAAGGAATGTTCTAGAGAAAGCATCTAAGAGGATCCTTCAAGAAGGTTCTAGGTGAGTCTCTTTGCTGGAAATCTCTAGATGGGACACTTCAAGACTCTTCTAGGACCCTCTACTTGCTGAATTTGGGCTGCCAAGGGGTGCAGGCAATGTTGGCAGCCCATAGAGGCTTGATTTGGCCCCCAACTTTTGTTTCCTCACTTGCTAGACGGGTTGGACTTAGTGTACACGTGACAACAAGGTCTTAATGTAGCAATTCAAAATCAACGCCATATATGTTAAAATACAGTAATTTTAAATAGGTTGAGTAATGATTTTTAACAAATGCTACTTTTTGGCAGCGTTGTTAAGGCAGCGGTTTTGAAAAGTTGTAGCAGCAATTCTTATACTCATAATTCCCAGCAGTTTTAAAAACTTTATGCAACAGTTTTCTAAAAACTAAAACTGTGTTGTTTCAGTACTCTCCTCCAACCTTACAGCTTTTTGTGCCTCAAATTGACTGTTTTTCAATATCCTGCAAAACTCTAAAGAAAGTGAACCTTATTAGCCTTTCACCGATCCTCTTTGTTTTCCATTGCACCTGACACCATCAGTTGAACGATCCTCTAATCTTCCCTTCAATCGTAGCCATAGACAAACAATACTCTCTTGTTCTCTTCGAATTAAGCCTAAGGAAAATGATCCACCTCAATTTGAAACCCTTTAAAAAAAAAAAAAAAACTGATTGTAGTAGCATTTGCTTGAAATCGTCAAAATTGTAGTCTCAATTATGCCAGTTTTTGCTTGAATTTCTTAAAATTGTGAATTCCTTCATTTGTTTTCCCTTTTTGGAAGATTCCTACTTGTTTTTCTTTTTCCCCAATTCTCTTTTTCCGGGTTTTGTGGGATTTTTCTTTTTTTGGCTTAATTAATTCCTATGATTGAAGTTTTGGGGAATTTTCCCTATTTTACAATAGCAAGTGTAGATCCACAGGCTTGATAGTTAATGCCATAAGGATTTTTACCATTTGAATAATGCATATTATGCATGATTATTGTGCTTTTTAATCCATGGAAGATTTTTTTGGTTTACAAGAAATAAAGAAGACCTAGAATTGCTTAAGATAGCCATAATGAAAGTTCAATATTCTGCAAAGGATACTTCATCTCCATTTGTCTATATTGCTATACCATAGTTTGGTTTTTCTTTTCTGTTAATTTACTGAACCTGTGACATCAATTTTTCCAAAAACATAAAAAAATGTGCAACATAGGGAATTTTTTAGCATCCTATATGGCAGATCTATTATCTCTTTTTGTCTAATTTTGATATTTTTTTTCTTCATATTTTTGTGGGTTATAAAATCCCCCAAACATCAATCCTAATATGAACATCAATGTCAACATGTCAACTATGTTTTTTTTTAGGAGTTGTTTTGCCCAATGATGCTTATGATACTCAATGTTTTGCATAACCAACCAAAAAATCATCAATCTTCAGTGGGCGCATATAGTCCATTTTTGTTTGCTTTGATTTGTGACTCGACTTACTCAATTATAATTAGTTGACTTTATCTTTAATTGGTTGAACTCGTACTTTTCTTAATTATTTACTTTTTGTAGGATAATCATAATGATGGTGATAATAATGCAAGTTGAGCACATATTTTATGGACTAAGCGTCTAAGTTGATTGGTAATTATAAACCAAGTTATTAAGAATAATAATTTTAAATATAATTTAAGTATTGATAAATATATTTAATTTAAATTATAAAATTATATATATAATTTACAAAAAAAAGACTAATTATATATATATATAATTAGTTTTCTCTCTTTGTAACATATAAGAAAATTTTATTTCTCCTTGTAAATTATATATAAACATGTGTAATTATAATAAACTTTATAAAATATTAGTGGTTTTAGTTTTTGTAAATTCAAGTTTAATTTTTACTTAAATTATGATTGATTATAAAAAAAGAAAAAAGAAAAATCTAGGACCTTTTGTTTTGTCCTTGCTTATGCTGCATATCGCTTAAGGGGTAATGGAATTACTAATTCCATATTAACAATAGCATGTAATTAATAAAAAGAACAATTGCATTAATTAAGGAATCATTGGCTATGTAATCTAAGAAATTGTAAATTCCTTAAGGTATATATAAAGGAGATTAAAAACAATTATTACAATAATGGAGATTAAAAATAATTAAGCAAAAGGTGAAAATCGTAAGATTTTACAATAATGGTAAATATTATAGAAAAATAATGATTTAAGGTAATGTCTAAATTTATTTATAAAACTCCTTAAAAGTCATAACATATGTTTACAATAAACTGTATCAAGTACAACTTAGCAACAGGTGTGATAGAAAGGTATAATTAGACATTAACAAATATGGTCAAAAAGGTAATGAGTAATTCTTACCCACCTAAATCTTTATAGATGTATGAAATCAAAATTGCAAATTATTTATTAAATAGAGTTCCTAATAAAGCAATTCATAGTACTCTTATTGAATTGTTGATGTAAAGGAAATTTAATTTATGGCATTTGGATGTTTTACATTGCTTAATAAAAAAAAGAATCCATATGAAAAGAAATTACTCTTGAATGATTAATAACTACTTTATTACTTACCAAAAGAAGTCTAAAGGGCATGTAACCATAAGTTTAGAATTATAAAAATTAGTAATGTAAGGTTTATCGACAATAATTCCTTCATCCACCATAACATTAAACATTTTTTAGAAATTAAAGGACATCTAGATGAAGATACTCCTCAAAGTGTATCCAACTAACAAATGTAACTAATGCAAATAAACCATAAATGGTAGTATTAAGAGCATTTTAAAGAGAGGAGATCAACTATTTTGAATGATTATATAGTTTGTTTACAATAGTTAAGATTTTCATTTAAGAATTAATAAGAATTCATTTTTGTTTTCATATGTCATAAAAAATATTCATCAAAAATAATTATGACATTAGCTGCTCAGTATGCTTTAGAGTTATATCAAATATATATGAAAATTGTCTTTTTTAATAGAAATCTTAAAAAGAAAGTTTACATTAATGAACCTAAAACTTTTTTTATTGAAGATAAAGATCAAATGATATGTAGACTAAAGAATTTAATATATAGGATGAAACAAGTTCCCTTATAATATGTTAAATTTAATGATATTATGGCATCTTATGAATTTAAAAAAGAAATTTTTAATCGATGTTATATATTAAAAGATTAGTAGGAGTAAATTTGTTTTTTAATTCTATATGTTACTTGCTACTAATATTTTAAGAATATTATCAAAAATTAAAGAATTTTTCCAAAAACAAAATTATAATAAAAGTATGAGAGAAATATTCTGATCTATGTAATAGAAATAAAAATATTTCATAACAAATCATAATAAATAATAATTATCTCAAAATAGCTATATTGAGAAATTTTAAAGAAATTTAATATGAACAAATTTTCACGAAGGATTATTCTTATACAAAATTGTGGGAAAATCAATTTCATGTAATGTTCCAAGAATGATATGGAATATAAGGACATTGAAATCAATTCCATATACCTTTATTATTGGTAGTTTAATATATATGCAAACCTTATTAGACTGAATATTAATTGCATATTAGAAATGTTAGGAATGTGTCAAAGTAATCTTAAAATGGATCATTAGAAAACTACAAAAAAACTATTAAGGTACCTAAAAGAAATGAAAACTTATATATTTATGTACAAAAAACATCTAATCATTTAAAGGTGATTGGATATTCAAATTCAAACTTTATTAGATGCATTAATAATAAAAAGTTTACTTTTAATTATCTATTCCTATTAATAAAAAGAGGATACTGTGGAATAATGAAAAACTTTCCACATTACCTTATACATTATAAAAACAAAGTTTGTGACATATTTTAAAGTTATAATTTATACATTATAGTTGTGAAATTTTATTTTAGGATTGGAATTGTCAATATCATTACTAAACTATTGAAACTTTATATGATAATTCTATAGTAGTATTCTTTTTTAAAAAGGACAAATATTTAAAAGGTACTAAATTTAATGAGAATTAAAGTATTTGTCATTAAGGAAAAAGTTTCAAAAACAAAAGGTTTATAATTAATCCCATTATAGTAAATTAATAAGAAAGTTCATAACTAAAATATGTAGAGAACATATTTTCCAAATAGACCTTAATTATACTAATGATTAATGATATATGATATAATGACACTCTAGGTTCATTGATAAGCTTTCAGCACATATTATATATTTTTTATTATTTTATAATGGTATATACATTACTACATTACTACTTTAAAGTTAATTTGAAAGTCTTTATAAGATACTATTGTAGAATATTATAAATTGTATATATATCTTATAAGTGTTTTATGGAAAGGAGTGTAAGTGTTGTATGTATTGTAATATATGGAATAAAATGCTTTGGATAATCGTTATAAATCACACTTAATAGTGTATCATATTATGACACTATAATAGAGTCACAATAGATTATTATTGTTATTTACACATAACAATTAATGTTATAAATTTTAATTGGGTTAAGTGAGAGAATGTTAGAATATTTTTAATTAATAATATTAAAGTATTACTAAACAATATTCTTATTAAGAACTTAATTATAGCGTAGTTCAATTAGTTAGAAATAATTTTATATTTTAGTGTATTATTAAGAACAATAATTTCAAACATAAACTATGAAATATATATATATATATATAACCGATCTTCTCTCTTTTTAATATACATGAAAATTTGATCTAAAAGTATAAGAATATAATAAAAGTCAAAAGAGATAAATCAATTATTAAAGTAAAGCAAACTCTTTATAAGTATCAATAGTTTTAACTTTCATGAACTTAAATATGGTATTTATAGTGTTATTTATATAAATATATTCAATTTCAAAATTATGAAATTTAATATTTATAATAATAAATTTATTAAGAAAACTAACAATCTCACAGTGAAAACTTATATATAATGGTATTAAAATTAAAAGCTTTTGTAATTTTGCTTACATATATAAACTCTTTACACATTTTTTATAGAGAGAGTTGTTATAATTGCTCAAAGATTGTACCAACTTGCTAGGCCATAAGAAAGCAATTGTAAATTTTTCTAATTTAGAAATTAAATGTTTTGTTTTTGTTAAACTTAGCATAAGTTATACAAAATGAATAATGATCAATAATATTACTTGATTTTAAAAGTGAAACTTTTGTATAAGACAAATTGAAAAATGTAAAAAAGTTTTAGTTTTCTAAGAAAGAATAAAAACAACACTACAAATGAAAATTATTAAGCCCCTTGCTTTGAAAGCTTTTTATAATTAGCTTTGGTTTTTGTACAATGTACTGATGTATTAATGAATTAAATAATTTTATTAGAAAAATAAATAATTTGTTTTTGTGTACATAATTTTCATTTTATTAATTTGACTCACTTAAAAACTAAATCAAGTTAACTTAAAGTCAAATATGAGTAAAAATTTTAAAAAAAAATTAAGTGGAACTCTATATCAATAATCTTAAATTTTTGGGAGATTTTTAACCCTTGTTCTACAATTAAAAAATTGTTAGCTCAATACTATAATTATCTACCCATACAATAACAAAAATTATTACTTAATTATATTTATAAGAAATCCTTATAAGAGCAAAGTGTGGAAGTTGTAAATTAAAAAAATACTAAAAATATGAAAAAAGTATAGTCATTGGCACAAAATTGATATAATAACTATTCATTTTCTTTAAATTGATAAGTTATTTCACTTTTCTTTCTTCAGTAAATGTAAACGCTATTCTAACTATTAGTGAGAAAATAAAATATGAGATTACTTTTCACTTTGAGTGTCTTTCATATAAATATTGATTAAAGAACTCTAATTTTTCAAAGTTATAAGTTTTAAAAAAGTTTAAAAATACAAAAGAAATGAGTCATATTAAGTGCATATTTTTAAAAAATTTAATATTATTATTAGAACAAAATGATTGTATTTTGATAAATTTTTTTAATATGATTAAATTCACTAATAACGTTAGAAAAAGATAAACTTGTAAAAAACTATAAGAGAAGTTAATGAATTTTATATAATTTTTATATATTTTGTCCACTTAACACTTAATTAATTATTAGAACCATAAAATTTATTTATTAATTAATTTTTTTAATAAAAATCAAAGTGAATTTTTGAATCAAATAGAAAACAAATATTACATTTGGATATACATAATCAAAATTTTCAAAATATTTAAAAGATTAAATACTATGACATTTAATTAAAATTCCATAATTAATGTAAAATTTATAAGAATATTGAACAAACTTACCTTTTTATTTTAGATTATAACACTAAAAGAAAACTTGTATAAAATTGAATCTTATACATATAAGATAAAAAAAATAACATAAAGAAAAAAATATATAATAGAATTGAAAGAAAATACAATATAATAGGACCTACCTAAATCTAAAACAATAAATATTAGATTGAACTCTAACAATATTATATGGATAAAAGAAGACATAAGTGTTGTAGATTAATATAGAAATCAAGTTATAAGATTATATAACTTAGTGTATGGTTTGAAATCATTAGTATTTAAGGGAACCCAAAAGGCGTATGAATTGAGTTTAATTAGTTTGATCACTTAATTCTAGTTTCAAAGAGAGATAATAAGATAATAAATAAAAAATAACTAAGTAATATAATAATAATAATTTATAGTGATTCAATTCAAACTGAGAGTCTATGTCTACTTCTTAAGTTTTTCTTTTTAATATCTTAACTTCATTAACAATTTCTTTTTTTGTAAGGTGAAAATTACTCTTTACATTTGGTCACCTTGACTTTCATCACAACAAAACTTTAGTGAAGTTTAAATAAGAATAGATTGGTTCTTTAACACTTAGAGATTCATTTTTTGTTACTTTTCCCCAAAGTACTCTTACTACTTCACAATCTCAACTTTTTCTCTCTTAACTTCCTTACTCTATGATCTTCCTTTGTCTTACTTTTTTCTTTTTGATCTATCATTTAATTTAATACAAAATGTTCAAAGTCATCTATAAAAGAGCTTTATATCTCTCTCTTATAGGCAAAGATAAAAAAAAATTTAAAAAAAAAACTAGCCATTAAAGATTAATCTTTTTCTATTAAGAGAATTAATTCCTTAAATAATAAACTTTAAGGTATCAATTGACAATACTTGACACTAGCCCTAAATCTTCGCATTAATCAATATTTAAAAATAAGCATTAGAGCTATAAGACATTGATCTATCAATAAACAAGTATTAAAATTATTAAATCCAAATATCATTAATTAACCAATAATAAGCAAATATCAAGATAAACATTTAATATAAGTATTAAAGCAATAAAACAATCAAATATCTATTAAGTGCAATCATCTAAGAAATATACATAAAATCAAGAAAAAGCAAATAAATATTGATGGCTCTAGAGATAAATAAAGTCATCAATCATCTCTCTCCCCTTTTGGCATCATAAAAATAATGCATAAATAGGACTTCATTGCTTCCTTTTCTTAGAGCTCCTGTTAAATGAACCTTTTTTCTTTAGCATTGTAAAAATAAAGGTAAATTTCTCATCAAATCTTATAGCTTTATTGGAATTTCATCCATAATATCTTTTAGCCTGTTCAAATTTTCTCTGAGCTCTTTTACTTCTTTAGTCAAGGAAGAATCATCAACATTAACAGAGGCTTGCAAAGAAGCTAAAGGACTAACTGGTATTAGCTTTAGACGATCTTATTTTCTTTAAAGGTGTAAACCACATTCCTTCACTTTACATTAAATACATCTACTTAATGTGGTTATATTGATGAATTGACCTAAGCTAACATAAAAAGAGTCTCTCTAGCTATAGGTAAACCAACTTCAAAAGTAGGTAACTTGGAAGCAAACCCTAAGGAAATTTCTTGTTTCCTCTGAGCTTTCTCAATCACTCTTATCATAAGTTTTGGCAAGTTAAATTTTCCATTCTCCAATAAATAAGTTAGCAAGCACATTTCAAAGAAAGGTTAAGTAATTATAATGGCCACCTCAAGGGTTGAAATAGCAAACCATAATTCTTTAAATTATTCTTAATTTATATAGCAAGGAAAATGCCTTGAATGGCTTTTTAATGTTGTCACTTTCTTAATAAAGGTTAACCTATCCTTTAATTACGATCTCCATCTACTTTTAAGCACCAAACTTACCCAAATTCTAAAAGTCATTTATGTCAACATATCCACCTTCCAATAATAAATTCAAATAATCCTCAATTACTTTAGGAGTGATTTTTTCTTCCTTCTCATATACATATGAAGTAATTACAAAGCAATTCTTATTTACTTTCATATTAGTGAAAAAATACTTTAACATTTTAGTGCAAAAATCAAATCTAAAAATGATGAACCTAATCAACTTTTGAAATGCAAACCCATCTAAGAAACCATTCATCTTTAGCAATATAATCCAAATTCAATAGTCTACCAGCATACACAAGCCTTTCTTAAACTTATAAAAATAATCTTCAATTTTAGAGGTTTTAAAGTGAAAGATATAGTGTGAATCATAGAGTCAAAAAAATGATAGACCTTTTGTGGTTGCTATTTATTGTGTTGGATTGGGTTATGGAATTATGGATGTTGTTGCCAAATATGATGTAGGCATGAAGGATGTTTTCGATGAGGGAGGTATCAGCTTAACACCCTTCAATTTCTCACTCATTTTCCTCTTAGCCACAAGTTTGATGCTTTTTGTCAGTGTTTGGTTTAGGTCTTTCCTTGAAAGCTTTGTAAATAAAAGAGGATGAACATAAGGAATTAATGGCAATAAGGATTTAGATGGCATTAATAATGGTGTGTACTCAATAATGACTGTCAACTTCAGTGTCAAGGTTTTTAGTGGTACAAAAGAAGGAGGAGGAAAAGCAATAATGCTTCAAGTTCTTGAGGAGAACAAACCTAATTTCTTTGCTTTGAGCTCTTCTTTCTTTAAAGTTAATGAAAATTTTGGTACCATTGTTAAGGGCTTTGAGAGACTAATTCTTTTAAAGGTTGATTTTAATTAATTAGATAAATATTTACAGATTGAAGGTTTGAATTTTGATATTAGAAACAAAAGTTTTAAAAAATTTGAAAAAAGGGATTTTTTTGGTTTTATAAAAGGAAAAAAGGAAATTAAGGGCTTTAAAATAACATTAATTGACCACAATAAGTCATAGGTTAATCGTTCACATACTTTAACTTATACTTTTAGTCTAATCAATTAATCCTTCTTGGATAAAAATACTAACTTTTATTTTTTTTTAAGCACAAAACATCCAAAATATCATGCAATGCATGTATCAAATATGTGAACATATATAATCATGCTATAAAACACATAAAACATATCAAATCACAAAAATCACATTATCAAAAGATTAATTTAACTTAATTATCTTTAAATTGGTCATGAATTTATCCTTACTCAAGAGTTTAGTAAAGATATTGACCAATTGATCTTTAATGTTCACAAACTCTAGGAACTCACATTCCTTAAACACATGATCCTTAGTGAAATGGTACCTTAGGTCAATATATTTGGTCCAAGCATGGTGTATGGGGCTTTTGGTTATATAAATTGCATTTGTATTATCATACTTGAGCTTATAGGAGTAGTGCAATTTAAAGTCCTTTCAAATTTGTTTCATTTAATGTAATTAAGTATATAAGTTCTTGTTGCCATCTACTTTGTTTCAACTATAAAAAGAACAACTAAACTTTTCTTTTTATTGCACCATGAGACTAAGGCATGGTCGAGGAACTAATATACACTTGTGGTATTATTCCTCTTAATTCTATCTCCTACAAAGTTTGATTCTGAATAGTTTACTAAGTCAAAGGTTAATCCCCTAAGATATTATAATCTCAAACTCATAGTTCCCTTCACATACCTAAGCTCTCTTATAAAGATAACTAGGTATGACTCCCTTAGGCTAGATTCAAATCTCATACACAAACAAATAACAAATATTAAGTTGGTCTAACAATAGTAAGATAGAGAAAACTACTAATTATGCATCTATAATACTTTTCATCTATAACTTACTATTTACATCACTATTTTTTTTTTTGGGAGTAATTATTGAAGGATCATAAAATTTGAAATCATCCATGCCAAATTTCTTTAATAGCTCTTTTGTATATTTAGCCTAGTTAATAAAGTTTTATCCTTTGTTTGCTTGATTTGGAGTCCAAGAAAGAAATTTAATTCTCCCAACATACTCATCTCAAACACTGTTTCCATATTACTATCAAACTCTTTGCACAATAACTCATTAATAGCACCAAATATGATATCATCAACATAAATTTGAATAATTAACAAATCCTTAATTTTTAATTTGGTAAAAATATTAGTGTTAGTTTTACCTTTAGTGTCAACTAGTAAAGAGGTTAACCTTTTATACCAAATTCTTAGCACTTACTTAAACCTATATAAAGTTTTTGAAAGCTTGTAAACATGAATCAAAAGCTCTTCACTTTCAAAAATAAGGGTTGATCAACATAGAATTCTTTTATGATGTAACTATTGAGGAATGTGCTCTTCACATCCATTTGGTATAACTCGAAACTTTTATGCAATATAAATTTAAGCAACATTTTAATGTCCTTCAATGTAGCAATTAGGATAAAGGTCTTATCATAATTGATGCTTCCCTTTTGATTATAGTTTTTGACAACTAACCTTACCTTGTTTCTCATAATTTAACCACTTTCATCAAGTTAGTTTCTAAAGACCTATTTGGTTTCAATAACAAGATAATCACTCAACCTTATTTTTCTTAAACTAATTGAGTTCATTCTCCATTATATACACCTAAAACTAGTCAACTAATGTATCATATACAATTCTATCAATCTAATGAGTGTTATTACGCTAATTTTTATAGATATAGATTAAGTTTTCAAAAGATTTAAAAGGTTACCAATAATTTGATCTTGAAATACCTTTTCAACATGCTTCCACTCTCTTAGAACTTATCAAATAACATTATCAAAATTGTTATCCTTTGAAAGGTTGGACTCATTCATTTCAGGTTGTTCACTCTACTTTATTTAAATATCACTAAAATGTTATTGTTTCTTTGATGATTCACTTATCTTCACCAAACTTTTGTTTGCATTTGCAAGGTCATTTAATTTTTCCTTTGTATAAGACATGAGGTTAGTTTTATCAAATACAATATGCATGGACTCCTTTACAATAACAAACTTTTTGTTAAACACCTTATATGCCTTATTAGAAGAGTATTCCAAAAAGATACCATTATTTTCCTTAGAATCAAACTAGCCTAAATTGTCTTTTATGTTTAAAACGTAACTCTTACAACTAAAAACTTACAAAAAGTTTATTCTAAGCTTTCTTCCATTTTAGAACTCATAAGTGGTCTTTATAATAGTTGGATGAATGAATACTCTATTGAGCACATAACAAGTAGTATAGATTGCTTCTACCTAAAAATATTAAGTTAGGCTATGCTCATTTAATATAATTCTAGTCATCTTTTAAAAGGTTCAATTCTTCCTTCTAGCCACTTTATTTTGTTATAAAGTTCTTAAAGTTAAAAAATTAGAGAGATACCTTAAGAATTATAAGAATTCTCAAATCCTTCATTCTTAAACTCACCACCATAATCACTTCTAAATGATGTGACATGATGCCTTTTTTATTTTGGACTTACTTACAAAACTTCTCAAAAGTCTTTGAGCATTTATCCTTATGAAGTAGGATTACAACCTACAAAAATATACTATAATCACCTATAATGACATATGCATATAACTTATCTCTTAAAGATGAAACATAAGTATGACCAAATAAGTCTATATGCAATAACAACAAGGATTTAAAAGTAAATATTAAATTTTTTTTCTAAAAGGAACTTTTTCTTTACTTACTTATTTGACATGCATTGCATATTTTTTCAAATTTCACCCTTGGAAGACCTTCTATAAAGTTGTATTTGCCGAGTTTTGATAGTTAATTCATACTTACATGACTTAACCTCTAATGTCACATTTACGATTCTTCATTAAAAAAAAAACAAAACACTTAATATCTTGATTAGCCAAAATGTATAAATCAATAATATACACTTTATCTAATTGATTAGTAACAAATAAGGAATCATTTGTTTTAAAATATGTAACATAATAAAAATCTTGCTTAAATAATACTTTA
The DNA here is from genome assembly GCA_019804595.1 of Bruguiera parviflora. Taxonomy (NCBI): domain Eukaryota; kingdom Viridiplantae; phylum Streptophyta; class Magnoliopsida; order Malpighiales; family Rhizophoraceae; genus Bruguiera; species Bruguiera parviflora. The sequence goes on along the minus strand of CM034052.1, from coordinate 4,461,124 downwards.
TAGTCACTATTCATAATTGACTAATAATAAATAAATTGAACTTGAGTTTTTTGATAAATGAGATATTGTCAATTATTATTTTGCCAATGTTAGTAATCTTACCTTTAGAATTGTCATTAAATATCACCATTTCACAATTGATTTTCTTAAGAGAATTAAAACACTTAAAATTCCTTGTCATTTTTCTAGAATAACCATTATCTAAACACCATTTATCTTTCCTTATACTACTTTTAAAACTTACTTGTAAGCAATTAATTTAAATTTAGGTAGTTAAAATTTTTTGAGTCCTTGTATGTTAGCTTTGATGCCTCTAGCACTTACCTAAGAATAACTATTGAGACGTCATCTTAAGTTATATGAATATTGCATGCTACTATAGTCACTACAAAAATAGCATATAACATGATCTTTAGAATGATATGTATAAGTATCATATTGATCATAATTATGTCATTCATTATGAAAATATATATGCCTTTAAGATGTTATAGGTCTTTAAGTGTCTTGCGTAAATGTAAGCATACTTATAAGATGCTTTTCTACCATAATATGATGTATAAACATCCTTAATTAATGTGTTACTAGATTCTTATGCATATGTGTAAGTATGGATTGTTTTGCTCCGAGAAACTTTAGGTTAATATGCATGAGATGCATAGCTCAAACCACTCTTTTTACCTTGAGCTTTTTTAAAGTCAAGTAACATGTCTAATTTGTCTTTGCTTTAAGCAAACTTAGAAAGCAACTCTTAAAACATAAATACTTATTTCTTAAGTAGGTTAATCATATTAGTAAACCTCATATACATCTTTGAGATTGTTTTATCACTTTTCATCTCAAAAAGCTCACATTCATGCATTAATAAGTTAATTTTTATATCCTTCACTTGTGTTATACCTTCATGAATAACTATAAGCTTGTTTAGTATCTCCTTTTTTGTCTTATATGAAGAAACCTTATTATATTCACTAACACTTAAACCATAATAAAGCAAGTAAGTAGTTTTGAAGTTTAGGGCTTTGAATTTCTTGGCATCAATAGTGGACTCATTTTCTTTCCAACTAATACTTGCTTTTGGGGTTTTTTTAGGGCCAATATCAACTATTTTCCAAAATTCATGGTTATGGAATTAAATATAAATAGTCATCTTATCTCTTCATTGATTTTAATTAAAACCATTAAAGATGGGGGTCTATGGATGTTTCTACCTTCTATATGGCATTGAAGTACAAAAAATGTCATGGATCAACTCTAAAAGGTTAGGCTTATAAAATAGAAATTGATTTCTAGTACCACTTATTGGTCCTCAGACAACCCAAAAAGGGAGATAAATTAAGTTTAATCAATTTTGATTGCTTAACCTAAAATCAATCCTAACTTCAAAGAAAGATAACAAGATAACTAATAACTAATAACAAATAACAAAACAAGCAATATAATTAACAAAAAATAAAGACAAATAAAGGAAGATAGAGCATGCATAATGATTTATAATAATTGAGATAAAACTAGGAGTCTACATCCACTCATCATGGTTCATTTCTTGAGAGTTCAATTTCATTAACTCTTTTTTCTCTTATAGGATGAAATAACCTTTTACACTATGTCATCATAACCTTGATCACAACAAAAATTTCTTGAAAATTTCACAAGAACACATCAATTCTTTAACACTTAGAAACTTACACTTTATTAGTTTTCTCTAAAGCACTCATACTCTCTCACATTTTTAACTTTTTCTCTTTGAGAGCCCTTGTTCTTTGATCTTTCTTTCTCTTACTTTTTCTTTTTAGTCTACTACTTAGTTCAATACAAAATGTTCAAGGTTATTTATAAAAGAATTTTATAACTCTCTTATAGAAAAAGATTAAGATAAAAAAGAAAAAAAACACTAGTCATTCTTTCCATTAAAAGAATCAATTCCCAAAATAAGAAACTTTAACTTTAAGGTATCAATTGACCACAACACTTAGCCTAATCAATTGGCCCAACATCTCTATAACTTTTTTAGTTTATATTTTTTCAACTCTTTAGTCTCATCTATTGACCACATCGACTAATCAAGCCAACCAACTTGAATTCTTTATAAGTTTTACAACTTTAAAGTTTTCAATTCTTTAACTACCTTTGGTTAACTGACCTAAAAATTTTGTAACTCTTCTCTTTCCATCTTAAAATATTCTTTGGTATTTGATTGACCACAAACACTAGTTTAGTCAACTAACCAAAATTTTTTGTTTCTTTTTTATTTCTTTTCTCTTTTCCTCAAGCTATCTTATCGATAGTATAGGCTTAGTAATCTTAAATTTTTGTCAACTTTAAATCTTTACTATTTTTTCCATCTTTGTTTAAGATTTCACTTAATATCTTTCTAAAATTATAAATTTGATAGAAAATAAGATCTTTGTATAATTGTTAGTTTAATTAAAATTTCAGTTTCAAAGATTTTACCATAATAAGCATGAATTAAATAATAACTTTTCAAATAAAGCTCTTATGTTCTTTTATCAAGAAAGTAAAAATATAAGTTAAATAAATAAACATAAATGATATAAATCAAGCATGAAGGACACATCAAAACATGAAGGAATAAAATACATGATCTCATTAATCTCAACAATCTCCATAAAAATTTTTGATAGTAAATGATAATTGTTATTAATTTGAAAACAAAATTAATGCAACCAATACATCCTTATTAAAACTTTATAGGTAAACATTTAATGAAAGGTCAAGAAAAGTAAAAAAAAAAAAAGAACTGTTGTAGTGTTACGAAATATCTATACCCTTTACTTTCTTTTCAGTAAGAACCATATCAACAACCATGAAAATAGGGTACCCAACACATCTATACAAGGCAAGTTAAAAGACAAACAATGTTACACCTACCAAATTTCCTTGTACAATCCCTATGAAGACTAGCCTAAGCCAAAGGTAATAAAACTTGTTATATACTATAACAAAAATTCTTGTGATAAGAAAGCCTTTTCGGCCAACCAACATAAAGACTTCTAACTAAGGCCTCTATTTATAAAAATTTTAGACCCCAATTGCCACCAATTAAAGCCCTTATAATAGACAAGGCCAACAACATTAAGTGGACGCATAGAGGCAATCCTATCTTGAGCCATTCTTGTACACCAACATAATAGCCCTTTATTAGCTAAAATATTAATATCCATGTTATATAGTCACTATTTCAAGTAGTCCCTATCTAGGCCTTTTAATATACTAAAAACCATTGAACTCCCCTTCTTCCTAAAAAGATTGTTTATTGTATCTTTGAATAAAAACTAAATATTTAACTTTATTTTAAAAGATGGAGATTCAATGTAAATTTTGCGCTTAAATTAGAATTCAAAAAGTTATAAGTTACTTATTCTTTTGTCTCTCTCACAAGTTAATGCACATCAATTAAAAATTCTTAATAGATAGATATAATGATTTAGAAGATAAATAGTCTTAATTAAGGCTTCAAATGAGCCAAATGGAGCTAAGCTTTACCCTATTTAGGCTAGGCATGGTAAAAATATATTCAAGTTTGAGCTTAATTCAAGCTTTAATTTTGAGGTGTGAGCTCAACTTAATAAAATTTTATTAAACACAAGTTTAAGTCATTTACAAAATTTTTCATTATCCTAAAATCAAGTTTAGTTTAAGTTCAATATCAAACTTGACTTGATACCAAACTTAGCTCAATTATATTTAAATAATATTTCACAAATGAAAAGATAACTAATGCATAATATTGTCAAACATAAATAATTCTTATCAAATGAGTGTTTAGGTTAATATAAGATCAAGATAAAGGAGGAAGTGACTACAAATGAGGAAAAGGAAAACCTAAAACTTTTGTTATTTATACTAAAAATTAAATGACATATTGAATATGCTTTACATAATACTTTAAATAGGCCTTTTAATGATCCATTAAATAAGCTCTTAGCAAGCTTTAAAAAAGTCTCTAATAATACATTTAGCAAGTTTCATATAAGTTTTAAATGATACATTTATCAAGTATTCAAACAAACTTTTAACAAGTTATTCATTAGTTTAAATGAGTTAAGCTTGTCTTTGCCCAAGCTTGGCTTGTTTAATAAAAGAGCTTGAGATTTAGACTTGCATATTATTTGATTAACCAAATGAATGCGTTCAAGTGAGTTTTTATCAAATCAAGCTATCGAGCTTTTAATGAACATATTCGTTCATTTACAACCCTAGTCTTAATCTACTAATGATTTAAAAATAAATGAATTTTGCTCAAAATGAGCTAAAATGAAAGAGAAATTTGCCATATGGCAACCTTGTGTTACAAGATTTATATGTGTGTGTGTGTGTGTGTGCGTGTGTGCGTGTGTGTAGCCTTCATTTGGATCAATAATGATGTTTTTGAAACCAATGTGTTTGAGTTTGGAAATCTCCTTTTTTTTTCCTTTTTATTAAGTGACTTATTGAATTATAAACTATATAATAGGGATAACCACTTTCATTTTCATAAATCTCATGTCCCCTTTTGAGGATTGAAACTTAAGATCTCAAAAATAGAAGTTTAAGTGTTTAACCATTGGTAAGAATGGCAACAAGGTGGGACGAAGGTAAGAAGTGTTATCCTAATCCCCATCTCCATTTTATTACTAGTTCTCATCCTTGTCCCATCCCTAATAAGGAGAGTTTAGAATCTCATTCTATCCCTAACAGAATTTAAGGATACTCATTCTCACCTTGATCCTATATTTTTAATGAAGAATTTTAGAATATCAAACTAGTCACTAATATGATTCCAAAAGACTCAATTATTATTTAAAAGTCTAAGTTGCTTTTTTGCATTTGTCTTTGAGTGGAACATAATTGGTATAAAGAAACAAAGGTTGACAACACCATTAAATCTATTATCGATAGTTAATAAACTCGTTATTACACAATTAAAGAAAGACTAAATAATTTCATCACCATATAAGTAACTATATAATAAATCTTGAAAACTTTAATCATTATATCATTCAACTAAAAAAAATTATTGAACATATGACTGAATTACTAAATAGTCAAAAGAATTATTCATCCACCATTCTTTGCTCACAAAAATTGAAAAAAAAAAAAGACCAAAAAATGAGTATAAGAGGCATTCAAGTTTGGAAGGAAACATTATTCATAGAGATATAAAGAAAATGTGAAAAGTTGAAGTAAGTGTATAAATAAAATTATAATTAGTATGTTAATTTATTTAATTTTATTTTTTAAAAAATTATATAACTATTATATAAAAATAAAATTATAATTTAATAATTTAATATCAATATTATATTAGTACTTAAACGAAAAGATATAAATATTAATTTCATCTCTATTCTTAATTAAAAATTCAAAACTTAAGACAAAAGTACTCAATCTCTGGTCAATTTTCTTTTAACTCTACCGTGATGAACTGACTCCCCATAAAAGTGGGGAGCATTGTCACCCCTAACAATTGGACGGTCTCCAGGGACGCAGTTTAAGAATCTTACTCGTTTCTACAGCACCTATTTTAATACTGTGGGCCTATCTCAATATCGTGGTCCAGTTTTACACCTGCGAAGGGAGTTTGCAGTTAGGCCCAAAACATTGATTGACAACTAAAAAAGTAGCCCCTTTCTCCCAATTCATATCTACTCCACGAGTGATATATATATATATATATATATATATTGAAAACCAAAAGCCATTACGACGTGAACTATTGTTGTCGGGCATGAGAGAAAATGGACGTGGAGGGTTCAAGTTGTAGAGCTCTATTTTTAGAAAAATATAAATATTAATTCTGATGCAAGAAATTTTTTTTTTTTTTTAAAGACTTAAAACTAACAAATTCAAATTCAGCGTTCCTTTTATTGTACTAGAAGCGCAAGTCATCCACTTTATGAGTTTAATAATCCATTTATGAGCACGTTTTGCGCTCAAAGACTTTCTAGGCATTATGGATTTTACATGAAAATATACGATTTATATTAGGTGATATGTGAAATATTTTCCAATTTTATCGACCTTCTTTAATTGGATTTAGGTCCTCTCAAGACAGCTCCCTAACTTAAGAGAAAAAGGTGAGGGGATCTTGACCGTTTATTAATCAATGGTATAAATGAAGACAAATAAAAATCTTAATTCGCACAATTATATTTGTATGAAACTAAATAGACTTTTAGGATTTATCGATTTTTATTATCTAACACAGTTTGCATTTGTACATTTATTATATGAATTGTTCCTTTTTTTTTTTTCTTCTTTTTAAAATAAAACAAGAACTATCTCTTCGTACGGTCTAACTAGTCTCGTAATAAATATAATTAAATAAAAGACTTGCTCATGGATCATAAACGGAGTCAACAGGTTATGAGCCACGGTTCGGGTAGTTGCAATGGCCCTCGGCCTTATAGGAATATTTAGGCTCACTAGTAAATCATGGGCTTGATCTAAGGAGTTTTTAGGACCATTTTTCTTCCTAAGATTAATAGGTTATAGTTCGCTCATATTGGAGTCGTATTTAAAGTTAAAAAAAATCTCAAATTCGAATCAAAATCAAACTCAATTAATCTGAAAAAAGAAAGAAAAATAAATAAATCAAGACCCGCCATTCCCAGCATGTTCAGTGCACCTGCTTCAGGGGAGTCTTTATATTTTTTCGTTCTTTTCTTTTCTTTTCTTTTCTTTTCTTTTCTTTTCCCTCTTCTTGTATTGGAGACGCCGTTTATAGTCGCACGAGTGAGTGAGACCATTTCTTTTGGTTCTCCAATATCCATACCCCATTGTTAACAAAAAAAAAACAAAGAAACATCTTTGATATATGTGTACACACACACACACACACACACACACACACACACACACACACAAACACACTAATCCTATGGCATAAAACTGACACCTGGCAGCCTTGTCCTCCATTTTCTTGTATTTTAGGTCAATTCTTGGTTTTTCCTGCATCAACTAATTATTATTGTGTTTTAATAGGCATTATTACAGCGAAGCCATGGTATAAAATCAACCTCTTAAGTGTCATGGAATAAAATCAAAACTCTTCTCTTGCCGTTGTAGCACAAGAATATCTCCCTCCCTCCCTGTTTCTTATTGCATCTTTTTATTTTTCGTTTTGGGTAAAATTGAAAGAAAACAATGAGGAAACATACCGGTATTTTCCATTTTCTGTTTTTTTTTTTTTTGGGTATCATATTTAGTTTTGTGGGTAATTCATTTCAAACCGTATGTCCGATTGAAAGCTTCTCTTCTCCCTTATCATTATATTGATAATTCTTGAAATGGGCGCTGATGATTTTGGTTTTGAGAATCACCTTAACGGTACCAAATTATGAACCTCTTTAAAATTCAATTATGATTTTAAAGTTCCATTTTCCACTAACATTTTAAATATTTTTTCCCATCTTGGCTCGCAGATCCTCGCGAGTCTGAAACTTTCCAGCTAGCGGACATTCACCATGGGATGGAGTTCCTCCAGGAATTTCCAGGGGGCCAATCAGCCTAGGTTTCATATGATTGATGCAAAGGATGGGGCGTGTGAGAACAGACAGTGCCTTCATGTCAATTGACCTCGGACTTTGTATCTTCATAATCAAGGTTCCATGATGCTGCTAGGATCCGAGCATTTTGCACCTTTGAGATATGGCTTTTAAAATCAAACTGGATTTTGACCCGGAGAAAAATCTGATTTCTAGTTTGTTAGGCTCTCGATTTAACCACTTTCAAAATTTTTAAGCTTTTGTTGAGCATATAACTTTAAAAAAACAACAGTTTTGTCTTTTACGAGGAATAGACAAATTCTTTTCATCAAATTTTCATAATTAACGACTTAAGTGATTTTTAAGTAATTTAATGATTTATCTTTTACCAACTATTGAAGTGAAGTTTACATTTATCAAACAAAATAAGTGAAATAATTTAATATTTTAAAGAAAATAATACTTGTGCAGGGGACTTCTCCCGTCCACAAAAAAAGACGGACGAAGCAAAGGCACACAAGAAGAGCGTCGTCCCAATTGCAGCCAATCTAACTTGAGAAACGGTTTGCGGTATTTGTTTATTTGATTTCATTACATGAAGCAAAATAAATAAATAAATATATATATATATATCAATATACGTATATGAACAGATAAATTATATATTTTCTGCAATAAAATAGTTTCCTAAAATAAAGCATCGGCACACAAAAGCCAGTAATGAAGTTAATCCGTGTGCTCGAAAACCGAGTGGCAATTGCCTCATCCCCACCTGGCGACTGCGTTGCCTACAATGCCATCCTGACTTCGTCGTCACAGGTCACAGAGGAGCGGAGACGTGAGAAGAGGGGAAAAAAAAACACATCTGAAATTAGTGCCAACAATTAAAGTAGGGCATTCGTTGGCCAGGGGCCCACGCGCTTTGCGTTGTGGAATTCTGGGGCTGAAACGACAAGACAGATCACTAGGTTCACGGACCTTTTCCGAGGGTTAGCATCCCCGCAGCTTCATGGAAATTTTTGCTGAAATGGGCATTTTGATTAATTGGCCATGACATCGACGGGTAATGAATATCTATAGGCAGAAATGCACCTACGTGATTGCGGGTGGGCTAATTTCTAAGTTGGAAAAGGGATCACTTTGAAGTATTCAACATCAAGAAAGGAAAAAGGTGTGTACCCAATTCACGATTAGACTACTTGAAAAAACTTTGAAAAGCCCATATCATTAATAAGAGTCTTAGAGATTTATTTACAATTACCATAAAATACAGAACTTCTCCGGAAACCCCACATAAAAAATTCCGGAAGTGAGCAATGTGATGTCTTCCTGATCCAAACTGATTAGCGTCCCATTAATTAATAATTATATTCTCATTGCGAACGATGATACACAGAAAATTTTGTGCCTAAATTCATCATCAATTGACCATAAACGTGCTAACTATACTTTAATGGCTGTAATGAGAATGATTAAGTGAGCCCCACCCCCCTCGAAAAAAAAAAATAAAAGAAGAAAAGTCACCCCTACAAAATGAGGAAATTACAACTGAACCCCGGACGCTAACCTGGTATAATGTTTGGGTTTTCCGTGGATTTTGGGTGCATGCACCTATTCGCTCCTGTGGTAATATATCAGGAGCACAACTGCTTAACAATACATAGTAAATAATAGAAGAACAACCAAAAAAAAAATATATATATATATATATATATATATATTATAAAATTAAATAAAATGAAATTAATTTATTTTTTATTATATATTACTTTTTGAATATTATTATGTAATTTTTCTCATATATTAATAATAGTATTTGTTATATTTATTTACTTTGTAAGTATAATATATACGTAATTTTATATATGCAAAAAACTTACTTTGGCCCTCGACGTTTCATTACTGTTTAGTTTTTGCTTACAACGTTTGTTTTTGCCAAATTTACTCTTCCTCGTTATTTCTATCAGTTAATTACGATGACATTTTCTGAAAAAGTTATGAAATTTTTAAAAATTGTAAAAGAGTTCAAAAAATTATAAATTATAAATTCAAGAAAGAATCCCAAATTTATTTTTGAAAAATTCAAAAGCTCAAAACAAAATCTAAAAATTCATTAAATTCTGAAAATATTTTAAAAAAATTATAAAATATTTCGAAAATTAAAAATTGTAGAATTTAAACAACTTATAAATAAAAACTCAAAAACATAAAAAAAAAACTAAAAGAGAAATTCTAAAAATCTTAAAATTTAAAAATTGAAAATTTTGAAAAGTATTTTTGGAAATTTTTTTTTCAGTTTGTTGGTTTTTATTTGTAAGTTTTTTAATTTTCAAAATTATTTAGAATTTTCAATTTTCTAAACATATCAAAATTTTTCAAAATATTTTAAGATTTTAAGGAATTTTTAGATTTTATTTTGTATTTTTCTATTTAAAAAATTGATTTTTTTTTTATTTTATAAGTCTTTTTTTATTTTTTTTAGGATTTTTTACAAATTTGTTAAATTTTTAGATTTTTTTAAAAATACCATGTCATAAAAATAATGACATGACATTTAAGTCAATAAAGAATAATTGATATAGCACTCTGATGTGACAAAGTTAACGGCACTCTAATGGAAGGGGCCCAAAGTCAAAGTCGTTGAAGAAGACATCTCGGAGGACCAAATTTGACAAAAAAAAAAAAAAACAAGGTAAAAAACAATTTTCCTTTTATAACCTATAAATCTATTTTTATGAGTTTTTTTTTAATATCAATTATGATGTATTTACTTAATATTTACGCTTTCTTACCCTTTCTGGGTACAAAGGAAAAGGGTTTCCTATCTATAATGTTTATTTTAGTTTTTGATGATCGGTGCTCTTGTTACTAGGTTTATTATATTTTTCAACGATTCCATGCTACTATACCCTTTTACAATACTAAATCCAAATGGTATCCATTCAGTTTTTTCATTTTTAATTACAAAAAAGACTGAAATAGAAGAAAAAGATAATAGAATCGTGAAAAGTTGAATACAAAACTAAGATATCTTGACAAGAATATCTTAATCCACAAAATGCAACTTAAAATTTAAACTTAGTGAAGGACAAGCTAGTTTGAAGGCACATCAAATGCTTTGATTGGTAGTTATTTATTTATTAAAGCATTTTTGTCTCACTTTTGACTTTGCAAACTTTCACTTTTGTACTTAAAATATATTTTGTTTAAATTGTTATAATATTTATTAAATAATTTATATTAAAAAAATAAATATTATTTAAAGCAATAATTAAATTGTAATTATTTATTATTAATAATAATTAACCCAATCTTAATTAAAAATAAGTTAGGTTAATTATATACCATTTAATTTTTATATTTGTCTTTAAAGACTTCATTTTCAATATTATACATAATAAAAATATTATTAGTTTTAGTTATTAGGTTTATGGTTTATATAAATTTGATTTAGACTCCATTTAAGAATGCTATGTTACATCGCATAGTAGTATTGGTTGAAAAGATGGACGTATTACTAATAAACAATCTTTTCTTTTATAATATAAAAGATGGGATCACATCTGTCGTCAAAGAATAAAGAAATTAATAAATGACAAAGTTTTAACAACTTTTGACTTCATGAATTTTGGTACATATATTGATTGCATAAAGGATAACCAAATCAACGAGAATACTAATAACTCTAACTCTAAGAAAAGCATAAAAATTCTAAAAATTATGCACACAAATATATATAGACCATTTTTCATTCCTTATTTTAATGATTAGAGATATTTTATCTCATTTATTGACAATCATATAAAATTTATATATCTTTACTTATTGCTTTATAAAGTTAAATCATTTGATACTCTTATAACATATAAGGTTAAAGTAGAGAAATAAATAAATAAAAAGATCAAATTATACAATTTGATAAGACAAGAGAATATTATTGAAGGTATGCATATATAGGACAAATGAAAGGTCTATTTGCAAGGTTTTATGAGTAAGATGGTCTTATTGCATAATATATCACACCACATACACCTTAATAAAATAGTGCAGTTAAAAGAAGTAACCAAACAATTATATACATGGTGAGAAATATAATCAATAATTCTAATTTTTCATTTAATTTATAAAGTGAAATTTTGAAAACTACCATACATGTCTTAAATATGGTTCCCACAAAAGTTGTTCCTAAAACTCTTTTTGAGTTATGTACGTAAACTAAATTTAAGGTATATACATATATATCTAGGGTTGTCTTGCCAAAGTAAGAATTTATAATTTTCAATTAAAAAAATTAGATTCAAGGACTATCAATTGTTATTTTATTGGATATATAGTAAACTTTTAGGGATGTAAATTTTACTATCTTTCAAATACACTTAGAATTATTGAAGGTAGTAATGCAAAATTGTTTAAGAATTTTCAATTTATTGGGAGCAAATTTCCTTGTAAAGTTCAATCGAAGGAAAGTAAAAACTCAATTTAGTACCTTATAAATTTTAGAATTTTGGTTGTTTAAAAAAATTCACATAATAATAATGAAGAAGAATAATCAATTCAAAATCAAATGTCCAGTGTAATAAAGCATGTGGAATATGAATAACAAAATAAGAATCTATAAAATGAAAGGATTAAAAGATCCTTAAGAATAAGGAAATTTGCAATTTTTTATGATTACTTTGTATACTTTCAAAATATTGTACCAATTTAAAAAATGATCCTAGCACATTTTTATTAGTCATGAAATATAAAAACCTTGATTATGGTCTAATGATATAAAAGAAGAAATAAAATTTATTGCAAATAATTAAGTTCATGACTTTATTAAATTATTAGAAGGAGTTGTAGTTATAGACTATAAAAGGTTTTCCTTAAAAAGATGACATTGACTATTATAAAACCTTTTCTCTAATCTCAAAAAGGATTTATTTAGAGTGATCATGATTTTAGTGGCTCATTTTGACTTAAACCTATATTAAATAAATGTGAAAATAATTTTCTTAAATATGAATTTTAAGGGAAAGGTATGCATGACTCAACATAAAGTTTTCATTACTAATAAAGGAAGTCTCTTATTATGTAAATTTAAAAAATCTATATATGGGTTTCAATGGACCTCTCAACAATGATGTATCAACTTCCATAATATCATAATCTCATATGAATTTAAATAGAATATTGTGGATTATATATATATATATATATATCTTATGGTTAGTGGAAGTTACTACATTATTTTAGTTTTGTATATAAATGATATTTCACTTGTATATAATGATTTAGGGTTGTTATATGAAACTAAAAATTTCTCTCTTAAGATTTTGAATTTAAGAATATAAATCAAGTTTTATATCTCATTAGTATAGAAATTCATAAAGATAAATCTTAATAAGCATTAAGATTATCTCAAAAGACATATATTGAAAAAAAATTTAGAGAGATCTAACACTTATAATTAAAGGGGATAAATTCAATCTTACTCAATATCCTTATAACTTGGAATAAGAAAAAATGAAGCACATACAAATGTATCTACAATCGATTACCTTATGTATGTATAGGTTTATACTACACTTGATATTGCATTTATAATAAGAATATTAGGAAGATATTAAAGTAATTCTAAGTAAGATCATTAAAAAGTTATCAAAAAAAATTATATAGCATCTACAAAGAGCTAAAAACTATAAGTTTACATATAAATATATTAACCATTAGGAAGTAGTTAGATATTTAGATATTAATTTCTTTAGTTGTATATATAGTAAAAAGTTTATTATTTGATACATATTTATATTTGTTAAAGGTCCTCATCCTAAAAAAACACCAAACAAACCATTTTTACTTCTTCCATTATAAAAGCAAAATTTATAACTCATCATAAGATTCATGCATAAGATTTATAGTTAATGAATTTTATCCCAAAATTACATATTATAGATTTTACTTTTAAACTACTAAATATATACTATGATAATACAATTACAATATTTTTCTAAAGAATAATAAGAGTAAAAGTTGAAACAAATATATTAATATAAAATACTTAGTTGTGAAAGACTATGTTAAAAGTAAGTAATTATTATATAGTATATTAATATTCAATTTATAGTTATTGATCTTATAACTAAAGGATTACTTGTTAAATCATAAAAAAAATTATGTGAACATATAAGATTAGTCAACTATAATTAATTTTTTCTTTAAATTATGTTTTCTAATATTTTATCTTTATAAAATATTTTTTGGTCATATGCAAATGAAGACTAATTATATATATATAAAGTTTATTTGTATAAATTGAGAATTAAAGTATTTTTCATTAAATAAAGTAATACTTCAATAAAATATTTAATTAATATCATATAGATAAAGTGAGAGTATAATATAATATTTTTTAATTTATTATAATATCTCTTAAATAATTTAAATGAAAAAAGAATAAATATTATTTAAAATAATAATTAAGTTTTAATTATTTAATAATAATAATAATAAAAAAAATATTATTGATAACAATTAAGTTAATTTTAATAAAAAAAGTAAGTTGAACTAATTAAACATTTTATTCTAAAAATATCAAAGAATCAATATTGACGAGAGAAAGTAATAAAATAGTAATAGAAAAACTATTAACATAACTTATACAAAGAACTTAGTTTAATTTATATAAAAAAATCTGTGAATTATTAATATTATATTTTATTAGAAATATAAGGTAAAAGTGCCTTGAAATTTGAATTTAATAATTTTTTAAACGTCCCAAACCGACTAACTTGAAGCGGTAGGCCGAATGACCAACAATGGCACAACCCGAATCATAGTCTCCCGACCATTTGTCATCTTTAAGGACAAGGCCAATGGTCCCAGGAAACAGGATAAAAATAAGAAAAAAAGTTAAATAATAATATTTAAGGAATAATACAATATTAATAAAATATACAAATTGATTTATTTTATTATTAATAATATCTATTATATTATTTAATAAATATTATTACATAATATTGCTTAAAAATAAAAAGGTCACCCAAATGGATTCTTATGTTCGAAAAGGATGCGTACAATGATGGACCAATAAAATGTGAACAAGTAAACACGGATGTGGGTCCCATGCATGTTTGAGTCATCAAGCGTGACCAACGGGGCAACAGTTGCCTCAAACAGTCTACTGTTTGAAGGTCGGTTTGAAACTGTAATTAAATTTTATTGTCGTTGTTAGTAGATTAATGGTTATGAAATTTATTATTAACATATATAAATAAATTTTTTTTGGTTATTTGTATTATTTAAAAAAATAAAAAAATCTTAATAAAATAAAAAATAATTATAAATTTTTTTTACGTAATTAAAATATAATTATTTTAGATAATTGCAAAAATTATTATTTTTAAAAAAGTATTAAATTGTAATATGTTTTTTTATATTTTTTAATGTACCAAAATATTATATTTTTGAGATATAAGTTTAATTTATGATGCATTTTTATTGAATATAAATTTTATAATTTATTAAATACTGACAAAATTATATTTAATTTAAAATATAAATTCTCATGTTACGAAAGCACACGCGTAACATCACTTTAATAACATTTTTTGTATTTTATTATCTCTTTCAAAAGCTGAAAGAAAATTGCGCAAAGTCCAGAAAGTCAGACCATAGAGCAGCAACGACGAGATCACCAAGAATCTTCAAGCCCCTTTCCGGGTTAGCAAACGCCAATTAACGCTACTCCACAAAAATAAATACATGGAGAAGGAGAGAGAGAGAGAGAGAGAGAGAGAGAGAGAGAGAGAGGGAAAGTGATGGCACTCGCACCCTGCTGCCCGAAGCAATGTTGGGGTTTGAAATGGTCAGAAAATTGGACATTTCTCTTGCGGTTTCTATATATGGATCCACTCGCAGTGAAGGAAGCAAACTAAAACGCTTTTTTTTCTCTAGTCAAAAGGTTCTCTCGTTTTCCCTGCCGCTTTTCACTTCCTTAGAAGCGACCCATCTTCCTCACAACTTCTTCACTGCGAAAAGCTGGTGGCTTTCTCGCTTACAAATACCCTCACCACTTCAATCTCTCTTCTTTATCTCATCCACCAAGCCGCATTTCAAGATTCGGGTCATTTCTGATCTTTCCCATGTTTATTTTCCTTGAATCTCCAATCAAAAGCTATAAAAGAGCACTCTTGCGTTGCTTTCTTTCTGTCTCATAGCCCGTTTAATCTCTTTACAAAACGACCTAAAACTTGTTCGTAATAGGATTGTGTCGTGTTTTCAAAATGAAAAGAGCAGCGGATTGGGAGCAAAAGACGCTCATAAATGAGTTAACCCAGGGGAAGGAGCTGACTAAACAACTTAGATGCCAGCTTAATGCTTCGTCATCGCCGGAAACGCGTCAATTCTTGCTTGAGGAGATACTATCTTCCTATGAGAGATCGCTCTCAATGCTAAATTGGAGTGCCTTCGCTGCTGAACAGAAGCCCACTGTTAGCGTACTGGAAGTTCCGCTCTCAATTGTCGACGGCAGTAGTCCGAGGGGCAACGCCTTCAAGAAAGATTTGAAAGCATCCAAGAGGAGGTAAAGTTGATTTATTTATTTATTTATTTTTTTACTTTTAATTTTATAAAAAATTCTTGCTATGTATGCTTTTGGGTATTGATCTTTATCTGAGTTTGACTTGGGTATGGTTTGCAATTTGTGTATTGCAGAAAGGCACAGCGGCAATGGACGGAACGAGTGAGGATTACTTCAGGGGCAGGCCTGGAAGGGCCATTCGACGATGGCTATAGCTGGAGGAAATACGGGCAAAAATACATTCTCGGAACTAGTTTCCCCAGGTGAGCAGTTTTCGTTTTCGAGATCTTAAGGCGGTTTCCATTATCGAGTATTGCTCAATTACCATTAGTTTTTTCATATCCGCGTCGCATAAATTGCAAACTTCCAACTCCGGTGTTGCCAGTCGCACGATTTGGATAGAAGCTGACATATGAATTTTACACCAACCGCTTTTAGTAGTGGAAACTCAAGTGGATGCGCCAGACCGTACCGCCTGGCATTTATTAGCCGACGGCATTTCGTTATTGGGCTCTCTGGTTTTTCATTCGATCAAAAACACGGATCCACCCCTTCATTTGGATACTTTTTAAACCCGGCTCACTATTTTTCCTCTTTTTTTTTTTTTTTTTTTTGTTTTGTTTTGTGAAAAAAGTACCCTTAACGTGTCAATCAAAACCGACTGGTCTCTCACAAGCCTTTCCATTTATCTATGAGCTCGCGTCACACATCTCACAAATGACGCGGTAAAAATTTGGAATTTAAAAACAGTTTTATTATTATTATTATTATTATTATTTTTTTTTTGAAGTTAAGGAAACTCTTAAAATGTTTAAATAAACAATAAAAACTAAGTTTGGAAAAGAATCTCCCTCTTCTCAACGTTTCTCCTCTTTTTCTCTCTCGTTTTTCATGCCCACTGCTCCCCGTTTATGGCCCATTGACCCAGTCGGCTGCAATTGTAAAATTCCACTTAGGAACGAGGACGGCCGAGATGGGAATAGAAGGTGGTGTTATTTTATTTTCCGTCTTAATTTTATAATTAGTATTTATTATCATCCTTATTTCAAACTAAGAGCGAGTTTAAAATTTTATCTTCTCCCCAATAGAATCGGGATATTTATCCTCACTCTGTTTTTATTTTTTAGTAAAAAATAATAAAATTTAAAATTTTAAAATATTAAATCAGTTATTTTAAATAAAAAATTTAATTATTATCTTAAAATTTAACTCTTTTTTTTTTTTTCATATCTGTTTTGAGACAGAAGGCAATAAACATAAACAAAAATTTGCAATAACATTAAGCCAAGTATACTATTAGTAGGTAATAAAAATTATACTAATTAAAGTTTAAATTAAAAGCAAAAATAATAAAGAATATAAATTTTTAAATTTATAACTTACGCTAAATGAACTAATTTATTTTGAGTGAATTTATAATTTAGTTTTTTAAAAAATCAACGAGATAAATTAACATTTTAATGATAAAACGACAGGAAGATGTAGAGATTAAAAATTAAAAAAAAAAATTTATAAAAAATATAAAACGAATGTAAAAGGTTAGAATAAATGTATAAATAAAATTATAATTAATATACTAATTTATTTAAATTTTTATAAAAAAAGAGTAATATAATTATTATATGAAAAATGATAATCTAATAATTCAGATCGGTGTCAAGATTAATACAAAGAATATAAATATTAATTCCGTTCTTTTGTTTTTATTATTGACTAAAAATGTAAAAAATTAAAGCAAAAAATCTCAATTGGGACGAGACGCATTGCTCATCCCTAACTCCGTTAGAAATTGAAGGGCGGGCTTATCGGATTCCCCCGACCATTTTCGGAAACTAGGCCAGTAAACATTTTGTATTTAAGATTATGAAAAAAAAAAAAGAAAAAAAAAAAGAAAAATTCCACCGCGATTTCTCTCTCACGTGGGGCTCGTTGGCCTGTTGCTTGCTTGCTATTTTGCAGGGGATACTTCAGATGCACCTACCGCCCTTCGCAGGGTTGTTTGGCCATCAAACACGTCCAGAGATCGGATGAGGACCCCACGATTTTTGACATCACCTATCGAGGTAGACATACATGTGTCAAGTCATCTCCTCGGACCGCCACGTCATTCCCCTCCCCCGTTGCTGCCACGTCAAAACGGGACGAAGCTCACCTCGGTTCGAAACTAACCTTGGGAGAACGCCTCGAAATTGAAGCCATCGAGGGCTCGGACCTGGACACTAAGGAGCGCATCTTTCCGTCGTTTTCCTTCACAGAAATTGGGAAAGAAAATGAGGAACACAGCATTTTTCCGGATTCCACGATGGCAAACAACTTCTTGGATAGCATTTCTCCGACATTCGTGTCTCCGGCGACGTCCGAATCGAACTATTTCTCGCTGTCGCCGGGCCGCTCGTACATGTTGGGTACCCCGGTATCCGATCCCACCGACATAATTACAGCCCAGACTTCGGCCACCAATTCCCCGACTGGGGACTTGGACCTCTCCGACGTGGATCTTGCTTCCAATTTCCCGTTTGACAGCCCGGAATTCTTCGCTTAATTAAATAGTGCAGTGGTCAATCCTGGACATCGGCCGGCATTTAGGGATAGATTATATAGAAATGTTCGAACCTCGTACCGTGGCACGACAATAATCTGCGGTCATGCTGGCCCGAATGGAAGTTTTTCTAGCGATTAGGAATAGTTAGTTTTTATAACCAACTGGCAACCTCCGGTCATTTGTCCTTATCAATTTTTGTCTTTTTGTTTTTCTTCTTTTTTTTTTTTTTTCTTCTCTTCCTTCCTTCCTTCCTTCTTTCCTTCCTTTTCATTATTAGGGATTTAAGACCGGAGCGGTTAGTTGTTGTCGTTAGTAACTCGTGTGATATTATTTACTCGGAAAATAAGAAAATAACACAAATTTTCCTTTGATAATTTAAAATCTCTGATTTAAATAAATAGTTTCTTGACGCGAAAAGTTGACGACAAGAGCTAAATGAGTTGGGGCTTAAACTTGAGCTTTTCAACCAAAAATAAAAAAATAAAAAATCTTAGAAAGTTACGGACATTGGAAGGAGGGGAAAATCACATGTTGGTGAATTTTGCTAGTCATATGTCGAAAAAGGCGTTGGGCCCTTCAGTCTACATTGAACCCAGAATAAAATTCAGGAATTGGACCCGATTCCCTCGTGTTAAGAACTAGACGCGCGCAGAGGGCTCCCAGCAGAAATGGCTTGACCCCTCACCCAATAGGCTAGGCTTTTACACCAACGCAACATTACTGACCCACGTCTCGCGAGGACGTAAAAATTTATAGGTAGAGGTCACCAGCATTCAAGTTATATTCAATATTAAAAGTCGTGCACTTGAGTTCTAGTCACAGTTATTTAATGAAAAAAAATGAAAATTGTCTCAATTATTAATGTATATAAAAAGTAAAGTTTCACTTAAAAAGTATTTATTTATTTATTTATATTTTATTTCATCATAACTAATATGAACTTTATTTATTAATCAAGATAATCATAAGCAAACTAAATAAATTTCAAGGTTCAGCAAACTAAATAAATTGTCTCATACATATTATTATATTATATTTAAATGATTTAATTATATATATATATTTATAATTTATTTATATATATAATAAGATTAAAAAAATAATTATCAATATAATATAATATATAATCTCTTATATTTTCATTAAAATGTAAATAAATATACTATATAAATATTTTCTCTAACTTTTATCATTCATGATTTTAATTAAAAAAAAAGAAGAAAAAAAATGATAAAATGATGTAACTTTTATCTTTAAAAAAATTAAAATGCAGAAAAAATTCATATCATTACTTTTAATTTAGCGATAAAAATTATCATTTATATATACTCGGCTTTAGGTTTGAGGTTTTTTATTTTTCTATTTTTTTTATTAATTTGTGAAGGTAATCAAATTAAAAAAAAAATTGTAACTGATTCGTCAGTTCACAATTTAATTTGACTAATTCATCATTTTGGTCACTAATTTTCAAAGTCAACAATTTTTTAGGACAAATCAGACCAAATCAAGGTCCCCGTTCCCATTTTATTGGCCCTGTCGGCCAATTTGGTCTAATTTTAAAGCTTTGGTTTTATTAATGTCATGCCCCCAGAATTGATTTTCCTTTTCTAGGCAATATCGGGAATGCATTAGGCTTCAACATGATAGTTAGCGACTTCAAAATGGTATGCCATTGTAGCAAAATCGTCAAAACCAGGAGGATAATTCTAGCATGGGTCAAATTCTATCGGTCCATTAAATTCTCTCGAGAGATTTCTATTGTCATACTATACCTGAAACAATGTCATTACCATTTCGTCTAATTTTGAATTGGCTAGAAATGAAATCTAGTTGTATATCTCCTATGCTAATGTCTAATAAGTTTAAGGAATACAAATATTTTTTTTTTCAAAATATATAAAATTTTCAGAAAATA
This sequence comes from Bruguiera parviflora, assembly GCA_019804595.1. Classification (NCBI taxonomy): domain Eukaryota; kingdom Viridiplantae; phylum Streptophyta; class Magnoliopsida; order Malpighiales; family Rhizophoraceae; genus Bruguiera; species Bruguiera parviflora. Next base: position 4,440,611 of record CM034052.1, on the reverse strand, counting down.
ATACAAATTCAGTACAATCTATAATAGTAAATTTTAAACTGAATTCAGGAATTTTAAAAAATATAATAAAATAAAATTAAGATATTATTATAAATTAAAAATAAAGAATAATTAATTGCAAAATTTATATTCTTCTTGAATCTTGGAAATATGAACAAATATTCATTTGGTTTATTTGGTTCAGTAGCAAAGAATGATTTTTTTTTCTTTTATTTATTTATTTTTTTTTAACATATGGTATACATGCATCATTGGTGAATGGTTAATAAGTGACTTGAAGTGCATGACTAAGTGTATCCCTAAGCGAGAAAAGCATGATAAGCATAGCAAAAAATACTCGAAGATTTTACCAATTAATAATTTGGGGTATATAAAAAAAAAGAAAATTTTCACTTAATAAGTAAGAAATTATTTTTTTTTTATTATATTATAACTAATATCTAATAAAATTTTAATAATATTTGATAAAATTAAGTAATTATAAAAAGTCATCAAATAAATAAAAAATATTATATTTTAAACTTTTCATTTTTCATTTTTCTATTTTCAATTCTTTTATTCTTTTTTTTTTCCTCTTATGGATGCAATATTATTGTTTTTTTTTATAATTTTTTTTCTAATGTTAAAACATGCCAACTTCATAACATTTGTTTTGTTTTGTAGTCTATCAAATAATTTATTATATTATAAATTACACAAATAAAATAATTATCTTATCATCATAAATTTACAAATCTCACGTATTTAACCCTTTGAGCTTTATGTGTTTGCATTTTTTACTACTGACGTAAAAACTTGAATTTTTTTTGGTCCAAAGAGTATTGGTGAGTCGCAAGCACATGCGTCGTACGACATTGGGATCTAAAGCTTCACGAAACGAGATTTTCTTCCACGAATTCGAGGGCTACATCATATTACTGTCACGGAAGAAGAGAACGCTTGCTTTTTTTTTTTTTTTTCTGGCACAAAAAATAATTAATGATTAGTTTGTTAATCGTATATATATATATAAAAGAATATATCCAAGAACGCAACAAGAAATTAAGGTTGAAATTGCTAACTTCTCTCAACGCCCGAAGCGTTGCTAACTTACCCTGATGGGTAGAATGTTTGGTAATCAGTCTAAGAACTCAGACGTTTATAAAGATCCAGCACTTTATAAAGTACCAAGTCGTGTGTTTGTGCATTGTACCGTTCATTTTTTAATAACCGAATAATTATATTTGCTGTTCTCTTTAAATAAATAAATAAAAAAAAAGAACTATGGACAATTTTATTCGGAGCTATTTTAACGGGTACATCCTTAAAAGATAAATGCGGCTAAGACAGAACAACACACCACCATATGTACTAGGTCTCACAAGTGGACTAGAAGATCCATTCGTCTACCCGAAAACACACTGTACAACTACACCACTGTTCAAAAAACCTTCACAGTGTCTAGCAGTAAGCCCGCAAAAAACAAAGAGACCCCCCTGTACATCCTCAAAGCATTCTGCCTAACCACAAATGCACACGAGCCCCGCAATAGACAACGCCTAATTGCATACCTGGCAACCTGATTAAGGAACCTCACAAGCAAGTCAAGAAAGGCTCCATTCTACTCGTTGCCAGCTTTGGCCAAAGCATCTGTAAAAATGTTACGTTGTCTAGGTTGAGAGGTAGAGGAAGTAATTCCTTTGTTCAACCTAAGAGACCAGCACTGAAGATAAGAATGATGGTCGAATACCAGCACTAGTAATCTAAGAGACCGCTATAAGAGATTTACTTTTTCACAATCCCCATGCCATTTGTCGCGGGGTCATTATTCTTTCCCCGAAAAATAGTCTTTTAGAGTGTGCAGTATCCACGTTTATATACTCCAAGATCCCCTTCTTTCTATCCGATGTGAGAGACGGGTCTCGTACACCCGTCCGTCACACTCTTCCCCACCGAATCCATCGACGTCCTCGTCGAGAATCGGGACTTCCTCTTACCTACTCCTTCCACGCGAAGCGCTTAGCAGGAGACATCGGCAGAGGAGACATCAGCATAAGGGTCGGGGTTGGCTCTGATACCACTTGTGACGGGGTCATTACTCTCTCCCCAAAAGGCAGCCTTTTAGGGTGTGCAGCACCCACATTTATATGCCCCAAGATCCCTTTCTTCCTATCCGATGTGGGAGACGGGTCTCATACACCCGTCCGTCACACGTTATGCCCAAACATTCATTACTTCTCCAATTGATAAGAGTCCGGTCTCATTAATAAAATTGACAGCAATAGGCTCGGAAAGCACACAAATGACTTTTTCATCGTGCCCCCACAACGCTCCTTTAATTCCTCTACCAAGCCTAAGGAACCAATGATCGATGCATTCATGTTAAACTTAAAGCAACCTACAAGATATGGTTCCCAACTCCGATCTCCTTGACATGCCATTTTTTATTTTTTATTCTTTCAGGAACTAAAACATATGCAATGCCAATCAAAAAATTATTTATAGAGAAAACAACCATGTGGTCACTTAACCTTTGACCGCCGTAACATCCAAACTTGGATTAAGTCACAAATTGTTTCAATAACAAATGGTTTCACCCGAAAAATTAATTCGTTCTAGGCTAGCTAGGTGGACCAAACAATGGAAAAGAACTCGATTACCCATATTTCAGCAGCCCTACCGCCCTTTTCAATGTTGGACCAAATCTCCCACAGAATAGTCATCGATGCTGGAACAACCCAATTTATATCCCACCACTTTATAAAACACCAAATCTGCCGAATAGGATTACAATGGAGGGATAGATGATCGACTGATTCCTGTGTTGAGCAGTATGTGAGATAGCTACGTACACACGGGTTCTCGCCTAATACCTGTGCTAGTCATTTCTTTACTAGTAATCTGCCTAGTAAAAGCTGCCAAACAAATGTCTCTATCTCAAGAGGAGTCAGCCCAAACTCCAAATGCAAGGCTTTGCCATTGAATTCTTTTTTTGTAAACTATCTTGGATATAACAGTAGAATCAAACCATGAATGCACCATTATTTTTACACTACTTGATAAACTTGTTCGATTCCCCCTGTGCTAAGCAAGATAGTGTAAGAGTTTTGAAAAATAATTTCGCCTGATTTGATTCCCCATTGAACAATTTTTGCCTTTAATTGATCTGCCACTCCTAATTTTCATTTACCCAAATGTTGAAAGTATTAATAGACCTTGATTTTTGTGTCGCTAAGGTGAATAATCATGGGTAACTCTTGTGAGTGGTTAAGTTCTTACCCACATGTGGTGCCAAAAGTCTACTTAATCTCCTTCTTCAAGTAGATGTTGGAAGTTAGATTTGACCACTTCTATATTCATAACATCCGATCTCAATGCTGAACAAACTTTCTTCCATATCAGGGACATCTTTGCTAACTTTTATTGCCACTCTCATAGCCAATATTGATGCTCTCCATACCTAGCCTTCATAGTTTTCACCCAAGTCATCTATTTCGAGTTTTCCATCCTTCATAACCATTTAAGGAGTAGGCCTTGATTAAAATTCTCAAATCTATTGATGTCTAATCCACACCATGTAATTTTGCCCAACACGTTAAACTCCACTAGACATGATGAATCCTCCTATTGTCTCCCCAAAAGAAAAAATGTTAAATTCTCTTTATTCTATTCTCAACACTTTAAGGTATCTTGAAAAGTGAAATAAAATAAATTGGAAAGAAACGAAGATAAGATTTGATCATTATCAATTGTCCAACCTTGGATAAAAATTAGGATTTCCATTTAGCTAATTTGGCCTTCATTTTGTGTATAACAGGATCCTAAATCCCTTTCATTCTTGGATTAACCCCTAAGGGGAGCCCTATATGTCTTAGAGGAAAGACGCCAACCCAACACTTCCCAAAGGAAGCCTAATTTTGCACCCACACCTCTTCAACTTTGACTCCATAGATAGCTATTTAAATGAATTGATTTTCAACCTAAAAGAGCATTATGGTCTATGAGATTCTTACGACATTTGTTAAAATTCACATTGTGGAAGAACTACGAATTTTGATCTCCATCCACCATCCATCTCAAACAGGATTTTGGAAACCATTCTATTTCTTCTTCTCATAAGACCTCTTGATAAATTATTCTGTGTTGAGACAGTACAACTTTCTCCATGTCGAATAAATTTTAAGATTCTTATTTTAAAGTGAGCTCTTCTATTTGAATGTTGGCATTTTTTAGACTCACCTTTCTTTCACTATTTTTAATCTTTTGCTGATAACTCAGTATAGGAATATACTCATAATAGAGTTTGCCTATACAGCCTAAATCCTTCATTGACTTATTCATTATTCAACCAATGATTGAAGAATCGAAATGGCATGAGGCGCTAATTCTTATTCTCAACTCTAATATAAACACTGAAGTGATCAGATAAGCTACAATACACACCCCGTTGCTTGAGTTATGATATAACTCTAATCCATTTTGTATCAATTAAGAACCTATTTGCTTAGCTCATCATTGGAAATTCCTTAAAATTGTTCCAAGTGTACTTCCATCTATGTATTGATAAACCAATCGATTTCATATCATATACAAACTTATTAAAACGTTGAATGGTCAATTTATCATTCAACACCCATATCTGTTAATCCTTTGATAACACCGTATTAAAGACACCTCTTAGACACCACCAACTCTCAAATTTAGTCTTTTAGCATCACAATTCATTTCACAACCATCACTATTTAGCAAAATTATTAGAAGTATTAATATTGACAAAAAAGCCTTTTTCCCCAATGGAATGATCAACTCCACCCAAAACAATAAAACAGTCAGTCAATAATATATCACATAAGCTGAATATTGAGTCCCCAAAAATGCATAAACCTCCTGTCAATCTAATTACCTCAACATTTACCACTTGAATACCAACACCACCCTAAACCTATCACAATAAGAACTTGATTGAATGTACTAATTTTGTTTCATAAACAAATAAAATGTTTAGTTTAATAATGAAATCTATTTATATATTGCTCTCTTTTTAATAGACTTCCCCAACCTAGGAATAATAACTATTGCTATAATCATAATACACACAAAAAAAAAAAAAAAAAACACTATCTTAACCTGCCATCATACCTCTTACTGCTTACCTTTTGTATCTATCTCTATTAAGGCAATCTAAGTGATGGTAGCACCCTTCTCCCCTACTACCGACCACCTCATCAATTGTCTAATGTCTAACACCCAAGAAGCTTTCATACACAGCACCTTACTTTGAAATCTAATATGGTCATTGGATGGTTGTCTATCCTCTAAGAACACTTCTCTAATTAGTGTAGCGAAATAAAGAGAAGATTTAGTTGGTATTTTTCAAGTCAGCCCCATAGCCTTTTTTCTACCTCAAGGAAGTTTTGATGTCATAATGAGCCCTTTTGAATAAGCCTACCAAGTTATTGGCAAAACAATGGCCTCTACCCTTGTTGTAATCAGTTAGGGAGCTTGTTGCTACCACTAAATCATTCACATTCTTAACACTGACTTACGCCCTTACACAACTCTATTGCATCATCTAATTATTAATTTAAAGGGCACAACTCTTGAAAGTTTTCTTGAGTTTGTACTAACCCCTCCTTGCCTCTCATTAACTTATATGTCCCTTGAATTGAAATGCCCATTAATTTTGGACTCCCTATTGCCTATGTGGAAAAACCCTTGAGTTCATCCACGTAAAACTTAGTGCTAAAATTGCCATGGTTTGTAGAATACGATAAATTAGTCATAGACCCTTAAACCCAACGAAACAAATCCTAATTAGACAATATTTGAAACTAAGTTGTGCCTTGCCCACCATAGTGTCTACGACCCTCGAGAAACCTTAAAAACATATTCTACCCCTTCAACACTATGCAGCTATCTTTCTTGGCCTTTGACTTGGCTTGAACCCAATTAGTCAACTTTCGAGCCATATACTCGCCTCCATTAATCGCCCTTCAAGCCAAATTCTCGCCATCACGGTTCGACCTTGCTAGACCATAAGCAACGTCATTTATAACCATGTTCAACCCTGCCTCACTAGTGCAACAATTCCTTACTCCTCGCAATGGCCCATAAACAAAATAATTAACAAAAAAATTCGCATTCCCACTCTCTTGGCAATTCATCAAAGTCTAAATCAAAATAAGAAAAATTTCTCCTTTTAAAACACTGTTCAACCGCAATATTTTCACTGATTGATCGGTCTGAACTCTTAATTAGACTTCAGTTTTCTCTATTTCATACTCTCATGTAACGTCGGTTGATTATAGACATTGCTCTATTCAACCGATCAAAAGTCTTTATGAAAAAGCCTTTTGTGGCTTAAAACTATTCTGCACATCTAATCAACCAATCTTGTCCAAAAATAATTGATTTTCTTTAGTTCTTTTTTTTTTTTTATAATTTTCTTCAGGTCATCCAATTCAGCACAAGAATAACCCTATTTAATTGATACAAACTTTTTGTTACCATTTTGATTTTTTGTTTAAATTTCTTTTAAGATTTTTTAAAATCTCATTCAAAACTTTTTAAAAATAAAAATTGACTAAAACTACATAAAATAAGATGAAATATTAGCACATCTTAAATTTTGAATATCAAAAATTTTAATATGTATCATATAAACAAATATAACAAAATTAACGTAAATTTTGGATCAATCATATGAGTAAATCGTTCCATCAATCAATTATATATATATAAAAAAAGCTAATCAATTATTCAATCGATCATTGCACTTCAAAATGCAATACGTTAGATGATATTGATAATCTCAACACTGGCCTTTTCGTTAATTCTAAGTGAGCAAGTGAGCAAGACGTCTGCTCTATTTCGATACAATTTGCGGTTGGAAAAGTGGGTCTCCCTTCACCATCGAAGTTGAATATTCGATCAGCCAGGACAAATTATAGGCGACTTCTGACTGCTATACGGGGGAGTATCCGTGGAATAAGAATACCAATAACGCGATGGACGAAGTATATTTATTCTGATCTTCCCATATATCACCCAACAAAAAAAAAAAAAAAGAAGTAGAAGTATCTTCTAGATGAAATCATTTTTTCATCTGCTACGATGAAACTCCCAAAGAATCAATGACAGCTCAATTATTCTTTTTCTGATTTCTTTTCATAGAAGAATTGAAGAGACTTCTTCCAATTTGCTGCCTTTCACTTTTATGGCCGTCCATACAAGGGTGGAAAGTTGGCGGCCGGTCTACTTCTCCGAGTTTAACCAGGCAACCAATTTGTTTACGGTAAAGATAAATTATTATCATATTTTTTCACTGCTCAACACTACAATAGCATCATGTATTTGCAATCAAACAATAATGATATGCATGTAATTGATGGTCTTAATATGAGAGTGTTTATGAACCAGTCGAACAAGTTCTTCATCCCAGTAGGTCAGACGTAAGTTTCAAATGGTGTGCTAAAAGTTGTTATGTTATGGGTATAGAGTTCAGAAACGCATAGAAGGGTGACTTCCAGATTTCTTAAGGGTTTTGTCTTCAGGTATTTTCCTCTTCTTCTTCTTCAGGGTCTGTTTCTTCAGGATGTCCTGAATGTTTGACGATTTGGTCCAGTAAGTTTCAAAGTATTCTGATCTGTTTTTGATCAAAAAAATATTGGTAAGTCACAGAGGCACACGCATGACGCAACAAATGGCCTGTAGCTTCACGAAACGAGTTTTTTTGAATGCAAGGGTTACATGATATTATTGTTAAGGACGCAAAGAATGTTTGGTAATTAGTCTTAGAACTAGCAAATTTTTCAAGAACTTGCAATTTATCGATGCCTTGCTGTGTTTGTGCACGGTTTATTTTTAGAAAACGAAAATATATATATATATTTGTGGTACATCTTTCTTTTAAAAAAAATTAAAGTAAGTAATCATGAAAAGAAATATTCATAAGGCACACCAGGCATAACGATATGCTTATAACTCTCAAAGAAAAATTAATGATTAAAAAAATATATGAAAATTATATTGTAAATTAATATATTTTTAAAAATTAATTAATATTTTATTTTATAATTCTTAAAATAATTATTTATAATCATTATTTATTCGTTAAATTAGACATCACATATATTATAATAATTACTTATTATTATTATAATTTTTATTTATGAATTATTATTATTACTCATGAATAACTATATTGATATAATTATTCTTTTACTCTTAAAAGTAAACCAAGAAAAATTTAATGAATTCTCTCTCATATTCTATTTGAAAAATACATATGATGTTGAAATAATTTAAAGAAAAACTATTTCTCTTTCTTTATTGTCTGAAATATATATTAGTAAAAATGTCTAATATATTGTAAAAAGATAAATACTATAAATTTATTTTAATATAATAATTTATTTATAAAATAAAATTTATTTTTAAGAATAATATTAAATACACTTTAAATATAATATTTTTTATTAATTTATTATTATTATTATATAATATTATTATTTTATTTTTTTTTTTCAACCGATCCCATCATATGGACTATGAAAAGGACCGTTTTGAAAGTAGCCTAACAACTCGCCCATTTGTAGAACTTAATAGAATGACTACAAAGTTTGCTGCCATGTCTTTGTCATTTGTCGAGGATTTCACAACGGTTTTGGAGGTTTCAATTTTTGGTGGGTTGGAACTTTTAGTAGAAGATGTGTTAACGATTTCTAAATTAAAAATCAATTAATTTAATTAATTGTATCTCAAATTTTGTTATTTTAATAATTTTTATTAGATATCTAAAATTCAAATAATGTGTGGACCTAAATCTAATATAGATTATTATTATCAAATTAAGAAAAAAAAATAAAATAATTATAACGTAATATTAATTTAGTTTTAGAAATATTTAAATATTTGAATAAATTTTTAATTTTCTAAATAAATGTTCTTAATTTATAATATTAAAAATTAATTTAATCAATTTATTTAATTATAATTTAATATTTATTATAATTTATTTAATTTATATTAATAATTTCCATACATATTTGAAATTTGCTCAATACAAATATTTATAATTAGGTACAATACTTGGAAGAAAGAAATGTTTTCAAATATACGCCTTTTCCTTCAAAAGAAAAAACTACTTTAAATTTTATTTTTTAAAAAAATATTAATAATTTAAGTTTTCTTATTTAAATAAAATATATATTTTAATAAATATGATAAATTTGTACTTTATACTTATCTAATTTTAGTGTGTGCACATATGTATGTATGTGTATATATTAAATCTAAGAAAAAATTAGTGAAATACTTTAATTATAGTGTTTGTATAATTTTAGAAATATCAAAATATTCCGTTCAAGTTAATATTTTTTTAGTAGACTTTCACAATAACTAAATAATCAATTTGTAATTATTTTAGATTTTAATAAATATTATAATTTATCTAATTTATATAAATAATTTTTTAAATGTGACATAATACAAATATTTATAATTAAGACAAATAATGTGAAAAAAATAAATTCTGAAAAAGAATAAATAATTTTAAATTTTTCTTTATGTGTTTTTAGAATGAAAATAATATATTTTGAAGTTTACTTTTTTCTTAGAAGGGAAAAAAAAATTCTTTATTCCTTTCTATACATATAAAATGATTACTTTTAAATTTATTTTTTTAATTTTTTAAAAATAAAATATCAATAAAAATACATTTATCAATAAATATGTTATACTCATGTATCGTATAAATCTAATATTAAAATGATTGATCAAATCAAATATTTTAGTTAAAATGTCTTCATAATGGATTCCTATTTAATATTTCTTTCTTGAAAATATAAGAGTTTTGTTATGTATGAATGTGAATAAATTTGTTATAATTTCTTGATATATATATATATATATATATTTATTTATTTATTTTTTTTTTGCTTAATTATTATGACATTTAAATTGTGTGATATTTATTTTTTGTAGGAAATTATTACAACTTACAATAATTAAAAAAGTAATGACAATAAATAAAATAAATAGTAAATTAGTTTCTAATCAAATAGATCAAATATATTAATGAAGTTGGTTTCAATTATAAAAATATTAAAAGTTCTAAATTTTTTATAAATTTTTCAAATTAAGGGTAAGTATCAATTTTAATAGATAATTATATTATTAATACATTATTTGTAATAGTAAAATAATTAAAATTTATTTCAATATTTAATAGAATTTATATTAGTAATTTCTAGCAAAATATCATAAAATCACATATAATGCAAGTCCAATCATAAGAAGCATATATTGTCCAAGTTAAGAAAAAATAAATAAAATATTTCTGTAATAATTTTTTTAAATTTTAGAAATATCTGCATATTTGATTTAAATATAAAATTTTCAAAATAATTTATATTAATTTAATAATTAATTTATATTTTTTTGAATATTTTAATAAAATTAAAATTTTAATATATATTTTATTTATTATTTAATCAATTATAATTTAAAATATATTAAGATTCACTTAATTTATATGAATAATTTTTTATATATCTCAAATTTGAGTATGTAAATACTCATAATTAAAAAAATATAAAAATATTTTTAAATTTATTTTTTTAGAACATTATTTATAATTTAAAATTTTTTATTTTTTATTTTTTTAAAATTACTCTCAAAATTTTTTATTATTTTTTAAAAAAATATTCATAATTTATTTTTATATTTTATTTAAATAAAATAAAAATAAAAAATATTTTTAATAAATATAATAAATTTTTATAATATAAAAATTTAATATATTCAGATATTTTATTATATTCATCAGACTCTCGTGACTTTAGATCTATTTAGATAGTTTGATTAGACTTAAAATTTATATCAAATCATCACTACTATTTTGTCACACGCCCTTTGAATTTGGGGAGTTCACAATAGTTAGCGTATAACAATCCATATTCTAATAATTAGTTCAATGAAAAAGAAAAAAGGGCATACATATAATCTTCTAGAATTTTAGGAAGGTTATGTCGGCATAATTTAGAACAGGGTGACGTGGAATTTCAAAAAAGTCTTCTAGAAATCAACATTATGGTGCTCTTTTCTTTTTTTGGTATTATATTTTCATTTCTTTAATTTAATGATTTGTTTGGTGGGCCGATAAAAGGACAAAATTTCAAATGGCTCATCAAATTGGACATAGGGTCCACGTGGTGACATGTCAATGATGCCAACTTAGGTAAGCGATAATGCCACACCAATCCACCGTACGTCTGAATAATATGCTTGGTTGTTGGGACTTAGCATCTGTAATGACGGGCCAGGGTAAGGGAATTGATTTTTTTTTTAAATAAAATAAAATTAGTAAAGGTGCATAATTGCAACGAATTTGATTTTTTTATACTTTGAAATTTTTTTTGCCCATCTAATTTTTTTATGTACTTTTCCCCCCTTAAATTCCAAAAAGAAAAAATAGTCGTTAGAGGAAGCAGCTTCTATAGTTGTGATCAATGTGATATACACTTTATTGTTTACGTAAAAAACAAGACAACTAATTAATCTCTGCTATAAGCTACAAAAATTCACTAGTTAGGATCAAATTGCATGATGATTGAAAGCAAGAGGCCAGTCTAATTGAACTATTGGAAATTTATTTTTGAAGAAGGAATTGGCCTGTTCTTAGCAGAATACTATATATAATTGCTTTTTTTATCCTTATTCTTTGGTGTCCTTTTCATGGTTTCCCTAGACGAATATACCATTCCAAATATTGTTGTATTACTAACGCTTCAGGTCCAACTTTGACCATAGTCCCTTAATTGAGAAAAGAAATATTATTAATATATAGGTAACATTTGGGGTGTCACTTCTGCACATGGTTTATCTTGAGATTTCCCTTTTTCATGTTTGTCACTGTAAAAGTAATGCCAATCAAATTGTAGTAATTAGGTAGGTTTGTCCGTAAGATGAGACGACATATTTGTGAAAAGTTGATATGATAAATGTTTTATAGTTGGTCCTAATTGCTCCCGGGCTGTGGACATGCCCAAATTTGAACTTTGTGCCAATTTTCTCTTTTATTTCTTTACCAGTAATAAAAAGATAAACACAGAAAAATTTATATTGACTCAATTACTTAGATGCATTATAAATGCAAACTTACACTTTACACTATAATTATTGTTAGTTATTATTTTCAATTTTATGATACATGTTCGTAATTGAACATTGAGAGTTGACCGTGTTCGATGTAAAAATGTTAAAGATTTTATTAGGCTGCCAAAATGCAGTATACATGAATTTTTAGTAAATTAGAACATGTAAATAACAAAGGGCATTATTGCATGTAATGTTAATCCCTCAAGTTTGTTGACATGAAAGTTTAAGCAATCAATAGTATTTTGCACCAATTTTTGCTTGCCTCTAATTGCTTGCCTAAGATTTAAGTGGGGATATCTAAATAAGTACGGTGTGATAAGAATATTTAATATGTATGACAAGTTAAGGGAGGCTAAGTGTTTAGCGTTAGGTGGGAAAAATTTGAGTCGCTAGTGTTGCGTGGTAACATGTGCTGAGTACAAAGTGATGACTCAAACACACCTATTTTTCTCTTTTATTAGATGGTTATAATCTTTAATACTCTTTAAAGAGAGAGTGCATATCTCAAATCAAAATTAACCAACATTGACACACAAAGAAAAATAGGTGTTCAGGCTAATGTTACAAAGACTTATCGTAAGTGGTTAACATGTGTTTTAAGCATTGGCTACAACATCAACTATTCATTGCTACACAAGCTTGGGGCCTAGGTTAACATTTGATGGGTTGACTAATAAGGTAAGAGTTTAAAGTGTGGACTAAGCCAATGTGTGCATCAATCATCACAAAAATAGGCATATTAATGTAGTGCTCCATAAAAATATAGGTATATGTTAGTGGCATATATGATAGCCAAACTAGATTATTATTCAAGACAATATGTTGACATGATCTCTTTAAGAGTAGGAAAATATAAGTTGCTGAAGTGAGTGTGTTGATGATGTCCTAATGAGGTGTCAAACTCTCCTAAAATATAAATGCATTTATAATAATTTGGTCACATTGGTAGGAAAGTACTCCTAAAAGTTAAGGATTTCTATTATACATGATTATATTAGCAGTTAAGTCATGTATATCTCCAGGTAGTTAAAAAATGTCAATTACTAACTTTATATTTACTTGTATATTGACAGTCAAGGTTCAATATAGAAGAGTAGCGAAAAACATTTGTGAGCATTTTTTGGCAATTCCTTTGTACTTTATAAGTAAAAGTTAAAAAGGTTAAAAAGTGATTATTACATGTGTTATCCCTCTTGTGAGATTATCTTACTAAATTTTCTCATGTGTGATCCTAATGTTCTTAAGTTGGCTGAGACTAAGTGTGACTTAGTACCATTATAAGATAGAAATTTTGATTCAAAAATTAGTCCTATAACAATTAGTACCAGAGTACTAAGGTTAGATTTATGGTTGGTAGATTAGGTCATGGTGTGGTTCTAGAGTGTGTGGCTTACCTTGTTAACTTAATCAGTATTGCTCTTGAGAACTAGACTCTTACAGTGTTAGACAAGCTTAAGGAATTAGAGGAATAAATTATTTAATTACATTTTAATTATGATATCCTACATAAATTGATCATTTTGGTGATGTGGAACATAATATTATTATTCTTAAGAATGAAATAGATAACCAATCAAGTGGAGTTGCTAATTTTTTTCAAAAAATAAAGGTGTTAGAATATAAAGCCTTTGACAAAGAATGTGATGCAAAGGCTATCAAAAATTTTTTGTGTGGGACATGAAGTAATACTTCTTGGTTGTTTAGGTATTATACATAAAAAAGGTGAGCTTTATGAGCTTAAATCTTGCTAAGGATGTCAAACTATAGTTGTAACCTAAGCTTAATAACAATACAAGTGCAAGCAAACTTTGGATAGAGATGTGGAAAAACTTAAAGAAGGAATTGAAACATTAGTTTCTTCCTTTCAACACATCTTAGGTTATAAAAAAATTGCTTGATATTTAGTGGCATAGTGTGTGATTATGTGAAAGAGTTCAATTTCTTGATGCTTGATATTTACAACATGTCAAATAAAGACAACCACTTTAACTTGCTCTCAAGTCTTTAACCTTGGGCTTAAATTAAGTTAAGAAGGTATGGTGTTAAGGACTTACATTTTACCATGACCACTATTGACTAGTTGGTTGATTTCAAAATCAATAAGTCTTTTAATTTTGATGTGGGAAAGTAACTCAAAAACAATGGCAAAAAAAGAAAGGCATGAAAGGGGAGCACAAAGACGATAATAAAGAAAAATGTAAAGCTATCAACTAGGAATGAGGTTAAAGCAAATCTAACTTTGGTTATTTTATTATGATGGTCCTCATTATATTAAGGAATGTGCTAAAAGGAAAAAGTTAAGTGTCTTAGTTGCTGAGGATAGTGGCAAAACACTATTATAGATAATGGTGCCCTTTCATATGTTATTCCTTTATAGTTAGTGGCAAAACATGTCCTATAATTTGTCCTAATGTATTTCAAGAATGAGTTTAGTAATTGAAAGTTAAAAGTAATAGTTGGCACTATTGTTATGCACAACTTTGTCATTGAATGGATGATGGAGATGCTTGAGTTGAAAGTCATCAAAAGTAATAGTTGAATAAAAACAATTAACTCAACAACTCGTAATATGCTTGGCTCAACAATGGGTGCAAAGGTAATCATTGGTAGTTAAATTGGTAATCTTAAATTTATGGTTATACCATTAGATAACTTTAATATTATTTTGGGAGTAAAATTATTCTTCACCCATGTAAAAGTTGTTATGTTACCTTACTTAAATGGTTAAATAATCATGCATGAGACCTATCTTAATTTTATTATTGGTAAGAAAACTCTCTTAGCTAGCATTGGTGGTAAATTTAGTGGTATATTTTTTGCTATATAGTTGAAGTATGACTTGAAAAAAGGTGAATCCACACATTTGGCTTTTTTTTTTAATTAAAATAAAAAAAAGGGTAGTTGTTAATGTGTCTGATAGTATTATTAAACTATTGGGTGACTATATAGACTCACTACCTTTGAAGCCTTCCTTTTAGACATGCCTTTAACCATAAGACTGATATGATTTTGGTTTCCAAACCCTTAGCTTAAGCCCTTTATTGCATAAGTTTAATGAATTTGGTAAAATTAAGGAAGTAATTGACAAAATTGCTCAATGTAAGCTTGATTTAGCCCTCTAAAACTCTTTATAGTGCCTTGATGTTATTCTAAAAGAAGCATGATGGCTCCTTGCATATGTGTAAGGATTATAAGGTGTTGAATAAAGTCATGGTGAAGAAAAATTACCCTATTCCATTGATAGCAAACTTGTTTGATTGGTTAGTTAAAACATTATACTTTGTCAAACTAGATTTATGATTTGAATATTGAAAAATTAGAATTGCGTAATGAGATGAAGGAAAAATTACAAGCATCATTGTTATAACTATTATAAATTCTTAATAATGCCCTTTGATTTGAATTGTAACCCTATTACTTTTTATAATTTGATAAATGATGTATTTCATAATTTTATTGATTAATTTATGGTAGTATATTTTGATGATATTATCGTGTATAGTGAGTCCCTTAATGATTACTTAACCCATCTTAAAGTAGTGTTATCCCAGTTATATCTTAAGAAAAAAATGTGAGTTTATTCGAAAAGAAAAAATGTTCCTTAGATATAAGATTAGTCAAAGGCATGTTAGAATAGATGAGGGAAAGGTTAAAACTATTGTAGAATAGTCACTCCTACCAAAATGTCAAAATTGCCATCATTTTTTAGCTTATCTAGTTACTATAGTATGTTCATATAGGGTTACTCTAAAAAAGTGACTCCTTTTACTGACTTATATAAAAAAAGAATTACCATAAAGATAAACCATAAAGTGTCAAGAAGTTTTTGATAAGTTAAATGTAGTAGTGTCTACAAAGCCAATATTGCAACTACCCAACTTTGACTTACCCTTTTATGTCATTGATAATACATCAGACAAGATAGTTAATAGTATTATAGTTTAAAAAGGCCATCACATCGCCTACAAAAGTTATAAACTTAATAAGATAAGGCAATAATACTTAACTTATGATAAAGAAATGCTTATTATTATGCATTTCCTTTGCATTTGGTAAGTCTCTTTACTGGATACCAAGATCGGTAGTAAGAGCTTTAAGTTAAGTACAATTTTATGTAAGAATACAATCTAAGAAGACATAGTTAAGTAGTAGATGTCTTAAGCTATTAATAAATGTAAGAAGTTATTATTGCCTTTACTCAAGTGCTAACTAGTTTGTTAGACAAAATCAAAGCACAAGCCCTATATGATGTGGATTATTAGTAACTTATGCAACAAGTGAACAAGGGTGAGATTAGATCATATTGATTTGATGTTGGGTTGTTGCATACTAAAAGTAACAATCTGTATGTTCCAAGTGGTGCATGCCTTAAAATTTAGATTTTGTGAGAGTGTCATAATTCCTAATAAATTGGTCATTTTGATATAAAAAGGATGATAACTTTATCATCCTATAACTATCATTGACCAAAGATGAAAGATGACGTAGAGGCATATGTTTAGATGTATATTGTTTGTCAATAAGATAAAGTTAACTAACGCAAGGAAACAAGATTATTACAGCCACTACCTATCCCAATAAAACCTTAGGTGTTAGTTTTTATGAAGATTCCTAAAAGTTAATGGCATAAGATCAATTATGGTGGTGGTTAATCAGTTTTCAAGTATGCAACATTCATTTTAACCACTTATGTATATATAAAGTAAAGATGATCATTGAATTGTTTTATAAGCAAATGGTAAAATATTTTTAATTTCTTGAATATATTATGAGTGACTAGGATCTTTACTTCATAAGCAGATTCTAGATAACCTTATTCAACATGATGGGTTTTAAATTGAAGTTCTTAATTACCAATCATCCTTAAACTAATGGCTAAAACACACAAATCAATGGCCTATTAGAGGAGTATTTTCAGCTTTATGTGATTGCTAGTCAATGAAATTTGCTATAGTTATTAGATTTTACCTAATTTTGCTACAATTTTCATTGTTCTCTTTAATAGATATTGAGTTCCATTGAGTTGCCTAAGGTATCTTAGCCCTTTACTCCTAATGCTTGTTTAAAACAAGAGTTATTTGATGAAACTCAAAACAACTTAAACAAGGGAGTCAAGTGATAAATAAGAATTTATTTATTTATTTCCTTTTACATTTAGTTGTTTTTAATAAATTTTATACCTATCTATTTAAACTAATTAAAATATGTTTTGTAACTTAGGTATGTTTTGGGGAAATTTGAGAATACATATTTTAAGTAAGCAAAATTCTAACATGTTATTACTTTGACCTTTGTAACTTATTTTAAATTTTTTACTAACTTAAAGGTCTAAATTAAAAAAATATTTTCAATGAAATTGTGATAGACATCTAAAATTTTCTAGGTTAAGGTTATGGATTGAAATCTTAGTTCATTTAAGCTTTGAGACATTGCTTCAAAGATAAGGTATAAAACTAAAGTCTAAATCCTAATTGGATTAAGATTCTTGTTTGAGCACTAAGTATTTAAATAAGCATAACTTTAGCTTTAAACATCTAGATCAGGTGATTCAAAAGTCTAAATTAAATTTCACATTCAAGCTTATAATTGTTATCAAGATGCTTAAACTTTGATTAGTTGTTTAAATGTCGAAAAATAGTTGAGAAGTCACTGTATAATCTACCACAAGCTAGACTAAATTAATCTTGATTTAGCTCATAACATATGCTTTGGACTTTTGTTTTAGGTAAGACTAAATGCATTGGAAAGCTAAATTAGTGAACTACAACTTTAATGAAGATGGAAAACCTTAATTTAAACTATATCTATTTGGGAATTAGCTTGGAAATCATTATAAGAATTTTATCTCAAGTAAGATAACAAGTTTATTGTAACCTCAAGAATTTAGAAGATTTTTGGTGTGTCCTAAAATTTTATTATGTTTATTATGTACTACATAAGAAGGTTAGCAAATATAGCTTTAGTAAGCATTTGATTTTTTTAGTATGAGTAACTAAGATTTTTTTAACAATTTTAAGAGATTTCAAAACTATTTGTATTTTAATGAAGTTGATTTCAAGAAATATAACTTATCCTATATAACTTAATGGGTAGCAAGATCATTCTAGAATCGGATATTGACTTGGCCAAAGTGTTACCATCCAAGGGTACTTAGAAGATAAGGTAATTAACCTAATGTTAACTTTAACTCATCATTTAAAGAGCATGAGGTTTACCAAGTAAGCCTAGAATGATTGTAATACACTGGCCAAAGTCACTATTAAATTTATTATATTAATAGTCCAAGTGATCTCTAGAGGAAAAGAAGAAAAATCAATCCATACTTTGTTGATCCAACTATGCAACATTAGCATTCTTATATGCAATTAAAAGGCTCAGGAGATTCCTCAACCACTCAAGTCTTTGGCAAAATAACGCAATTTAAATATTCTCCCTTGCATGTTGATGCCTATGACATTTAAGGTTCTTTATGTAATAAAATGGGTGATTAATTGTCATATATCTGCTAGTAATATATATGCTTATGTCATTTGCACTCGTAACCCTTATCTCATCACTTAAACTATCATCCTAGCATTTGTCTTCATTATTCTAACAATATTTGCTTACTTGAAAATAACTCCTCATTTGTTATTTGAGACACCAGAAGATGAGATTAATAGTCTAATTAGTATTTACTTTAAGATAAAGTCTAAAAGAACTCTTAATGTGCTAAGCTAAGATGATCTTATAGACAAAGAAATCTTGTCAAATCTTAGGTGATGAACTGAATAAAAAGAAAGGCAATTTGTAGATGACAAGAAGCCAGTTGAATTGATCAACTTGGCCACAATAAAAAGTTCACCAAAAGTTAAAATTAACATAAAACTTCCCCTAAAAGCAAGCAATGTATGGTTTAGTTGCTTAAAGAGTTTATAGATGTGTTTACCTAGTCTTATTAGGACATGGTAAGTTTGAACACTTATATAGTTATGCATAAACTCCTATTGAAACCTAATGTTCTATTGAAAATCAAAGAGGAAATCAAAATGTTGTAGGACATAGGATTCTTTAAGTGCTAAACTACTTAGATTGGTAGCCAACATCGTGCCAATATTGAAAAAGGATGGCAGGGTCTGTATGTGTGTAGCTTACAGGAACTTGAATAAGGCAAGCCCTAAAGACAACTTCTCTCTACCATATATTAATGTCCTAGTAGATAACAAGATAGTTTATTCAATGTCTTCCTTTATGGATGGATTTTTAGGCGACAATCAAATTAAGATAAGACACAAAGACATGGAGAAAACAACATTCATCATGATGTGGGGCACTTTCTATTACAAGGTCATGTCATTTAGCCTTAAGAATGAAAGCACCATATATCACTAAGCAATGATCACTCTATTCCATGACATAATGCATAAGGAAGTTGAGGTATATGTTGATAATATGATTGTCAAATCTCAAGTAAGTGAAAACCATATGATGGTACATAATAAGCTATTTAACCGATAAAGAAAATTTCAACTCAAATTTAATCTAACCAAGTTCATTTTTAGGGCAATCTCAAGTAAATTTTACTTCATAATAAGTCAAAAGGGCATAAAAGTTGATCTTGAAAAAATTAATGACATATAAGAAATGCCCATACCTTCCAGACTAACAGAAATGTAGGGATTCTTAGGAAGGATCAACTACTTTGCTAGATTCATATCCCAATTAACTACAATGTGTGAGCCTATATTTAGAATACTTTAGAATAGCAATCTAAGGCAATAAAATGATAAATATTAGGAAACCTTTAACAAAATTAAGAATTATGTCTCTTACCCTCTAGTTTTTGTGTCATTAATTTTGCACCAACCACTCATATTGTATCTTGCTATTTAAGAATGATGTATAACTTATGTCTTTGGTCAACATAATAAAATTGGTGAAAAAAAAAGGGTCTTTTATTACCTCAATAAAAGATTCACCAATCACGAGCCTTAATACTCACATCTAAAAAAGAACTTGTTTCTCTTT
Source organism: Bruguiera parviflora (assembly GCA_019804595.1). Classification (NCBI taxonomy): domain Eukaryota; kingdom Viridiplantae; phylum Streptophyta; class Magnoliopsida; order Malpighiales; family Rhizophoraceae; genus Bruguiera; species Bruguiera parviflora. The sequence continues at coordinate 4,420,466 of CM034052.1, read as the reverse complement.
AGAATGGACAGCTCACTAATTTTGCCAGTATATGTTGAATCACACCACCTAATATATTGCTAAAGATGATCCTCTTAAATATATCTTTGATAAGCCAATATTGTCAAAACAAGTGGCTTATTAATAGGTGCTTTTATCAAAAATTGACATTTAGTATGTTGTTGCAAAGCCATTAAGGGTAGTGTGATAGCATATTTTCTAGCAAATCAAGCTATTCCTAATTACAAGCCCATGTAATTTAACTTCCTAGATGAGGACATCTTAGTCATAGATTAAATTCTAGAGAAAGGTGCCCTAACAACATATGAATGACAACTGTGGTTTAATGGGGTATCTAATGCATTAGAACATGAAATTAGAGCGATTCTCATTTCTCTTAAAGGCAAGTAATATCCAATTGTAACAAAATTGCAATTTAGTTACATGAAGAATGTAGCAAAATATGAAACATGTACAATGGGTTTGCTATACACCTTGGAAGTGAAAGTTAAGAATCTTAAGGTGTATGGCAACTTAACATTGGTCATCTATCAATTACTAGCGAATAGGAAACATAAGATTGTAAGTTTGTTCCCTATCACCAATACACAGAAGTAAAAATAAGTGAATTGTAGTACCGTTGCATATAATAGACATTTGGATTGACTATAGTTTTTACCAAAAATAATCAAAATCCCAAACCTTAACAAGTTCTAATAATGTAGACTGAATTACTAATGGTGTTCTAATCGTACCTAAAATGATGGGTCTCCAAATTCAATATGCTTGCATCATAACACTCTTCTCACTTCTACATCCATCAAGCCCTTTTAATACCTTGCTAAGAGATCCATTGCAACACCTCTTTCTATCCTTTTTCTTTCTACCATTTCTCTATTTACTTTCTTGACCTTTTCTCTCTTTATTCCTTTTTTCTCTATTCTCTTTTTGTCCTTTCTCTCTCTTTACAATTCTCTCTCTACCTTTTTTTATCCTTTTTTCCTTTGACAAAAGTCTTGTTAAGAAAAAAAAAAGTTATTGGTAAGAAAAAATAATAAATAATGATAATAGATAACAAACAACAAAATTAAAATAATAAATAATAAAAAATAATAGTGAAAAATAACAACCTAATTGAATGTACCCTAATTTTTTTCCTCTTTGTAAAAATTATCAAAAAGGATTTTCTTCACTTTTTCCCACTTGATTATTTTATAAACAAATTTCTTGACACAAAACAACATCCAAAAGAACATTTTTGCTTTTTGTATAGAGAAAAAAAAAAACTTTCAAACTTTTCTTTATTTTAAGTTTAAAATATTTATAATTTAAATTTTTTTATTTTCTTAAAAATTTTAAAATATACTCTCAATTTTTTTAAAAAAATTATATTCATAAATTAGGTTTCTTTTTATTTTTTTTACTAAATAAAATACAAGTAAAAATACATTTTTCATGAAATATGATAAACTCATATTTTAATAAATTTAGCATTTTAATATATATTTAATTTATTCAATTTTTAATTATATTTAATATTTATTATAATTTTTTTTCATATTAATAATTTTTACATATATTTAAAATTAATATAATTCAAATACTCATAATTAAAGAAAAAAATAAGGAAAATATTTCTTAAAAATAAAAAATTACAAATTCTTCTTTTCATTTTTTTAGAGAGAAATTTATTTTTTAAATTTACCTTTTTTCTTAAGAAAAAAAAATGATCCTAATTTATTTTTTATTTTTATCTTTTTATTTTGAAAAAATTTACCATAAAATTTATTTTTTATTTTTAAAAAAATATTCTTAATTTTAACTCTCTTTTTAAATCTAAGGAAATTGGCGTAACTCAAATAAGATCACTGCGCTGATGTATGTCCAATATATATGCTCCTGTGACTTTTCTTTTGCGTTTATATGTACAATATGTGAAACGCAAAGTTGCTTTGTGTTTACACGTGAAATCGCAAAGTAAATGAATTAGTTGAAGTCGATGCTGGCCACCTACTTCCCTCTAAGCCTGGTGCCAACGACATCCTTGTGAGCCAACAACCATTTCCTTGTCGTTGGGACCACAAATTCGGCTTAATGTGTATTGTGGTCTCGTTTTGGTGGCTCCCAAGCCTTTTTTTTTTTTTTTTAATCTAAGAAAAAAAATATATTTTGTATATATTAATTATTATATTTATAAATTAAAAATAAAATTATTTATTAATATTTTTATTTAATTAATTCTTATTAAAAATTATTATTTAAATATTATTAAATCGAATATATATATATATATATATATATATATATATATATAGATTTAAAATTTTATTTACCTAATTAAATTTTATTGCATATCTTATAAATTTTATTTATTTAGGAGCAAAACACAACCAGTGTTATCAACCCAGATTCATATAAAAGAAACGTACCAAAATACTATTAAACTATGCAAACCCGAAACCTTAAACGGTTACTTGGCGTAACTAAAAAGGACGTTATTACAAGACGGGAGAAAGAAACAACTGCAAACAACTGTCCTGAAACACGGGGACAGAAAAAGCGAGAATCAATACACACTCCCAATTTCTAACCAGATTCATCAGCTTTAGCTTTCCTCTTCCACTCGTAGGCCACTCGAGAGAGCGACTCGGTAGAAGAACCATGTTCACTGAGAACTTCAGCTGCTGCGCCTTTTAAATCCTGCATTCTGTTGTGGACCATTTTCCCTTCTTCGCCTTGCATTAGAGCCCTTACAACATGTGCAACCTCCTCTCGTCCAATTATGCCATTTTGACCAGCCTCAACTCTCAGGGCCACTTTAACGTCCTCAGTTAACATCGCTGCATTCATTTTCTGCTCGGCATAAAGTGGCCATGTGATTAATGGCACACCATTTACCACGCTTTCTAGGGTAGAATTCCACCCACAATGGGTCAGGAACCCTCCGGTTGACCTGTGGCTTAACACTTCCGCCTGTGGTGCCCACGAAGGCACCAACAGACCCCGCCCCTTTGTCCTATCTAGAAACCCTTTTGGCAAAAAACCAAAAGGGTCTTTCTGGCTCTGGACACTGAAAAAGTTGGCATTGGCAATTTGGTCATTTGGGCTCCTTACCACCCACAAAAATCTCTGCTCACTCATTTCTAACCCAAAAGCCAATTCAATCATCTGATCATAAGACAGGGTCCCACCGCTACCAAATGACACGTATAACACAGATCCTTGTGGCTGATCATCGAGCCACTGCAAGCAACGACACTGCGGTGGCCCGCTGTTTGAACCCACTTTCACAAGCGGTCCAACCGGATAAACCGGTGGCTTATCGCCCCCGTCTTCTTGCAGAGCCTTGAGAGCTCCGCCTTCTATGTAAATGAAGCTATTCACCAGAACTCCCTCAGCAAGTCTATACCTCTTTGCGTGATGAAGAAACCACCTGTACGCATCGTTTTTCCGGTCCTGAAGCGGGTGGATCAAGTCCTCACCATGGACCGGTATGCAACCGGGTAATTTGACCGGTTCTTCCATCTCCCTATACTCGCAAGAAACCATCTCATCCAGCTCTGGCAAATGAAAGAAAAGAGACAAAGCCATGGCAGTTGATGGAAAGAAAATGTATGGGGAGACACCAAATTCTTTGCCAACATCAAACGCGTCCGTGCAAAAAAGATCAACAACCAGGGCCACAAGTCTTGAACTTGCAACTAAAGACCGTAGCACCTCTCGCAGAGAAGGTAGCGACCTTATCATAATGAGCGAAATTAAGGTCTCAGCTCTCACATCTTTGGGGAGATCATCCAAGAAAACTGGAGGGAGAAACAAGGAATTCACAGAGCTGGGAAGAGATTCAAGGACCCATTTTTGGGCTTTAGACGGAGGGCCATCGGACGGGACAATGAGGGTGACGGAAATTTTGTATTGGTGAACGAGTCGCTTGGCTAACTCTGCGAGTGGGATCAGATGACCCATCCCTGGACTCGGTAGCATGGCCACATGGGGCGCCTGTGCGTGTGTTTCCGCCATTGCCGCGCCTAACTAGCTTTTATTGACTTTTTTCGGTTGTAGTTTTAGGTGCAGGGCACAAAGAGATAGGAGTCGTGTATAAAGGGAGATTTTTGTTTTTTAATGTTCTTTGTAACTTTTTTTAACGAATATTATACATTTATTGTTTTTTTAATTATATATTTTATTAATTAAAATTTTTAACATTTTTATTTTTTAAAAATAAATTATTCAAAATGAGTAAATTGAATTTATTTAGTTAATATTTAATCTCACAATTTAGTCGATAAATAATAAAATAAATAATATAAAAGATAAAAATAATATAATATAATTATAATTATAAAAATTTATAAATATTTAGAGAGATTATAAATATAAAAATATTAAATAGAGTAAAATTAATATTTGATTTACTGTAGATATCTCCAAATTTTATTTTATTTTAATTAATAATTTTTTATTTATATATTTCTATTTATGTTCAATTTATTAAAATTATGAAAACAAAATTGCGGTAGATTTATAATTATATTATCAAAATTGGGTTTTCACGTTTTTCGATGTGCATGCACATGCACATTTACTCGGTGGTGATGTCAGCTCCTATGTAATGCTTACGAGCACTCACCTAAGCACCGCAAGCGCACGTTTGAATGTCTCTCTCTCTGTTTTTTTTTTTTTTTTCCTTTTTCGAGCATATTTTGTTTTATTTTTATAGAAAAAAAAAAAGAAGCAAAATTCACAGATGAGATGGGCAAAACACAATTTAAAAAATTAATTACATTTAATCATTACAATCATTTGATTTTATTTTTATAAAAGATGCAAAATTTACTATTAATCATTATAATCATTTCATTTTTGTATTTATGATAAAAGGTCAAACACTTCTTGTACGAAAATTGTTCAATTGCTTCTTATTCTAAATTGTTTGCCCAATTCAATGATGGCAGGGAAACAAAAACAAGCGAACTGAAATCCATTGCAAGTTGGATTTCCTTTCCACTTCGGATTTGCATTCATTGATTTTTTTTTTTTAATGAAAATCACTTTGATTGTGGTTAACTGGCTACTTTACTCTAAGAAGTGTAATTTTTTTTTTTCTAAATTACTCTTTACAATATTAAAATGATGACCAGAATTTTCATTTTAGCGAACAAATACTGAGGCGAGGATACAAGGTGTTTCTGATGTAAAAAAGAGACAAAATTTAAGTTTATACAATATAGTTTGAATTTTCATAGTAAGCTGTGCAGCATTTTTTCAATTAATTTTGCATCTTGCTTTTTCATTATTGGCAAAAGTATATCCAAATGATAAATACATCAAACTTATTGGATTTGACCAATCAGAAATCGTCTCGTGACCAAAAGATAAATACATTTTTTTTTATTATGTACTTATAATTAAATTGATTAGTCATAAACACATAGATATTTGATAACAATAATTTTCCTTCTCCACTTGTAGTTATTAATTTTTATCTAATTGTGCTTTTAAACATGATTGAAAGGTTGAATCTCTTATAACTATAAGTAACATGTCAAAATAGAGATCATTAGATTAACACCTTAAAATACAGTTAGTTAGAAGTAATATAAGGCACCCACAAAGTCGTTTAAAGAACTCACATAGTAAAAAAGTAAAAATAATTTTTTTCATTTTTCTTACTAATCATTCAATTAACACATATAATATGAATAATGTATTATGGAAATTTTTTTTCTTATTATATATAGAGAACATGTATGATTCTTACTTTATTTTATAACGACATATCATATAAATTTTTTATTCGAATATTTTGAAGTATCTAACTTAAATTTTATGGAGTGAGCACTCTTCACAGTATCAAACTAAGACTTCACATCTAATTTTCAGCAGATTATATAGGCAATGAACAATAATCTATATTTATGTTGCTTTTCCTTTTAATCTCCAAATTATAAATTAACAGTTAGCGAAATGCCATCGGACAAAAATTTGATTATAAAATTATGCTTGGGCCGACGTCGTTTGTGGAAAAAGGCCTTTGCGAGTTGTGACATTTAAAGAGAGGTGGGGGCCACCAAAATGTTGCCGGGCCCAAGAACAAACGGGCGGAACTAGCCCGCCCGGATAGAAAAGAAAAAAGAAAAAGGTCAAAAAATCGAAAAGAGAAAAAAAAAAAAAAAAAAAAAGTAAAAAAGAGGAAATACAATTGCGAGAAGAGACGCTTTATTGTTGTTGAAAGGGTGCGAACTGGTCCGGCGGCGGAGCTGAAATCGGAGAGCGGAGAGATGATACACAGGAAGTGGAGTCTGTTAACGGCACCGGCGGCGGTCATGGGCGGGATCGTGGCGACTGTGCTCGCAGCCAACTTTGTCTTGGTTGAGAATGTAAAAGCTTTTTTCCCCTCTCATTCGCAAAACCCTAGGGCATGGGCATGGGCATGGGCAGGGGCAGGGGCAGGGGCATCTATTTTCATTTCTGTTTTACTTTCTTATGAATAAGATAGCAAGCGAGCCCCTGTTTCAAGATCTAATAAAGTTTTTAGTTCCTCTCAGATCTGATTTCTGGAATGTCATCAAAAGAGTGTTTAATGTCTCCTAAAATAAACATCAAGAATTCACAAGATAAAGCAAGCATTCTGTCTTTGAAACACTATTTATAGTTCCATCGGAGCATGCTAGTGCCTCTGTTGAACCTAGTCGCTTTATCTGTGTATTTTATTGCTGAATGAATATCTGGCGTGTGGTTCTTCCCAGGTTGATTGACAGTTGGACGTGTAATCTAAATTTTGCAGGGTCCATTTTCTAAGCCTGAGCAACGCAAGCCGAATCCGCCTTCTTCGGGAAAGTAGAATGGAAGAGCGGGCTCTTGTTTTTCAAATGAAATGTAAGCTGTTTGTTCTTTTGGGGGAAGGGATAAGAGGTTATGTGAATGGGGGTGTTGTTGGTGGGAAGGGGGGATTACAAATATGTTTTTGTGAATCATCGTTTTGACCTGCTTGCTTTTGGACACGGTTCCTTAGCTGAATAATGTGGAGATTGTTGATCAACATCTGAGTGAGTTTGTGGAATACTCTTGATGACAACATTACTCAAGTTCTATTTCAATGTGTAATTCTCAATAGAAGTGATTGTTTTGTGATGTACAACTGCATGGAGAATGTTTGATTTTGAGTCTCTGTGGTAACACATCCCAATTGAGAAGTTAACAGAGGTCTAAGTTGTCGCTACAACTGCTGAGTTTGCTCTCCATCTAGCATTTGAAACTGTGTTTATGTTCTGATAATTTGCTGGGTAGAAATGGAACGACACTCCCTCCTGCTACCACCCTCAGGCCTTCTTTTTACAGGTTAGGTCCCATGTGAATGTGCAATTTCTACTTCATTAGTTCCATTTGGGTCATTTACCGGAAGCTTAGCTTGGATGGTTCATATAAATGTCCTTGTAAGTCCATGTGCAGATTATGCGTTGAGCAACTGGCCATTGAACTTAAGTTGCTTTGCAATGCCTAAGCATTTTGCTCTCAGTATAAATGTCCATCTTTATAAATTCTTATAGTGGTTTGGAAGTATTTGGATTTTTGAACTGCGGACCCACCCCAATATCGAAATGGTGAGAAAAGATGAAAGAAGCTGACTCCAATTAAGTTTGGGATTGAAACTTTGTTGTTGTTGTTGTTGTTGTTATTGGACCCACCCCAATATTGGTTGTTGGTTATAAACATGCTTGTAATTGCTTGCCAGATTGGGTTCCCAAAATGGCATATGTTTAATGAAATCCTGAGATATGTTCAGAAGCAATGCAAGATATGCTGGTGATAGTCTGTCTCTGTATCAAGTAATGCTAAGTTCAGCATTGTTATCTGGCCACAGTCAGTAGACTCCTTAAGCCATTGTGGGTTTGCACATCCTTATAGTGGGTAATAAAAGAGGGGAGTGCATGATTAAGTTCTAAATTTAGTGACATTGGGAATTTGTGAATCTGGGCACATGCATGTTGGTCAATACGTGAATATTCACTTCTTCTGGTATAATTTCTATTTGCATGATGTTAATTAAACATGCTTTTCGGGGTTCCGTATAAAATTGTTTGCAAGGGGCAGAATCAAGGTTGTTAAATTCTTGATTTGGATTTTTAGGATTTTATGATTCTACGATCATATATAAAGTTCAGATTATGCATAATCTCTTTCAGGTAAGATCTTGGTGGAGTTTAGATTCAAAGAGTAGGATTAGTAGAATGACGATTCAACCTTACAATTCTCGGGAACTTTTGAGTTTGTGTTTTTTGGGTAAAATATATCATGAAACTTACAAAACAATAGTTTCCTATTCTAACTCTTGTTGATCTACTTGTTGGCTACCTTTCTAGATTTTTCTTTGATCTTTAATGGCACAGATGAATTGTTCCTTGAGTTGTTAAAACTCGTAGAAATACTAAGATGTCTTGATTTAAATTTGAATAATAAATATTGACTAGTAAATAACTAAATACAGAGATTTCTGCCTAATAAAAATTATTCTCTATCAACTATAAAGTGGCAGAGAGATGTTAATTATTCTTACCCTACAATCTGATCTTACACTTCTCATGAACTTTTGAGTACTAATTTTTGTTTTTAATTATTGTTGAATTGATATTTGTAAAATACTTAATTTTAAGTTATATCTCTTAGCACTAGTTATTTATTTATTTTTTGATATAATCTTACAATTTATAATCTGATTGTTAATAGTCCAAATCAATCTTAGGTTTGATCTCAATTTAAACAAACTTAGACAGAACTATGTTACAGGTTTTGGTCCCCTGTGGCTGAGGAGAAAGCTCTTTAAAATCAGAATTATTCCTAAATTTTTAGCTTTATCTGAGTAAAAAGACCTCTTTATTTTTATATTTTTGGCTCCTCGTCCCTGGCAGTATTCATGTATACCCACGTGCATTCTGTAAGAGTGGGTATCTATGGGTCACAAAGCAAGGCTTTAGACTCTTGAGCGTTGAATTCGAGATTTGTTATTCTCTTTTCGGGATTTCATGACCTTCAACCACAAAATAAATCAAAGCTGTTTCCTTAAAATTTGAGACTTTGTTTCGGGTGATTAAAATCTGTCAAATGCTTCGTTATTTGGTGGAGTGGCGCTTGCGCGGCTGAAAGGGACGACGAGACGCGCTGCCAATCCGAATTGCTTCATGGCGACGGGTGTTGGACCCAAGAAGTTGAAAGGCATGCTGGTCAGGAGGAGGCGGATAATAGAGCTGTCGAAAGCAAAACAATTCTGCTTCGGGAAGTGCAATCGGATCTGGATCCGGTGGATCTGGGCATGGGTGAGATTGTTAAGCCCAATAAGACTCGATCGCTGAAGACCCAACTGTTCGTTGATCGAGAACCTGGTTGAAAATGGGTGGGTCGTCGAAGGTGAAGCAACTATCTGGGTAGAGAAAGGGATTGTTGCTGTTGGGGAGGTAATTGCGAGGAGAAAGAAAAATAGGATTCGGAGGGAGATTGCCGGGTTGATGGGGAGGAAGAACTTTTCGTGAAGATTCAAGTGCCTCAATTAGCTCGTCAATCCCAAAATATTCCGATTGAAGGGGTGATTTGCTCCTGTAAAAGTCCATTGCAGCCGTCACGTCTTCAACACCTCGAGGGGGAAACAAGTGTAAATTTTCCAATAAAATTCAGAATTTGGACCAAGAAAAAAAAAAAAGAAGAGAAAAAAAAAACCTGCTTGATTTTGAAATGATATCTTTAATTACTGACCTAAATGTAGAGTTTCCAAAGGTTAGTGGCATAAACAAGAACTTACCCCTTTCATTATATGACTTTTTAACAGCAACGAATTAAAAAGTAGTTTAGAACTACTTTTTGGACTACTTCTTAAAAATACCCTTTAAATTTTTTATATTAAAAGTAATTTATATACACTTAGATTACTTTTATAAAATAATTATACTAATTTTTTTTTTTTTTTTTTTACTTTTCACATGAGTTAAAGTTTTATCTCTATTTCATGAATATTTGTATAAATACAATATTCTCTTTTTTTTTCAACAATTTTTAAATAGTAATTTTTGTTTTTCACTCCAGACTTTTATTAATATTAACACTTATACAAATATTTTAAATATTATATTATTTTATCATCCAGTAAGTATTAATAATTTTATTAAGAATTTAAATTAAGTAAAAAAATTAATGTTATTTATCAAATATTTATTCTAAAAATAAAAATTCAAAAATAATTTTACTAATATAGTATATTGATGTAAATTAAGTATCTAAATTAATCATATGACCATTTAGCAGTAATAATAAGTATAAAATTAATTAAATATTTTATTAATTTTTTAACAATAAATAATAATCAACGATAATAATAATATTGAATAAGTAAATCAAATAACCGCTTAAATGGGAAAACCATAGCCTTTAGGTGAATTGACATTTTTATTTTTTTGTGAACATCTTCAAGTGAGTTGGTAGAAAAGAATGAGTTCCTTTGCCTAATCTTCAATTTGCGGTCTCGCAGCGGCAGTTCACTTGCATTCTGGTTTGGTTGCGTTAACTCCGCTCAAAGAGAAGAAGAATGAGAAGAAGAAAAAAAAACAAACACGAAAGAGACGGAGGAAGGCTACGGTCACGAAAATTCGGAAACTTCAATCAGAGAAGACAGGAAAGTAACCGTAGCTGCGCATTTTCAGTTTTTCACCTTTGACGGTACGGGTTCGCGTTGCTGCCCAAACAGGCCGCTAATGAGCAGCCTGAAATAGAAGGCAAAATTTACTCTTTTGGTCCTCACGTTTCGTCTTTTTATTAATTGTGGATAATTTATTTTTGTTTATTAAAATTGATCCCTATCATTCATGTTATTATATATTTCGATTTTTTTTTTATAATTAATTAACTGCTAAAACATGTCCTTTAGAGTCCGCGGTTATATATCTCGTGTTAAATATTATGAGACATTTCAGAGGTTATGTTATAAGAGAAATAATAACTTAGCATTTCATAAAAGAATTTTAAAAAATAGAAAGGTTATTAAAAATCTAAAAATGTTCAAAAGAATTCCAAGATTTTCGAAAAAAAAAAAAAGTAAAAAGAGCTAATTCTTTTAAAAAATCGTAAAAAATTTTAAAAATTCTAAAAATAAAAGAAAATTCATTTTTGAAAATTATAAAAATAAGAAAATTCAAAAAAAAACTCGAAATTAAGAAAATTATAAACTATGAAAATCTGAAAAAATATTCAAAAAATCAAAAAGATCAAAAAACAGAAAAAAAAAAAGAAGAAGAAAAAGAGACAAAAACCTTTCCAATTTTAAAAAATTTTGATTTTTCTTTCTAAAATGGAATTTTTTTTCCAATATCTTTATACACCATTGAACTTTTTCGAAGATTTAAAAATCTGAAATCATTTTGCCTTTTGTTTTCCAAATTTATAATTTTCTTAATTTTTAATTTTTTTTCTTTTCTTTATGAAATTTTTTGTATTTTTATAATTTCTTATAAAATTCTAATTGATTTTAAATTTTTAAAAAATTTTAAAAATTTTATCATTAAATAAAAAAAATTCAGACTTAGTTTTTTACACTTTTTCTACTATTTTTTAGATTTTTTTTTAAAAAAAATTTAAAATTTTTTCATTTGTTTATATATACAGACATGTTTATGAAATTTCATATAATTCATTAATGATGTAACAATTAAGGTAGCTTATGATTATTTGCCATATAGTAAGTTTTAATAGTTAACTAGCAACAAAAGACTAAGACGATCGTAAATAACGTAATTAATTTTAATATAAAAATAAAACATTTATACTTCTTTAAAAAGTGAAAAATCGATTTTAATCGTTACTTCTTAATTCCAACTACCAGAGAGGCGTGAGACTTTGATCCAAAAAACACAAAAAAAACAAAAAAGACTCGAAATTTGAAAGAACCCGAAACCAATTCAACCGCTGACCAGCCTTGACCCCACTACTGCCCAAAGCCTCGGCGATGGCATACGTGACTAGCTGGCAGCATGGCGGCGGGGCCATGCGGTTCTGCCCGAATTCACCCGTCCATCACGGCTGGATTTACCTTGTTCTGATGACTAAGGTGTCCCGCCCTGACGACTAGTAATAATAGAGACAAATAGCCAAAACACAACGAAAACATCTGAATCGATGAAGAGAATTGCACGAGTACACACACAAACTCAACATGGAACACAATCATTTTACACGAGCAACGTGGCTCGGTGGCACACACCTCGATCCCCAGCATTTCATCATTGGCGCCTGCCGTGATGTCCCCGAGTAATTTTTCAACATCCTTCCCGTAAATCCGCTGATCAGGCGACTAACTTCACATTCCAATGTCATACACGGTTCGAGGTTTCGGATTAGCATCTCTGGTGACTCCTGTGACTTTATTAAGCAGCTCCCTTTGGACCCCTCATGCCGAATCCATGCTTGACCTTCTCGACCCTGTTTGAAAGGGAGAATCAGTAATGCCCCCCTCCCCCCCCCCCCCTTTTTTTAGATGCTTTCATGCCATATGAGCACATATTCCATAACCATCAGATGTATGGGGTATGGGTCCTTCGCATAAAATGGATGGATGCAGGGAAAAGATATAACAAATTAAAGGCCGATATGTTCGTTACTAAAAACCCTGACCCAACTCGTTAAATTCATTGAATAACGATTACCTAAAAGATACATGAACAAATACTGAAGTTTAAGTTTATTATGCTGACTACAGAGAAATGGATATATCTATCGGGAAAAGTGCCCACGGAGGTGGTTGGCCAAGAAAATTTCAGATAGCCAGACCGTGTTATAGAGGCGCAAACTCATCAACATGGCTTTTACATGATGAACATTGGCTTGGCATTGCTTACATGCAAATGGCTGAGGCAATGGAATGTATGACCGGTTGATCATTTGCATAATGATAATTTTATAATTTCCAAGTTTTCTTGTTCACTTCCAAAACTTTCAAATATATATCTTTATGCTTCCCCACTGCCAGTAGCTGATGCAAGCAATTCTGTTCAAATAGGACTGTCACTAGCTAACAATCAATTAAGTCCTGTTGACATTTTGTCATTTAATGCAGCAAAGTCAATCACCATCACATGCAGATCTCATTGCAAAGGAATCGACAGTTAAACACAGAAAATCAAAGATCTCATTCGGCGAATAGCAGGTAAAAGTGAATAGATGCTGGAAACTTACGTCGGAGCAAGCTTGCCGAGGCTATCTAGCTCTTCGCCAGTGTCCTCATCTACAACTCTCCCAGATATCTCAACAATGTAAGATCTGTCTCTGTCCCTAGAAAGTCCTCTGGTTGCAAGTAATTCCAAATCTTTGTGGTGAAGCTCTCTTCCGTTCACAAAAACACCGGTATTTCCGCCAGAACAGTTTTCCGGCATGGAATAATTGAATTCTTCAATACATGGCTGCAAAAGACAAAATTGTCCATCAGTTAAATTGATATAGAGTTTTAACTACAAAATGGTAAACTTAGATTGCTCCAAAATTTAGATGGTCCCCTTACAGGAATAATGCCAAGACAAGGCCCACCGATAACACCCCAAAATCCAGCTCGGAAATCGTACCTATTACAGAAACAAAGACAAAAGCAAACCATTACCACAAACTTTTCTCACCCTTCTTCAGCTAGGAACAAAACCATTACTGCAAATGAAGCTGAAGATTTGAGTGTCCAGAAAGAAGTAACATTAGAAAGAACAATAAAGTTTCAGCCTATCAGAATTATTTACAAGATCCAAGCATTGTCCAGATTAGATTTGATGATAAAGACTTGTAACAGCCTAAGCTTATACTTTACAACCATTTAGACATGTATAATCCATCTCACGTATATAACAACAAAAGCTAAATCATAGGAGCAGAACACCATAGCACCCTAATTTTAAATGACAACAGCTGCAAGTAAGCATGAATTTACCAATATTGTCCAGGACGTATTGGTCCAGATAGCTTCTCAGCCTTCTTAACCCCGCGATCTGGTATGATATGCCCATTTATGGAAACCTTTCTACTATAATCATCAACTTGATTGGATCTGGAGAAGTCCTTAAAGCTCTTCTTGATGTTAGCAAAAAATGATTCACCACCTTTGTTGATCTTCAGTTTAGACTCTTCTCTGCCCATGTCCTTCGAATCTTGGGATACTGCAGTATTAGAATACTCATGGAATGATACATCCATCTCAGTAGCCAGAGATGCGTCTTTCATGGAATTTTGTCGTGCAGCAGACTTGTTTGATATCACCTTTTCTTGGTCTGAGCGACTGCTCCAGTTACCCTTCCCATATCGGTTCCCCACATGATTATTAGAAGAGTAATCAAGTTTATGTTGAAGAGGTGAACCGGGAGGTGTTGGAGACACAGTGGATTTATTTGGCTGCTGAACAGAGTTAATGATCTCTTTTTGTGCTACTAAAACATCTGGACTGTCTTCATCCTCAGATGTGCTCAGAGATGATGAATGGAACCTTTGCATCTCCTGAGGCTTGGCTGTATTCATACCCTGCTCTAATGACGATGCAATTGGATCTGTATCAATTGTTTGGAAGTCATAACCAGAATTATCATAATCATCAGAAGAGAAATTTGTGTTTATCCGGTTCAAATGGCCATGGGAATACAAAGTCTTGTCTTTTATCATCTCACTAGAGCTATCATCAACCTCCGTGGGAAATTGTGTTGCTTCTGCATTGATGGAGAGGACAAGTTTCTTGTTCACAACAGCATAAGTCATGACTGTTGAACAGGCTCCACACTGTATCTTCTGTTGATTCTTTGCTTTAAGCAGTGCTTTTATGGGAAGTTGCAACAGCTCAAAACAATTAAAACACGTTAAAAATGGAGCGCCACCCACTATGGGACAGCAGTGCCGACCACCACTGGCTAATATAACCCTCCGAGGACGAGGATGAGAACAAACAAAACCACCCATATCCATAAGATCACTCGGCCATCTTGAGTGGGATTGGGGATGATGAAAATTCAGTGGAGGTGGAACAGTTGCATGGGAGTTACGAACATGTGGAGCAAGTGCCCCGGAATTTTCATGACAGTACATTAAAGGATTGTTTAAGCCATCTGGGAATCTGGAGAAAGTAAAGGGTGCTGGTGCTGGAGTAACTCCATGATGTTTGTCACAGCGATGGAAACAAGAACAAGAGTGCTGGTGAAAGAGAGTATTAGATAGGTGCGGTTCAAATGGATCAGGATTAGCAGAAAAGTAGTTTCCAGAAAAGTTCTGACGAGAAGGTTGATGAAATTGTTTAGGGAGTGTATGTGGCCCTCTTTCAAGTGTTTGGGGTCGAAATGGATCCCCACATTGAGGAACGTAATTCGACTTCTGCACTGCAGGACAAAAGCCACGCATTGTCCTTTCATGCCCATGGATAGAAGGAATTGGCTCTGGGTGGTGACTGAGATAAGGGGCCTGAGCTGCATGTTTATCGGGTGGAAAAAACTGCATTGAAGCACTATCACCGGTTAAGAAGCAATTACCAGAGCTGCTACATGGATCTGGAGGAGCCATCACCCTCTCATGGAAAACCTTCTCTTTGGCTCTATCGGAAACATCACAGGACCTGGTAAGTTGTTCCTTGAGCTCGTCCAGCTTCCTGAGAAGTTCCACTCGATCTTTCTCAAGGTACTGAACTCTATCAGCCCCATATCTGTCCTCAAGAATTCTCAAGGGTTCTCCATAGCTACAAGAAGGATCTAAATGGCAGCCTGATGGACCTTCATCCAAGTAGTTTGAAGTTGAAAATCTCACACCTTGAACTTCACTGCCCATGATTCTTTCTGACCCCTCCATCTCACCAATCTCACTGCATTGCCAGCCTGACAACTGTCCAGATTTGACCGACGCATTTGTATATCCAAATTCACAATTGAAATTAGCATCGTCTCTTCCAACTGGATGACTCAATTCATCCCTATTCATGTCCACCTCAGAACCATTTTCACAAACCCATTTACTGCTTTTAGACTTGGATTGATTCCTACATCTGTCATGATCATCGAGGTCATTCTTCTCGGTCTTCTTTTCATCACGTCTCAAAGAGCTGGAATTAGACTTAACATCTGTATCAGAAGCATCACTTGGGTCCACTCTTTCCTTTTCCAACGAATCCCCCAATATTTTATTGGGAGCCCCGGAAACTTCTTCTTCGCCTGTCTTCTCCGAGGATGCATTTACATCCTGATTTTTAGCTTTTGCTGCCATTAGTACCAAAAATTAAAAAGCAAACATTTTACGCTCAGAAGTTGAAATAAAAGAAAAAAAGAAAAAAGACTCCATCAATTGAATAATCATATATTTCATCATTGAGGAAAAAGAATAAACATATATTTCAAAATTGAATACCATGTTCAATTTTCGTATACAATCGGGTATGAATTGAGAGTAAAACACTCAAGTCAGACACAATGCATCATTGAACTAGATGGCAACGTTTTGTTCTGAAAGACAGCAGGAGAAAAAGGACGAATCACTGTGACTTAGTTGTAACAAAGACTCCATCGATTTATACTCTCGGAAATCAAAGGTATGTTGGCTTTTTTCTAGTTTCCCCTAACTTTCTCACGAAACAAACGGAGAGAAAAAAAAAAAAAA